>OZ012735.1:273860623-273935069 GCA_963859935.3 Lathyrus sativus
TATATTGCTCTGTCCCACTCATCACACGGGGTCGGCCCAATCCATCTCTCCGTCGCGGAGGCCTAGCTCATTGATAAGCTGTCGCGCGCGGATCAAAACGAGTGTTTTTGATGAAAACGTAATACAGCGACAATTCAACTCGGATATCGTCTCAAGGATTCTTTTATGTGATTAATCTACCAAATTCGAAATGGAGGGGGAGTTGGTTTGGTTTCTTATCGGATAAATAAAGAAAATGCAATTAAGCGGTTAAAATAAGTGATTATCAAAATAAGTCAATCTACTGTTTTCGGTTCCGGCTTATCACGGGTTTCTACCTTACCAAATTCCTAAGCAATTTCGATCTCTATTCGATTCCTATGTCAATTAACAAGCGCAAAAGACATAAACTAGATTACCAATCCTATATTCCAAATTAAGCAAACGGTTTAAGTTTTCGTGAATTAAGCAAACACGAATTATAAACGCGAATTAACGACAAAGCGACGTAACGACGAATAAAAGCTAAGGATGCAATCATACGAATTTAATCAAAACAATTCTATAAAATAACAGATTAAGCAAAAGCAATTCGTAGAATAGTGTTGAAAGAGAAACGAATTAGATTGATAAAGTAAAAACCTCAAAGCGTTGGAACGCGATACAGCAGAATGACTCTATGGAATTAGCTCTCCATGGTTCTCTCAAAGCTCCGAATGTATTTTTCGTGAAAATGTAACTAGGTGAACAGTAACACGAGTATTTTTCCTTTAAAAAGAAAGCAAATTCGGGTCATAACCCAACTGGGTCGAAAACATAACCCAGGCCCAATACATGACCCAACACTAAAATTAAATTCTAATGCAGTAACTTCAAACGGAATTCTGGAATTTTGGCTCCTAATATGACTTCGACTCCAACGCAAAAGTCGTAGCTCTCTCTCTTAGCTTTCCGGCGATTTTTAGAACGCCTCAAACGGATTCCGGAACTCCAGTTATGATCGTTTCTGTGCAGACTGCTAAAGCTGAAAAATAAGTGCGGAAATCAAACTAAACCAAAAATAAAAAATATAAAAACAAATAAACATAAAAATAATCAAGATAAAGTAAAGAAATGCCTAAGTAAAAATATAGGAGAAGTGCATAAATATGCACTGATCACTCATCACGCCGGGAGCGCTTAAGCGTCTCCCATGGACACAAACCTAAGGATCTATGACATTTTGATATTAATGATTATAGGAATACCTTGACGAATATAATGAGAAAGATTTTTAGACAACGACAACGATAATTCTTAAATACAAAAGTGTAGAGACAAGTGTTTGACACTGGTTGGCTTGTGGATTTTTCTCAACCGGTACTCGTAATGTCTTGAAAACTCTTCGAATGGGGAGAAAAAGAGATAATTTTCTTATAGCATGATATATTTGAGATCATAGCCTATATATAGAATGATAATCATTTAAATTCTCATTATTTCGAAATGGATTATCTTGACATCCACTTATATTTAAGCACATATTCAATTAAATAATTAATTATTAAGTATAATTAATTATTTTATTTACTTACTTAACCGATTAAGATTCTTATATATATATTGCTCTGTCTCGCTCATCACACGGGGTCGGCCCAATCCATCTCTCCGTCGTGGAGGGCCTAGCTCATTGATCAGCTGTCGCGCGCGGATCAGAACGAGTGTTTTTGATGAAAACGTAATGCAGCGACAATTCAACTCGGATATCATCTCAAGGATTCTTTTATGTGATTAATCTACCAAATTCGAAATGGAGGGGAGTTGGTTTGGTTTCTGATCGGATAAATAAAGAAAATGCAATTAAGCGGTTAAAATAAGTGATTATCAAAATAAGTCAATCTACTGTTTTCGGTTCCGGCTTATCACGGGATTCTACCTTACCAATTTCCTAAGCAATTTCGATCTCTATTCGATTCCTATGTCAATTAACAAGCGCAAAAGACATAAACTAGATTACCAATCCTATATTCCAAATTAAGCAATCGGATTAAGTTTTCGTGAATTAAGCAAACACGAATTATAAACGCGAATTAACGACAAAGCGACGTAACGGCGAATAAAAGCTAAGGATGCAATCATACGAATTTAATCAAAACAATTCTATAAAATAACAGATTAAGCAAAAACAATTCATAGAATAGTGTTGAAAGAGAAACGAATTAGATTGATAAAGTAAAAATCTCAAAGCGTTGGAACGCGATTACAGCAGAATGACTCTAAGGAATTAGCTCTCCATGGTTCTCTCAAAGCTCCGAATGTAATTTTCTTGAAAATGTAATTAGGTGAACAGTAACACGAGTATTTTTCCTTAAAAAGAAAGCAAATTCGGGTCATAACCCAACTGGGTCGAAAACATAACCAGGCCCATTACATGACCCAACACTAAAATTAAATTCTAATGCAGTAACTTCAAACGGAATTCTGGAATTTTTGGCTCCGAATCTAACTTCGGCTCCAAAGCGAAAGTCGTAGCTCACTCTCTTAGCTTTTCGGCGATTTTTAGAACGCCTCAAACGGTTTCCCGGAACTCCAGTTATGATCATTTCCGTGCAGACTGCTAAAGCTGAAAAATAAGTGCGGAAATCAAATTAAACCAAAAATAAAATAAAATATAAAAACTAAATAAAACATAAAAATAATCAAGATAAAGTAAAGAAATGTCTAAGTAAAAATATAGGAGAAAGTGCATAAATATGCACTGATCATTCATCACGCCGGGAGCGCTTAAGCGTCTCCCCATGGACACAAACCTTAGGATCTATGACATTTTGATATTAATGATTATAGGAATATCTTGACGAATATAATGAGAAAGATTTTTAGACAATGACGACGATAATTCTTAAATACAAAAGTGTAGAGACGAGTGTTTGACACTGGTTGGCTTGTGGATTTTTCGCAACCGGTACTCGTAATGTCTTGAAAACTCTTCGAATGAGGAGAAAAAGAGATAATTTTCTTATAGCATGATATATTTGAGATCATAGCCTATATAAAGAGTGATAATCATTTAAAATTCTCATTATTTCGAAATGGATTATCTTGACATCCACTTATATTTAAGCACATATTCAATTAAATAATTAAATATTAAATATAATTAATTATTTTATTTACTTACTCAACCGATTAAGATTCTTATATATATATATATATATATATATATATATATATATATATATATATATATATATATATATATATATATATATATATATATATATATATATATATATATATATATATATATATATATATATATATATATATATATATATATATATATATATATATATATATATATATATATATATATATATATATATATATATATATATATATATATATATATATATATATATATATATATATATATATATATATATATATATATATATATATATATATATATATATATATATATATATATATATATATATATATATATATATATATATATATATATATATATATATATATATATATATATATATATATATATATATATATTATATATATATATATATATATATATATATATATATATATATATATATATATATATATATATATATATATATATATATATATATATATATATATATATATATATATATATATATATATATATATATATATATATATATATATATATATATATATATATATATATATATATATATATATATATATATATATATATATATATATATATATATATATATATATATATATATATATATATATATATATATATATATATATATATATATATATATATATATATATATATATATATATATATATATATATATATATATATATATATATATATATGGCTCTGTCCCGCTCATCACACGGGGTCGGCCCAATCCATCTCTCCGTCGTGGAGGGCCTAGCTCATTGATCAGCTGTCGCGCGCGGATCAGAACGAGTGTTTTTGATGAAAACGTAATACAGCGACAATTCAACTCGGATATCGTCTCAAGGATTCTTTTATGTGATTAATCTACCAAATTCGAAATGGAGGGGGAGTTGGTTTGGTTTCTGATCGGATAAATAAAGAAAATGCAATTAAGCGGTTAAAATAAGTGATTATCAAAATAAGTCAATCTACTGTTTTCGGTTCCGGCTTATCACGGGTTTCTACCTTACCAATTTCCTAAGCAATTTCGATCTCTATTCGATTCCTATGTCAATTAACAAGCGCAAAAGACATAAACTAGATTACCAATCCTATATTCCAAATTAAGCAAACGAATTAAGTTTTCGTGAATTAAGCAAACACGAATTATAAACGCGAATTAACGACAAAGCGACGTAACGGCGAATAAAAGCTAAGGATGCAATCATACGAATTTAATCAAAACAATTCTATAAAATAACAGATTAAGCAAAAGCAATTCATAGAATAGTGTTGAAAGAGAAACGAATTAGATTGATAAAGTAAAAACCTCAAAGCGTTGGAACGCGATTACAGCAGAATGACTCTAAGGAATTAGCTCTCCATGGTTCTCTCAAAGCTCCGAATGTATTTTTCGTGAAAATGTAATTAGGTGAACTGTAACACGAGTATTTTTCCTTTAAAAAGAAATCAAATTTGGGTCATAACCCAACTGGGTCGAAAACATAACCCAGACCCAATACATGACCCAACACTAAAATTAAATTCTAATGCAGTAACTTCAAACGGAATTCTGGAATTTTTGGCTCCGAATCTGACTTCGACTCCAACACGAAAGTCGTAGCTCTCTCTCTTAGCTTTCCGGCGATTTTTAGAACGCCTCAAACGGATTCCCGGAACTCCAATTATAATCGTTTCCGTGCAGACTGCTAAAGCTGAAAAATAAGTGCGGAAATCAAATTAAACCAAAAATAAAATAAAATATAAAAACAAAATAAAAAATAAATATAATCAAAATAAAGTAAAGAAATGCCTAAGTAAAAATATAGGAGAAAGTGCATAAATATGCACTGATCATTCATCACGCCGGGAGCGCTTAAGCGTCTCCCCATGGACACAAACCTTAGGATCTATGACATTTTGATATTAATGATTATAGGAATACCTTGACGAATATAATGAGAAAGATTTTTACACAATGACAACGATAATTCTTAAATACAAAAGTGTAGAGACAAGTGTTTGACACTGGTTGGCTTGTGGATTTTTCTCAACCGGTACTCGTAATGTCTTGAAAACTCTTCGAATGGGGAGAAAAAGAGATAATTTTCTTATAGCATGATATATTTGAGATCATAGCCTATATATAGAATGATAATCATTTAAAATTCTCATTATTTCGAAATGGATTATCTTGACATCCACTTATATTTAAGCACATATTCAATTAAATAATTAAATATTAAATATAATTAATTATTTTATTTACTTACTCAACCGATTAAGATTCTTATATATATATATATATATATATATATATATATATATATATATATATATATATATATATATATATATATATATATATATATATATATATATATATATATATATATATATATATATATATATATATATATATATATATATATATATATATATATATATATATATATATATATATATATATATATCCATCTCTCCGTCATGGAGGGCCTAGCTCATTGATCAACTGTCGCGCGCGGATCATAACGAGTGTTTTTGATGAAAACGTAATACAGCGACAATTCAACTCGGATATCGTCTCAAGGATTCTTTTATGTGATTAATCTACCAAATTCGAAATGGAGGGGGAGTTGGTTTGGTTTCTGATCGGATAAATAAAGAAAATGCAATTAAGCTGTTAAAATAAGTGATTATCAAAATAAGTCAATCTACTGTTTTCGGTTCCGGCTTATCACGAGTTTCTACCTTACCAATTTCCTAAGCGATTTCGATCTCTATTCGATTCCTATGTCAATTAACAAGCGCAAAAGACATAAACTAGATTAACAATCCTATATTCCAAATTAAGCAAACGGATTAAGTTTTCGTGAATTAAGCAAACACGAATTATAAACGCGAATTAACGACAAAGCGACGTAACGGCGAATAAAAGCTAAGGATGCAATCATACGAATTTAATCAAAACAATTCTATAAACTTACAGATTAAGCAAAAGCAATTCATAGAATAGTGTTGAAAGAGAAACGAATTAGATTGATAAAGTAAAAACCTCAAAGCGTTGGAACGCGATTACAGCATAATGACTCTAAGGAATTAGCTCTCCATGGTTCTCTCAAATCTCCGAATGTATTTTTCGTGAAAATGTAACTAGGTGAACAGTAACACGAGTATTTTTCGTTTAAAAAGAAAGCAAATTCGGGTCATAACCCAACTGGGTCGAAAACATAACCCAGACGCAATACATGATCCAACACTAAAATAAAATTCTAATGCAGTAACTTCAAACGGAATTCTGGAATTTTGGGCTCTGAATCTGACTTCCACTCAAACACGAAAGTCGTAGCTCTCTCTCTTAGCTTTCTGGCGATTTTTAGAACGCCTCAAACGGATTCCTGGAAATCCAGTTATGATCGTTTCCGTGCAGACTGCCAAAGCTGAAAAATAAGTGCGGAAATCAAATTTAGCCAAAAATAAAATAATATATAAAAACAAAATAAAACATAAAAATAATCTAGATAAATTAAAGAAATGCCTAAGTAAAAATATAGGAGAAAGTGCATAAAATGCACTGATCACTCAACACGCTGAAAGCGCTTAAACGTCTCCTCATGGACACAAACCTTAGGATCTATGACATTTTGATATTAATGATTATAGGAATACCTTGACGAATATAATGAGAAAGATTTTTAGAAAATGACAACGATAATTCTAAAATACAGAAGTGTAGAGACAAGTGTTTAACACTGGTTGGCTTGTGGATTTTTCTCAACCAGTAATCGTAATGTCTTGAAAACTCTTCGAATGGGGATAAAAAGAGATAATCTTCTTATAGCATGATATATTTGAGATCACAGCCTATATATAGAATGACAATCATTTAGAATACTCATTATTTCGAAATGGATTATCTTGACATCCACTTATATTTAAGCATATATTCAATTAAATAATTAATTATTAAATATAATTAATTATTTTATTTACTTATTCATCCGATTAAGACTCATATATATATATATATATATATATATATATATATATATATATATATATATATATATATATATATATATATATATATATATATATATATATATATATATATATATATATATATATATATATATATATATATATATATATATATATATATATATATATATCCATCTCTCCGTCATGGAGGGCCTAGCTCATTGATCAACTGTCGCGCGCGGATCAAAACCAGTGTTATTGATGAAAACGTAATACAGCGACAATTCAACTCGGATATCGTCTCAAGGATTCTTTTATGTGATTAATCTACCAAATTCGAAATGGAGGGGGAGTTGGTTTGGTTTCTGATCGGATAAATAAAGAAAATGCAATTAAACGGTTAAAATAAGTGATTAACAAAATAAGTCAATCTACTGTTTTTGGTTCCGGCTTATCACGGGTTTCTACCTTACCAATTTCCTAAGCGATTTCAATCTCTATTCGATTCCTATGTCAATTAACAAGCGCAAAAGACATAAACTAGATTAACAATCCTATATTCCAAATTAAGCAAACGGATTAAGCTTTCGTGAATTAAGCAAACACGAATTATAAACACGAATTAACGACAAAGCGACGTAACGGCGAATAAAAGCTAAGGATGCAGTCATACGAATTTAATCAAAACAATTCTATAAACTAACAGATTAAGCAAAAGCAATTCATAGAATAGTGTTGAAAGAGAAACGCATTAGATTGATAAAGTAAAAACCTCAAAGCGTTGGAACGCGATTACAGCAGAATGACTCTAAGGAATTAGCTCTCCATGGTTCTCTCAAAGCTCCGAATGTATTTTTCGTGAAAATGTAACTAGGTGAACAGTAACACGAGTATTTTTCCTTTAAAAAGAAAGCAAATTCGGGTCATAAACCAACTGGGTCGAAAACATAACCCAGGCCCAATACATGACCCAACACTAGAATAAAATTCTAATGCAGTAACTTCAAACGGAATTCTGGAATTTTGGGCTCCGATTATTACTTCGACTCCAACACGAAAGTCGTAGCTCTCTCTCTTAGCTTTCCGAGGATTTTTAGAACGCCTCAAACGGATTTTCGGAACTCCAGTTATGATCGTTTCGGTGCAGACTGCTAAAGCTGAAAAATAAGTGCGGAAATCAAATTAAGCCAAAAATAAAATAAAATATTAAAACAAAATAAAACATAAAAATAATCAAGATAAAGTAAAGAAATGCCTAAGTAAAAATATAGGAGAAAGTGCATAAATATGCACTGATCACTCATCACGCTGGGAGCGCTTAAGCGTCTCCCCATGGACACAAACCTTAGGATCTATGACATTTTGATATTAATGATTATAGGAATACCTTGACGAATATAATGAGAAATATTTTTAGACAATGACAACGATAATTCTAAAATACAAAAGTGTAGAGACAAGTGTTTGACACTAGTTGGCTTGTGGATTTTTCTCAACCGGTACTCGTAATGTCTTGAAAACTCTTCGAATGGGGAGAAAACGAGATAATTTTCTTATAGCATGATATATTTAAGATCATAGCCTATATATAGAATGATAATAATTCAAAATTCTCATTATTTCGAAATGGATTATCTTGACATCCACTTATATTTAAGCACATATTCAATTAAATAATTAATTATTAAATATAATTAATTATTTATTTACTTACTCAACCGATTAAGATTCTTATATATATATATATATATATATATATATATATATATATATATATATATATATATATATATATATATATATATATATATATATATATATATATATATATATATATATATATATATATATATATATATATATATATATATATATATATATATATTGCTCTGTCCCGCTCATTACACGGGGTCGGCCCAATCCATCTCTCCGTCGTGGAGGGCCTAGCTCATTGATCAGCTGTCGCGCGCGGATCAAAACGAGTGTTTTTGATGAAAACGTAATACAGCGACAATTAAACTCGGATAACATCTCAAGGATTCTTTTATGTGATTAATCTACCAAATTCGAAATGGAGGGGGAGTTGGTATGGTTTCTGATCGGATAAATAAAGAAAATGCAATTAAGCGGTTAAAATAAGTGGTTATCAAAATAAGTCAATCTACTGTTTTTGGTTCCGGCTTATCACGGGTTTCTACCTTACCTATTTTCTAAGCGATTTCGATCTCTATTCGATTCCTATGTGAATTAACAAGCGCAAAAGACATAAACTAGATTAACAATCGTATATTCCAAATTAAGCAAACGGATTAAGTTTTCGTACATTAAGCAAACACGAATTATAAACGCGAATTAACGACAAAGCGACGTAACGGCGAATAAAAGCTAAGGATGCAATCATACGAATTTAATCAAAACAATTCTATAAACTAACAGATTAAGCAAAAGCAATTCATAGAATAGTGTTGAAAGAGAAACGGATTAGATTGATAAAGTAAAAACCTCAAAGCGTTGGAATGCGATTACAGCAGAATGACTCTAAGGAATTAGCTCTCCATGGTTCTCTCAAAGCTCCGAATGTATTTTTCGTGAAAATTTAACTAGGTGAACAGTAACACGAGTATTTTTCCTTTAAAAAGAAAGCAAATTCGGGTCATAACCCAACTGGGTCGAAAACATAACTCAGGCCCAATACATGACCCAACACTAAAATAAAATTCTAATGCAGTAACTTCAAACGGAATTCTGGAATTTTGGGCTCCGAATCTGACTTTGCCTCCAACGCAAAAGTCGTAGCTCTCTCTCTTAGCTTTTCGGCGATTTTTAGAACGCCTTAAACGGATTTCCGAAACTCCAGTTATGATCGTTTCCGTGCAGACTGCTAAAGCTGAAAAATAAGTGCGGAAATCAAATTAAGCCAAAAATAAAATAAAATATAAAAACAAAATAAAACATAAAATTAATCAAGATAAAGAAAATAAATGCCTAAGTAAAAATATAGGAGAAAGTGCATAAATATGCACTGATCACTCATCACGCTGGGAGCGCTTAAGCGTCTCCCTGTCGCTACTGCGAAAATCGGCGCCGGCTGAACAAAAGAGTCGCCACCGTGCGTTATTTATCCCACGGGAGGGAAAGGAAACGCTCAGAGTAAACCTCACAAAAAACGGGGAAAGGTATGGTCATCGTAACCAAAACCTGGGTTCGGGAGTCGGTTACGCAAGGGGAAGGTATTAGCACCCCTCACGTCCGTCGTACTCGACGGGATCCACGCTTGTTTTCGGGTATGGATTGTTACTCTATCTACTCTACAGGGTTAAGGGTTAAAAGAAAAGAAAATGACTCGGCAAAGTATCGCACTTTATGCCTACGTATTCCCGCCTGGAACGAGAAATCAGAGTCAACGTAGTTCGCCTACCTACGGGAAAGGAGGGGAAGGTTGCTCGCTAGGATATCGCATCCTATGCCTACGTACTTTCATACAGCATGAAAGATCAGAGCAAACGTAGTTCGGGCCACGTACGACACAAATCTGTTTTGATTTGTTTTTTTATTCCTTCTGAAAAAGGGTTTTTCTGATTACTGGTCCAAGCGGACAAAAATGACGTCTTGATGAGTTCACATTCTTTTACGAAAGAAGTGTCTTTTATTGTGTTTGAAATTTTATTGTGTTTTTCTGTTTGTTTTTAGAGAGAAGAGACAGAACTCTAACCTATGGTTGCGAAGGGAATCAAACTAACCTAATGTTATCATGCATGGGTTAAGACCTAGTGTCTATCATGCTCCTCTCTTGCGCAGAGAGAAATAGAGATCCTAAGGGAATAGACGAAAACAAAAACAATATCAGATATATACAGCAAAACAGTAAAATGCATGGATGCAACAATACAAGCGAGGCAAGGGAGTCCCACTCAACCTCGAACCTAGAAAACAATAGGCAAAAGTGAACATAATTCACTTTCAACCTAACAGGTTAAACAGCAAACAATACAGTCCAGAAAACCAATCAATACATCAAGAATGAATAACAGCAGAAAAATAAACAGCCACAGCAGCTCTGCATCAACACCTATCTTCAAGTAATCTCCAAACAGCTACAAGCTTCAGCAAGCATCAACCTCCATCTACACAGCTTTCCAGCAAGGTCTTGATCATCAATCTTCCATCTGCAATGGCTTTTCTTCAAGTCTCAATCTCCAAGAGGGATATTAGTCAACCAGATGAAGTGAAGGAATGTTAGACAGTCAATTACCTACCAAGGGTGGTTCATCAACTGTTAACATTATATAGAGAATTTTCCCTCGAAAGTTCTATCTTTCAAATATATTCACTGATCCTTCCAAAGGAAGGAGGTGGATATTTGAAAGAGACTTTGAATCATAGAGAAAGGATGGATGCAGACAAGGCACTCCATGTTTGAGAAACAAGCTTTCTAATCTAGAGCTCTGCCTAGCTCCTAAACCCTAGTCTCCTCAACAGCTGCTAGCAAGAATCTCCTCTTCAACTCTGGAAGTTGGACTTCAGTCTCTGGATCTCCAATGGCTTCCTCATCACAAGTCTTCATCTCTCCCAATCCCCAAGCAATCCCAATACCCATACAGACAAATCAATAATCCCTAGAGGGCACACCACACCAATCAATCAAATATAGACAGTAATATACCAATAGCAGTAGGGGAATCCTAGTGATTTCTAAGGGATCTAATAACTACCCATAGTCCCTATAGTCCCATAGCTAAAATATTCAATCTCTAAGTCCTAAGGGAAAAGATTCAATTCTCCTAAGTCATCACTTAAACCCTAATGTTTGTTCATGTTATTCACGCCTAAACTAAACACCTAAAATTGAGTCTTAAAAATGGGAACTAAATTGTATATACAAGCTAATCTTATCTACTAATCAACCTAAAAAGAATGAGTGAAAAATATTAAAGCAACTATTAGAACAAAAATTAACAAATTCATGTACTAAACAAAATATTATTTACACCTAATTAAAAGAAAAATATGCCAAAAATAAGAAAATGAAATGAATTATTATTATTTTTTTGTATGAGAATTTTATTGACAAAATTAAGAAAATGATGCAAAAAGAACCAATTGAAAATATGCACTTTATGATTTATTATGAATTTTAAAAGATTTAATGTTTTTTTGAAATAAAATGAAATGAATTAAATGGAAAGGGGTGCAGAAAGCAGGTTAATTCAGTTAAAAAACAAGGATGGGCCCAGACTGGGGGGCGCGCATAGCAAGCGCGTCTGGGCCCAATGCAATCAGAAAACTTAACAAAAATTAAAAAAACCTGAACGGTGTATATAGCAAGATATTCAGTTAGAAATGAATTGGGCCTGGCAATTGGGGGTGGCATTAGCAAGAGATTATGAGGCCCAGTCAGAAAGACTTAATGAAACGGGGCGTTTCATAGTTTAAATTCTCCCTCCGTTTTCCTTTTAAACCACGGTCGTTGGATGAAGAGCCAAGTCAAGGTCAATCTCAAAATCGTGTGGTTCAAACGTTGTCTTCAACCTTGAGCCAAACCCTAACTCTGAAAAACCCTAACCATGCAAGCACCTTCCATTGTTCTATTCTCTCTCATCTCTCCATGGATGCCCTCGATCCAAAGAGCAAAGTTGCTCTAAATTCCTCCCTCTACACAGCCATACACATAACTCCTCCTAAAACTCAAGCAATAAGGGAACCCGCTAGGTATAACAGATGGAATCCACCATTAACACCTGATATCAACTGCTTCAATTCTTTCGAATTCTTGCCCTAAACTCATCTACACCCTATGCTGATCTCAACATGCTATTCCATCAAGATTTTCGTGCATTAAATCATGAGTTACCAGCCCTACCAGATCTTGCACTCCATGACCAAACTTCATGAAAGCTCTCCAAACTCACCAAACTAAGTCCTCTATCCTACCTTAACAATTCTACACTATTAAAACCTAATAACTCTAACTAAAACCTACAATTCGAATAGAAATCCAACCTGGTGCAATTGGTGAAAACAGGTACCAAATCCTCCTGATCCAAGGCTTGAAGTGAGTGGAGAATGATCCAAGAACTAGATGATGACTTCTGTATGCAGCAAATATGACTCCAAAGCTTTGAATCTCTAACTTCCAAAATTTGTGCTTCTTGAATGGTGAACTTGCACAACTCGAATCCACCTCAATTCTACCAAATGATTGTAGGAATTCTGATCTAGGGATGATGATGATGAATACCAGATCAAGAATGGGGAAAATTGATGAGAATTTGGAAGAGTTTGAATTGATTTTGCAAGTGGGAGAGAATGTATGAAACTTGTGGTTTTGAGTAAATGAGATCACCAACCATGACATGGAGTTACTCATATCAATATATAGGTGAGGTTAGAAACTCCTAGAAGCTTGGAGAAGCTTCCCATGTATGATTTCCCTTGGATTTGGTTTATGTATCTTCCATTACAAGTAACCATGAATAACTCTTAAAATTTGAACTAACCTCAAAATTCCAATTTAACCAATGTTCTCAAAATGATTTTTCCATTCAAAATGACCTATAACTTTGCCCCATTTGGCCAAAATATGAAAAACCTCATTTTTAAGTCCATTTTTATTCATTAAATCCAAAAATTTTGAAACCTTGTTCTATGAATCTTTCCAATCTCTCATGGTCACTTTTCTAGACTCAAAATGTCATTTGGAACAAGTTTGATGTTGTGAAAATTTTCATTTGAAGCTTCCTTGTATGAGTTTTAGGCATATGCTATGAATGACCTGTAATCCTCAAATGACCAAAATACCCTTTGCTTGCCAAGACCATAAGTAGAGTTCCACAAATCATATGAAGGCATGCTATACCATTCTAGAAATCTAAGACAATGAGGAACAATTCCTATGTTGACCAGAAATTCATTTGAAATCTCCTTGAGGGGTAAAAATAGCTTGGAAGTCAAGTCACTTTCACAGACAAAATTTCAGATACCTCAGATGACCTGTAACTTGCAAGGACCATAACTTGAGTTCTATAAATCTCCTTGATGTCTTCCACCACTAAAATTAAAGGTCTTGAGATCCTCTACAAGTTTCATGTTGGCCAAGGATCCATTTGAAGCTTGTATTTTGACTTATCTTGCTTGGAAATTTGACCTAAACTAGGGGATTTTACATAGAAACCCTAATTTAGAACCTCCTCTTCTCCTTGATTTCTCTTGATTTCTTCTTAGCATATCATCATATCCTTACTCTTCATGTCAAATTATGAACCCCACATCTCTCCAATAGCCCTTAATGCCTTTCAATCAGTCAGTTGACCTAGAGTTGACCCAGGGTTGACCCCAGATGAAACCCTAGTTGACTGTCTTCAACTGCAATTCTTGTGACCATACCAATGACTTGTCTCCTTCTCCAAATGACTTTCTAAGTCTCCCATGATGCCCACATACTCTCCATGCTCAATTCACAGCCCACAACTTACTTTGTTGATCCTTAGATACCCTCAGTTAGGAGATAGACTCAATGCTTGATCCACTGACTTCTCCAACTTTCAAATTCTTTTCTGATGACTTGAATGAGATTGAATCAGGATAATAACCTCTTGATAGGCCTCTAGAGATGAGAATAATGATTGGTCCCCTGTTGGATGACTTGTCATGCTTATGCTATGCAGATGGTTAGGCTATGTACATGACTCTATATGCAAATGCTAATGATATTGAAACATAAACCAAGTGAATAAGGTTGAGCAAATTTTAGGGTGCAACAGCTGCCCCTATTCAAGCGACTTGGACCCGATTAGGTGAAGAGCCCGGAGTCTTCAGACATTCGCGGTACGAGGCGGTTGAATACTAAGAACCCAGAAATTTGCCAACCGCAGAAATAAACTGCGCCTCTGCTTGGGGAACGACATTCACTGCCTGGATATGACTGTTGCGGCAATCAACTGATCCATTAGCGACCGTGCCGGGGATGACTCGTCTTTTTCATCAAGAATAAATCGTCCATGTTAGGAGTAAATTCTTGTCCACGTTAGGAATAACATTGTCCACGTTAGGACTCACCCTTCCACATAAGGAATAACCGTTCCACGTTAGGAATAATACCGTCCACGTTAGGACTCACCTTTTTCCACATAAGGAATCTCATTCTTTCCACGTTAGGAAACCATCTTCTTTCCACGTAAGGGAACCTGTCCATGTTAGGACTAAACCTTTCCACGTAAGGAATGCAACTCATCTTGATCTGTCCACGTCAGGACTAACTTCTCCACGTAAGGAAACAATTTCTCTTTCCACGTAAGGAATCAACTTCTTTTTTCCACGTTAGGAATTCCTCTATCTTTCTATGTCAAGAATCAATCTTGATATGTCCGCGTAAGGACTCAATCTTTCCACGTAAGGAATAAACTCGTCTTTCCACATAAGGAAAACCATTTTTCTTCCACGTAAGGAATGCTCTTGATATGTCCACGTAAGGACTCTAATCTTTCCACGTGAGGAATACTATATCAATCTTTCTTTCCACGTTAGGAATGTCATCTTTCCACGTAAGGAACACCTCTTTTCCACGTTAGGAATGCAACTTTCTTTCGATTTGTCCACGTAAGGACTCACATGTCGACTTGCTGAAGAATTGTCCACGGCAGGACTCATGCACCTTCGACCCGCTGGGGAAATAACTTGTCCACGTCAGGACTCACATCTTCATCTGAAGAAATAATAGAACCTGTCCATGTTAGGACTTGCACGTCTTCTACTTGCTGGGGAAATACGACTGTGTCCACGTCAGGACTCATACTTTGCCAACAACACGAAGAAGGATAAATTTGTCCACGTCGGGACTCTCGCATCTTGACAACACGAGAAACTATAAACTTGTCCTCGTCAGGACGCACATTTCACCATCACGAATAAAGCTATCTGCTGGAAATAAATTGTCCACGTCAGGACCCCAACACGAAGAGTAACCCACCTTTTGTCCACGTCAGGACTCCACCTTCGATCGATATCAAGAAATCAAATCCGTCCATGTTAGGACTAACACATATCGTCAAACTGAGGAAATGTCCACGTCAGGACCCCCACTTCTCTTAGCGCAAAAAACCTGTCAATAAACCCGTCCACGTTAGGACCCATCCTTCCATTGGTCCGCCAACTTCTTATCACTGACGTTACAGCACCTTTGAGGCTGACTCTACTGGGGATATTTGGCAATCAAACTACTGGATGCCTGCTCTAATAACCGGCGGTAGCCTCTGAAATTCTGGTTCATGAAATCTTTTAATGCTGACGTAACAACAACTTTGAAGGAAACAATCCGCTGGTCGGACTAGCGAAACTTCAACAGGAAATCCTGGCGGGGAAACAAGTAACTCTGCTTGGGGACAAAGAGAAACTTATCCTGCTGACTCTGTGGGGGGTAGTGCCAAAGCTGACACTTCGTTGAATGTCTCATGCCGAGACCTCGAATGCCTATTGATTCACTTGAGCGAGGGCTCTCTCGTCCTGCAAAAGAAATAATACTTGAAACGAAAGGTTAGCCAACCGGGTTTATGTTTCATAACGCATGCGTTTGTCAATGATGCAATGTTCCATTTGACATGGAAATGCCACGCTTTTTTCATTTGGTGAATGCAAGGATGACACTATATGCCAATGCAATTGCAGACTCGAACTGCTGGGTATAGAAACTGCTTCAGCAAAATAAATGCTGAAGATAATGCCAACTCCGCTGGGGATAGCCAGATGCTATAGAATTATTCCGGCGAAATAAATGCCGGAAGAGGGAAGTCGACTCAGCTGGGAAATTGGGAACTTAAACCAAACACCTCGCTGAAGTAACACCCTGCTGGGGAATACCAGATGCGCTTCTGCTGGAGAGTGAACTGATATCACACGGTATTCTGACAAAATAAATGCCAGGACCCACACCAACTCTTCCGAAGAAAGTCTTCTTTTTTAATCTTTGAGTTCCACTGGGGAGGAAAGAAAACACTTGCTGGAAAGAGAACTCCGCTGGGGACGAAACGATTCTCTTGGGGAAAATCAACTGACTCCGCTAGGGGAGAGTAAATGGCCCTACTGGGAAGGGTAAACTGTCTAAGTACAACTCACGAGTTGGAAATGTTAATCTTTTGAGACTAAACCACTCTGCTTGAGATAAGGAATCCTCTGGGGGACGCCACACTGTCTGAACACAGCCTACAATCATGGAATCGCCAACTCTGCTGAGAATAAATGGCTTTGTTGGAGCATGCCTTCTGGATATGCTACGACTAGCTAGGGAATTCGATCCTTCTCCAGGAGGCACATGCATTGTAAGAGCACAGATTGTGTCTTAGTAATACCTCTATGTTTTGATGATAACATTAATGATAATTTGTATACAAAAATTATGCTCTCTAAATTTGTTCTAAACTGTTTTCTACAGGCACAAAAGATTTTAATCTTAAAGAGCAAATTTGAAGTGAACAATGAATTCTGAATGGCTCAAGAGCATCTGAAGATTAGAAGAATCTGAAGTATAAGAGCTTAGTTATCAAGATTCTGAAAATACAACACGCTGCTCATATTATGAAGAGAATCTGAATGAGAGAAGACTCTGATCTGAGTGAAGACTCTGATCTAAGAGCATGTTACGCTTCAAGCACACAGCTGCACCAGACTCTGATTCATCAACATCTGAAGAACATCTTATGCTCTGAAGTTTCCAGAAGAATCTGAAGACTGAAGACTCTGATATTGATTGTTGATCTGAACTATCTGAAGAATTATTTGAAGAAGATTATTTTAATATATCCGTTGGAATATGCCAGCAAATCTTTCCTTAATTGGGATAGACAAAATTCTCTGCAAGAATATTATTCCTCTGGTACATTCCATATATGGTATAATCACAGCTCAGCAGACAATTGCTACACCCACATTTTGTGCGCCGTCTCTCTGCTGCAATAGTACAAAGGACAGTACTATTTTGATATTGGAAATATCTTCTCCAACGGTAAAATATTCTCTTCAATATTCAAGTGGCTATATAAAGGATATCATAGCTCATTCTTCAAGTGACGAAATTGACGAACTTATTGCAAGAACTCTCTCACGCTAAAAGCTCTCATATTCTTCACTGTTCATACATTGTTCTAAACTTAGAGAAATAACACAGTTGTGTTTATAGCTTTCATAGAAGCAATTTATTACTCTTCATTGTATTACATTAATTTGTAAAGGAAGTTTTCCTTAAGAGGATCTAGGTTAGATCAGTAGCTCTTGAGAAGACTAAGAACAGTTGTTCTTAGGTGTTGCTATTTGTAATCAGTTGATTTGAATAGTGGATTAAGTCCTTGCTGAGAAAGGCAAATCACTCTTGAAAAGGGTGGACTGGAGTAGTTGAGTTCAACGAACCAGGATAAAAATACCTGTGTTTTTATCTTTGATTATTTTCTGTCATACTTATTCAACCCCCCCTTCTAAGTATTTTCTCACCTTCAGTTGGCATCAGAGCTCCGGTTCTGAGTGTGCATTCGCTTAACCGTGACAGATAAAGATCCAGTGAGAAAAATACTCTGTTATTTATTTGGTTGCTAATATGGGTGATATTCCTACATCAAGCAACAAATATGAAGGAGACAGAATCAGCACCAAACCTCCAATGTTTGATGGAGAAAAATTTGATTATTGGAAGGATAGACTTGAAAGTTTTTTCTTGGGGTATGATGCTGATCTCTGGGATTTAGTCATTGATGGGTATGAACATCCTACTAAGGATGGCAAAAAGATTGATAGAAAATCAATGACTGAGGAGCAGAAGAAAGAATTCAAGAATCATCACAAAGCCAGAACCATACTTCTTAATGCAATATCTCATACAGAGTATGAGAAGATTACCAACAGAGAAACTGCTCATGATATGTTTGAGTCTCTCAAAATGACTCATGAGGGAAATTCTCAGGTGAAAGAAACAAAGGCTCTGGCGCTGATACAGAAGTATGAAGCGTTCAAAATGGAAGAATCTGAGAACATTGAGACTATGTTTTCCAGATTTCAGATTCTAACAGCTGGGTTGAAAGTTCTGGACAAGGGCTACTCAACATCTGATCATGTCAAGAAGATCATCAGAAGTCTTCCTACCAGATGGAGACCTATGGTGACTGCATTGAAGCTGGCCAAGGATCTGAACAAAATCTCATTAGAAGAACTCATTAGTTCTTTGAGAAGTCATGAGATTGAGCTGGAGGAAGATGAACCCCAGAAGAAAGATAAAGGTAAATCCTTAGCTTTTAAATCTAACAAATCTGTTAAAGCTTTGCAGGTTAATGAAGAAAGCTCTGAGGAATCTTCTTCTGAAGAAGAAGATGAACTATCTATGCTGTCCAGAAGGATCAACAAACTCTGGAAGCACAAAGGGAAGAAGTTCAACAACTTCAGAAGATCTGATCAAAAGAGAGAATCTTCTGGTCACAGAAGATCTGGCAAGAAGGAGATCACTTGCTTTGAATGTAAAGAACCTGGACACTACAAGAGTGAATGTCCCAAACTTCAAAAGGAAAAACCCAAAAGGAAGTTTGATAAAAAGAAAAAGGTTCTGATGGCTACATGGGATGACTCAGATGAATCTGAATCATCTTCTGAATCTGAGGAAGAATGTGCAAATGTTGCGCTAATGGCCAACACAAATGATCAAGATGAAGGAACGTCATCATCTGAATCTGAGTCAGAATCAGACTCTGACTCTGAAGAGGTATTTTCTGAACTCTCCAGAGCTGAACTTGTTGAAAGTTTATCTGACATGTTGGAAAGCTACAGCAAGATTAAACTCAAATACAAGAAGCTGAAAAGCAATCTTGAATCTGAGATTAATCTTCTGAGAACAGAACTTGTTGAGCAGAAAGAAATAAATTTAAAACTCAAAAATGATTTAGAAACAACTCAACAAGAATCTGATACTGAAACAGAGTCTAGTGAAAATATTTTAGAAAAATATGACTCCAGTTTTAGAAGATTTCTCACTAAAAGCATAGACAGAAGCAAAATGGCTTCTATGATCTATGGTGTTAGTGGGAACAACAGAAGAGGCATTGGATGTGAATCCTCCTCTGGAAGCAATCCAAAGTCTGTTGATAAACTCTTCATCAAGAAGACTCCTCTGTATTCTCATTTCAAGTTTGGTCATCTGAATGATATTAAACATACAAGCTCTGAAAAGAGTACTTATGTGTTTAAGCCAAGGGTTAGCCAGAATAAACACTATGTTGAAAAACAGAAGTTTAGGCAAAACCACAGAACATCTAACCCCAAAGGACCCAAGAAGATCTGGGTACCTAAAAGTCAAATAATACCTGTTGCAGATATCCTTAGCAGCAAAATCCAGACACCAATCATGGTACCTGGACTCTGGATGCTCACGACATATGACGGGCGAAAGGTCTATGTTCCAAAGCCTGGAACTTAGATCTGGAGGGGACGTGAAATTTGGAGGGAACCAGAAGGGCAAGATCATTGGCTCTGGTACAATAGGTAATGGTAACCTACCCTCTATTTCTAATGTTCTGTTAGTTGAAGGATTGAAACATAATCTATTGTCCATAAGTCAATTAAGTGACAATGGTTATGATATCATCTTTAATCAAAAATGTTGCAAAGCTGTATGTCAAAAGAATGGTTCAATCCTGTTCAGTGGAAAGAGGAAAAACAACATTTACAAAATTAACCTTTCAGAACTTAAAGTTCAAAATGTAAAATGCCTTTTATCTGTGAATGATGAGCAATGGGTCTGGCATAGAAGATTGGGACATATTAATATGAGACGTATATCTCAGATTAATAAACTCAATCTGGTCAGAGGACTCCCTAATCTGAAGTTCAATTCAGATGCTCTGTGTGGCGCTTGTCAAAAGGGTAAATTTTCAAAATCTCATTTTAAACCAAAAAATGTTGTTTCCACCTCTAGACCATTGGAATTACTTCATATTGATCTGTTTGGACCAGTGAAAACTGCATCCATCAGAGGCAAGAAGTATGGGTTAGTCATTGTAGATGACTACAGCAGATGGACATGGGTAAAGTTTCTAAAACACAAGGATGAGTCTCATTCTGTGTTCATTGACTTCTGCAATCAAGTCCAGACTGAAAAAGAATGCAAAATTATTAAAGTCAGAAGTGATCATGGTGGCGAATTTGAAAACAAATATTTTGAAAAATATTTTTCTGAAAAAGGAATTGCACATGATTTCTCCTGTCCTAGAACTCCACAACAAAATGGAGTTGTAGAGAGGAAAAATAGAACATTGCAAGAAATGGCCAGAACCATGATCAACGAGACAAATCTGGCAAAATACTTTTGGGCAGAAGCAATAAATACAGCATGTTATATTCAGAACAGAGTGTCTGTAAGACCTCTTCTGGAAAAGACTCCCTATGAATTGTGGAGAAACAGAAAGCCCAACATTGCTTATTTTCATCCATTTGGATGTATTTGTTATATGCTTAACACTAAAGATCATCTGAACAAGTTTGATTCCAAAGCACAGAAGTGTTTCATGCTTGGTTATTCTGAACGCTCTAAAGGCTACAGAGTATTCAATACTGAAACACAGATTGTGGAAGAATCTATTCATGTTAGATTTGATGATAAGCTTGGCTCTGAAAAGCCAAAGCAAGTTGAAAGTTCTGCAGATAGAGAAGTTATTCTCACAGACTCTGAAGGCTCAGAGGCAGACAAGACTAAAGACAAAGACTCTGAAGCAAATCCAGATGCTACGCCTCTAACTTCCCAACTTGACAATCTGCATATTTCTGAAAGACCAACAGTCAGAGGATCTTCTTCCAGAATGAAAGCTTCTCATCCAGAGGATGTGATAATTGGAAAGAAAGATGATCCAATAAGGACAAGAGCATTTCTCAGAACTTCTGAATCTTCCTTCTGTGGCTTAGTGTCAATTATAGAACCAACATCTGTTGATGAGGCTCTGGAAGATAATGAATGGATTTTAGCTATGCAAGAGGAGCTGAATCAATTCACAAGGAATGAAGTCTGGGATCTGGTTCCAAGACCTAAAGGTTTCAATGTCATTGGAACAAAATGGGTTTTCAGAAATAAACTAAATGAAAAAGGAGAAGTTGAAAGGAACAAAGCAAGACTGGTTGCTCAAGGCTACAGTCAACAAGAAGGCATAGACTACACAGAAACATATGCTCCTGTTGCAAGGTTAGAGTCTATACGCTTGCTTATTTCATTTGCTGCACAACATAACATCACTCTTTATCAGATGGATGTTAAAAGTGCTTTTCTTAATGGAATTATAGAAGAGGAAGTGTATGTCCACCAACCTCCTGGTTTTGAAAATGAAAATTTTCCAGATCATGTTTACAAACTGAAAAAATCTCTTTATGGACTAAAACAAGCTCCCAGAGCTTGGTATGAGAGGTTGAGTAATTTTCTTCTGAAGAAAAATTTCATCAGAGGAAAAGTGGATACCACACTATTTTGTAAAACCATTAAGAAAGATTTGTTGATTTGTCAAATTTATGTAGATGATATTATTTTTGGTTCAACAAATATTATGCTTGGAAAGGAGTTTGCTAAATGTATGCAGGAAGAATTTGAGATGAGCATGATGGGAGAACTGAAATTCTTTCTGGGAATCCAAGTAAATCAGACTCCAGAGTGCACCTACATACATCAGACCAAGTATGTTAAAGAGCTTCTGAAGAAGTTTAACATGCTGGATAGCAAAATGGCAAAGACTCCAATGCATCCTACAAGCACTCTAGGTAAGGAAGAGGTAAGTAAGAAGGTAGATCAGAAACTCTACAGAGGTATGATAGGATCTCTTCTTTATTTGACTGCTTCTAGACCAGACATTCTGTTTAGTGTTTGTTTATGTGCTAGATTCCAATCAGATCCTAGAGAATCACACTTAACTACTGTTAAGAGGATTCTAAGGTATCTGAAAGGTACTGCTAATGTTGGTTTGTGTTACAGAAGATCTGACAAATATTCACTAGTTGGATTCTGTGATGCTGACTATGCTGGAGATAGAGTTGAGCGCAAAAGTACTTCTGGAAGCTGTCAGTTTCTTGGAAGTCATCTGATCTCGTGGTACAGCAAGAAGCAACCAACAATTGCACTATCAACCACAGAGGCAGAATACATTGCTGCTGCTGGGTGTTCCACTCAGATGCTCTGGATGAAGAGTCAACTAGAAGATTATCAAATCTATGAGAGTAATCTTTCTATCTTCTGTGACAATACTTCAGCTATATGTTTATCCAAAAATCCAATTTTACACTCTAAGGCTAAACATATAGAGATTAAACATCATTTTATCAGAGACTATGTTCAGAAGGGTGTAATAAATTTAGCCTTTGTTGATACAGATCATCAATGGGCAGATATTTTCACAAAACCCCTTGCTGAAGATAGGTTTAAGTTTATTCTGAAAAATATTTGTATGGATTTTTGTCCAGAGTAATATTTCTCAGAGTCAACTTCTCAGATGCTAAGTGTTTAACACTCTGAAGTATTTCATCTGTTTTGCTTGTTTACTTTATCTGTAAATTATTTTTTTTGAGTGAAACTCTGTACTGACCATCTCAGAGGATCTGAAAGTTGAAAACGTTTCATTTCTTAAGAGTTACAGAATCACATGCAAAGCAAACACGTGTCACTCAGAATCTGAAAAGATGGAGTACACCTACTGATTATGACGTTTAAGGTATTGCTTTGAAAATCTCAATCTGTCTTGATTTTCCCCCAAATGTCATATCATAATTAAAAATGATTACTTTTCATTTAATGCAAACGTGCGTATGTGTCCTATGTATGTCTGTTGTGTTTCCCATGCGTGCTTTATTTGTCTATATAAACCACTCTCTTAACACATTCACACTTTTCACATTCTCAAACACATATGCGTTTTTGCTTGTTGTTCTCTCTCTTCGCAAACCCTAAAAGAACCCAGAAACCTTCATCTTCTTCATCATCATCAACAATGGCATCCACTTCAAAAGCAGTTTCTACCAAAGATGCTACCACTGTCATAGAACCAGTACGCACTCTCCTAACTCCTGTTGATTCTCTTGAAGTATTGTGCGAAAGTTTCGTGGATTTAGAAGATCTTGCTGAAAATGGGTTTGATCTGATTTCTTCAATCAAAGCACAAGGCTGGGACGGTTACTTTGACAGGCTTATGGGTCCTGTGTATCCAAAGTTAGTGAAGGAGTTCTGGATCCATGCATTTGCTACTCCAAAGTTCGTTCATTCCTCTGTGCTGGGAAAGAAGATTGTTATCACTGAAAATCTGATCAGGAAACTCATTGGTTTTAAGGCAACTGATGGAGTAACCTCTCTGTCTTCTGCGCGTGAAGATCTGAAAGATGTTTGTCAAGAAATCTGTACCACTGGTGAACCTTGTAAGAAGGTTAAGTTCTTGAAACCCACTTACAAGATATGGGCTAAGATTTTCATGAACACCATCTTTCATAGACCCTCTTCAAACTCATCTGACTATGTTAATGCTGAACAACTTTACTTCATGTATTGTTTACACCAAAACATTCAGATTGATCTTCCATATCTGTTGTTTAATCATCTGGTGTCTCACGTCAAGGAAACAAGGGAAACAGCTAGAGATAAAACTGGAAAAGTCAGAACATGGATTCCTATGGGAAGGCTGATTTCAGATATTCTGATAGAAAACCAACTTGTGGCGCATCTGCAAGAGGCTGGGTTGACAGAAGATCTGAATTTTATCATTGGCTCTGAAATAAATGGTTTGACTCTGAGAAGAATGAAACTGGTTGAAGATTTATCTGAGAAACCAAGGAAAACTAACTCTGAAGAAGTTAGGGGAAGAAGGATTCCTGTAGAGGATTTTCCCTTATTCACCTCAGATGAACCCAGAGAACTTATTGCTGAATATGTTGCTCGCTGCATAAGAGATGGTGTTGAGATTCCTGCCAATCTTGTGCAGAAGGAAGGTCAAGTTCTTCCTGATCTAACAAGGGAAAGAAGACGTAAGAGAAAAGCTGATAAAGAAGGTCATCAGAAGAAAAGAAAACATTCAGATGCTGAGAAGAAGAAGAAAAGAAAGAAGCTGAAGAAGGTTCAACAAAATCCTCCTGCAGCAACTTTTGAAGAAATAAGAGATACTCTGAAACAGGTATTTAACACTGATTCTAATCCTGTTCATCATTCTGCTACCCCCACACCATCTGACTCACCCCTTATATTTAAAAGATCTAGACCATCTGAGACTCATACACCACAATCCAAACAAACTCAACAAACAACACCACAACCTCAAAACACTATCCCAGAATCTACCATTCCAGAGGATGTTCACCCTGAACACTCTGACCAACCTGAAAATCTCATTAATCCTAATGAGATATTAGATATCACACCTTTAAACCGTTCTATCATTTTATCTTCAACTTCTGAAAAATCTAACCACTCTGATACATCATCTGATGATGAATCATCTGGTTTCATTAATGAATGCTTGAATGATCTCAAACAACCTCGTTCTGAGAGTGTTTGGAAACAACTGTTTAAATCTCCAACATCTGAACATCCACCTTCTCCACAAAATTCCCCAACTCAAACTCTCACTCCACAACCAACATCTGAACCACAAACCACCCAACAAACATCTGAACCACAAATCAACCAACAAACATCTGAACCACAAAACAACCAACCATCTTCACAACCTCAACCTTCTGAACCACAAACATCTGAACATCCATCTTCACAACCTCAACCTTCTAAACAAACACCACAAACACAACCAACCCAACCCAGAATCCCTGATGAAGCAGAATTGGGATCAAGTGTTTATACTATGTTAAGAGATTTTGACAAGGATAATGTCTCAGACTTTGCTGACATTATGGATGTTTGCATGACTACTATGGACAAAGAGGCTGCTAATGCTGTTTGGAAGAAATATCTTTACAGACTGAATAGGGAGGCTTTGAAAATCAGGACTCAATGTCTTCGATTATCAAAAGTAAGGCTTGCTGCTTATCAGAAACGGATTAAGAGAAATCCTCCTCCTATTCTTCTTCTAGAAGCTCCTCCACCTCCAGAAATTCCTGCACCTGATGTTACTAAGAATGTTTCAGAATCCATTGTTTCAGAATCTGCTATTTCAGAATCTACAGATCTTCAGAAGGATGTCAAAGAACTAAAGGATTTTATGGTTGATCAAAAGAAGACAAATGAAGAAATGAAAACTTGGATGGCTAAGCAAGATGAGAATTCAGAAAGGATTACAGCACTGCTGCAACTCATTGCTTCTCAACAAGCCTCATCTGCCAAACCTTCTTGATGTTTTTGCACAAGTTCTTCATGTTTTGTTTTGTTCTTTTGACTTAATGAAAATGATCTTTTGTCTTCTGATATGTGTTTCTTCTGCATCTTTACTGTCTTTTAAAATTCTTTTTGATTATGACAAAAAGGGGGAGAAACAAAATAGAATCTGATTGTTCAAATCTATAAGCAATTATCTGAACTAAGTCAGACATGTTACTAACATTCTTTGAATCTAACCAGACTCTGACAAATTTATCTAACCAGACTCTGAAAAATTCATTGAAGTTTTTCCTGAGATCTATCTTTTCAGATCCTGATCAAAAACAGTTAAATCTGAGTAGACCAGACTCTGATATCTAACCTTGAGTACTATGATCTAAAAGATAACTCAAGACAGGATATGGCAAGATAAACAACCAAGTGTTATGAAGTTGTTCATCTGTCATCAAGCTTTAATATGACATCAAGCTTTGGCATCAAGCTTTAATACGGCATCAAGCTTTGACTCTAGAAGTCAGACATATGTCAACCAGGCTTCAACCAGGATGTTAACCAAAATTCAATCAGGCTCTGAATCTGAAATGTAATCAGGCTCTGAATCTGAAATGTACTCAACCAGAAAGGGAAGTATCTAATTCCATTAGAGTATTCATTTCAGGGGGAGATTGTTAATCTCAGGGGGAGTAATTTTAATTCATACTTTTATTGAACAAATTGCTCATGTTTTGTCATCATCAAAAAGGGGGAGATTGTAAGAGCACAGATTGTGTCTTAGTAATACCTCTATGTTTTGATGATAACATTAATGATAATTTGTATACAAGAATTATGCTCTCTAAATTTGTTCTAAACTGTTTTCTACAGGCACAAAAGATTTTAATCTTAAAGAGCAAATTTGAAGTGAACAATGAATTCTGAATGGCTCAAGAGCATCTGAAGATTAGAAGAATCTGAAGTATAAGAGCTTAGTTATCAAGATTCTGAAAATACAACACGCTGCTCATATTATGAAGAGAATCTGAATGAGAGAAGACTCTGATCTGAGTGAAGACTCTGATCTAAGAGCATGTTACGCTTCAAGCACACAGCTGCACCAGACTCTGATTCATCAACATCTGAAGAACATCTTATGCTCTGAAGTTTCCAGAAGAATCTGAAGACTGAAGACTCTGATATTGATTGTTGATCTGAACTATCTGAAGAATTATTTGAAGAAGATTATTTTAATATATCCGTTGGAATATGCCAGCAAATCTTTCCTTAATTGGGATAGACAAAATTCTCTGCAAGAATATTATTCCTCTGGTACATTCCATATATGGTATAATCACAGCTCAGCAGACAATTGCTACACCCACATTTTGTGCGCCGTCTCTCTGTTGCAATAGTACAAAGGACAGTACTATTTTGATATTGGAAATATCTTCTCCAACGGTAAAATATTCTCTTCAATATTCAAGTGGCTATATAAAGGATATCATAGCTCATTCTTCAAGTGACGAAATTGACGAACTTATTGCAAGAACTCTCTCACGCTAAAAGCTCTCATATTCTTCACTGTTCATACATTGTTCTAAACTTAGAGAAATAACACAGTTGTGTTTATAGCTTTCATAGAAGCAATTTATTACTCTTCATTGTATTACATTAATTTGTAAAGGAAGTTTTCCTTAAGAGGATCTAGGTTAGATCAGTAGCTCTTGAGAAGACTAAGAACAGTTGTTCTTAGGTGTTGCTATTTGTAATCAGTTGATTTGAATAGTGGATTAAGTCCTTGCTGAGAAAGGCAAATCACTCTTGAAAAGGGTGGACTGGAGTAGTTGAGTTCAACGAACCAGGATAAAAATACCTGTGTTTTTATCTTTGATTATTTTCTGTCATACTTATTCAACCCCCCCTTCTAAGTATTTTCTCACCTTCATGCATGACATGCGTGGGGGTCGAGTCTTTCGTTACCACTATCTTTTGATCATCTTCCTCGTACGGCCATGAAACCTGCAACAACACAAACAAGACAAGACAAGCCTATGCAACCAAATCGATTCAGGTTAGTGACGTTATTTTCAGTTAATTCAAAGCTTTAGCAATTGTTGGCAAGGGCCAGTGATGTTATACACATGCTAGTTTCAATAAACTTAGGCGTTTTATTATGCACAAAACAGTAAAGAACCAGCATCAAGTACTGAATAACATATTTTATTGATTGGGCCCCTGAATGGGCGGAGTTTTGTACACGGGATGTAACTCCTGAAATGAGGAAGCTACGCAAAGCAGATATACAAGTATGCACAGGGAGCATAAATATTTTGACAAATTAAATTTTGTACATATGTCGGCAACGAGATGCAGACGAACACCACGAGCTGATCCTCCTATGACTCGCCCGACTCTAATGCTTCCCCGATATTCACACTTCCGAAGAGATTGTATCCGATAATCGACCCCTCGAATATATTCTCCCGCACCAATGCTCAAATGTGGTATCAAATTCGGACCGCAGTCATTTGCTTTTCAAATCCCTAACTTTTGCGTGAACCGCCCTTTACGGGTTTTCAGTTCACCGGGATACCCTTTTTTGCCGAAGCCGCCCAGTGTAGGTTTTCAACTTCGCGGGTGTACATTTTTTCAATTTTATCCCTAACTTTTGCCCGAACCTTTCATTCTGTTTTTTTGGTTCGCCAAGATGCCCCATTTTTGCCTGGACTCTCTTTTTCTGTCCAGCGGGTCAATTTTAAGCAAAGTATTTTTTAACTGCGTCCGAATTC
Organism: Lathyrus sativus; assembly: GCA_963859935.3. NCBI lineage: Eukaryota > Viridiplantae > Streptophyta > Magnoliopsida > Fabales > Fabaceae > Lathyrus > Lathyrus sativus. The sequence goes on from OZ012735.1 coordinate 273,889,821, forward strand.
ACAGGCGACGTAAAGTCTTCACCGTCCATAGTAGACAACAATAAAGCTCCTCCTGAAAAGACTTTCCTGACAACATATGGCCCTTCGTAGTTGGGGGTCCACTTGCCTCTGTGATCTGCCTGCGGCGGGAGAATCCTTTTCAGCACAAGGTCGCCCGTCTGAAAGCTTCGCGGATGTATCTTCTTATCATATGCTTTCTTCATTCGACTCTGGTACAAACGACCGTATGCTAGAGAAGCTAGCCTCTTCTCATCCATCAAACTCAATTGGTTCAACCTGCCTTTCACCCATTCTGCCTCATCTAGCTGAACGTCTCGCAATACCCTCAGAGAAGGGATCTCAACTTCCAATGGTAATACCGCTTCCATTCCGTATACTAACGAGAACGGGGTTGCCCCGGTTGATGTGCGTACCGTCGTACGATAACCGTGCAAAGCAAAAGGTAGCATCTCGTGCCAATCCTTATAGGTCACCACCATTTTCTGAACGATCTTCTTGATATTCTTATTGGCCGCTTCGACAGCGCCATTCATCTTGGGTCGGTAAGGGGAGGAGTTGTGATGTTCTATCTTGAAATTCTGACAGAGCTCCTTCATCATTTTGTTGTTCAGGTTCGAACCGTTGTCCGTGATTATCCGCTCGGGGATCCCATATCGGCAAATGATATCTCTCTTGATGAATCTGGCCACCACCTGCTTCGTTACATTTGCATAAGACGCCGCTTCCACCCACTTGGTGAAATAATCGATTGCTACTAGAATGAATCGGTGCCCATTAGAAGCTGTCGGCTCGATCTTTCCAATCATATCGATTCCCCACATCGAGAATGGCCATGGCGATGACATCACATTTAGAGGACTTGGAGGCACATGGATCTTATCAGCGTAGATTTGGCACTTGTGGCACTTCCTCGCAAACTTGAAACAATCAGTTTCCATAGTCAGCCAAAAATAACCTGCCCGCAGCAGCTTTCTTGTCATAGCATGCCCACCAGCATGCGTACCAAAGGTACCTTCGTGTATTTCCTCCATGAGTAGCTTTGCCTCTCTTTCGTCTACACAATGCAACAACACCAAGTCGTGGTTTCTTCTGTACAAGACACCATCTGGATTCAAATAGAAATTACCCGCTAATCTCCTGAGAGTCTTCTGATCTTGACTGGATGCCCCAGCCGGATACTCTTTGTTCTTCAGGAAATTAAGGATATCAAAATACCATGGTTTGTCGTCGGATGCTTCGTCAATAGCAAACACAAATGCTGGTCTATCAAGTCGAGAGATAATGATTCTGGGAGCTTCGTTCCAGAAGTTGACTTTGTACATGGAAGACAAAGTGGCTAAGGCGTCAGCCATCTGATTCTCTGCTCGCGGCACATGATGCAATTCAACTTTGTCGAAGAAAGGCAACAATCTCCTTGCATAATTCATATAATGTATCAAATTGGGCTGCCGTGTCTCCCATTCTCCTTTGATCTGATTCACCACTAGAGCTGAGTCTCCGTATACGTCCAGATGTTTGATTCGCAAATCAATGGCTTCTTCAAGCCCCATTATACAAGCTTCGTATTCGGCCTCATTATTGGTAACGGCAAAGGTTAATCGGGCAGTAAACGGGATGTGCGACCCGTGGGGAGTAGTGATGATTGCCCCTATTCCGCTACCGTAAGCGTTCACAGCTCCATCAAATATCATCTTCCATTTGGAACCCAATTCTGGTCCTTCGTCTGGCAACGGCTCTTCACAATCTTTCATCTTTAGGTACATGATATCCTCGTCAGGAAAATCAAACCTCATCGATTGGTAATCTTCAATAGGCTGCTCCGCCAGATACTCAGACAGCACACTCCCCTTTATAGCCTTTTGCGAGACGTATTGGATGTCGTATTCAGTCAAGACCATCTGCCAACGGGCAATTCTCCCTGATAGCGCCTGCTTTTCGAATACATATTTGATAGGGTCCATCTTCGAGATGAGCATGGTTGTATGATTCAGCATGTATTGCCTCAAACGCTTGGCGGCCCAGGCTAGCGCGCAACAAGTTTTTTCAAGCATTGAGTATCGAGACTCACAATCTGTAAATTTCTTACTCAAGTAATAAATTGCATGCTCTTTTCTCCCTGTCTCGTCGTGTTGACCGAGAACACAACCCATGCTTCCCTCAAGAACTGTCAAATACATGATCAAGGGTCTCCCTGCCACTGGGGGTATCAAAATAGGAGGTTCCTGCAAATACTGCTTTATTTTATCGAACGCCTTTTGACAATTTTCGTTCCACGCCACAGCTTGATCTTTCTTCAACAGCTTGAACAATGGTTCACACGTGGCCGTTAGGTGAGAGATGAACCGAGCGATATAGTTCAACCTCCCTAAAAACCCGCGCACCTCTTTCTCTGTTTTAGGCGTCGGCATTTCTTGGATTGCTTTTATTTTAGCAGGATCGACCTCTATTCCTCTTTCACTTACGATAAACCCCAGCAGCTTACCCGATCTCACCCCGAAGGTGCATTTGTTAGGGTTCAGTCTCAACCTGAACTTCCTAAGCCTTTTAAATAACTTCAGCAGATTCACCAGATGCTCTTCCTCCGTCTGGGATTTGGCAATCATATCGTCAACATAAACTTCGATCTCTTTATGCATCATATCATGGAAAAGAGTCGTCATCGCACGCTGATATGTTGCCCCAGCATTCTTCAAACCAAAGGGCATCACTTTGTAGCAAAATGTTCCCCAAGGCGTTATGAAAGTGGTCTTCTCCATATCCTCTGGCGCCATTTTAATCTGATTATAGCCTGAAAAGCCATCCATGAAGGAGAATACGGAGTATTGAGCAGTATTATCAACTAGCACGTCAATATGAGGGAGTGGAAAATCGTCTTTTGGGCTTGCTTTATTCAAATCCCTATAATCCACGCACATCCAGACCTTACCATCTTTCTTGGGCACTGGTACGATGTTAGCAACCCATGAGGGATATTTTGTCACAGCCAGGAACCCAGCGTCCCACTGTTTTTGAACTTCCTCTTTGATCTTCACTGCCATATCTGGTCGAGTTCTGCGAAGCTTTTGTTTGACCGGCGGGCATTCTTCTTTCAGTGGCAGACGGTGCACAACCATATCTGTATCGAGCCCTGGCATATCTTCATATGACCAAGCGAATACATCACTATACTCTCTGAGCATTTCAACCAGTCTTCGCTTGATATCACTCTGCAGCGCGGCTCCGATACGAATATTCTTCTCAACCCCTTCCGACCCCAAGTTGATAATTTCGATGACCTCTTCGTGAGGCAGAATGGCTCTTTCCTCTTGCTTCACCAACCAAGACAGTTCTTTAGGAACGTCACTATCTTCGACAACCTCTTCTTCAGCCTGAAATACCGGGTGCTCAAAGTCGGGACGAGTCATAGGTGGTTCAAGGATGTTATCTGAAAATGTTATCCTGCAAAAGGAATGGTTAAGTGCTTCAAAATGCGTATAAAGCGAATAACCACGTTGCCATTTTATTGAAAAATACAAAACAAGAAAGACAGAGATTATAGTATTTGCACATGAAAAAAACGCCATTTATTTAATGATTAACACGCAATGTTCATAACAACACAGCCCTAAGCAAATCATGATGCCCCGGGCAAGACATCAGATTATTCAACAATTAATAAAGCAAAGCATTACTGTTTAAGAGTCACAGGAACAAGCTCCTGAATAGACCAGTTGCACAGTCCTTGTCCTGGCGTGCTTGGCTGAATCCAGGCATCCATATCACAGTCGCTGTCTCCTTCGTCAGACTCCGAAGCAGCATTGATGGTCTCATGACATACTCCACTGGCAGAGATGGTTATTGGCCCTCTGAAACGGGGTGCCCCCACAGCAGGAGTCGATGATGACGGTTGGTATCCTAGCCCGAACCGGTCCATCTTTACAGGAATATCTAACACTTTTCCCCAGCCCTTTGCTTCTCCTGCCTCCACCAGAGCTTGAGCTTCTTTGTACGACGAGACGGCTATCTCTGACACTTTGCTCGGCCCGGGACCTTTACCCTTGATGCGCAACCCTTCAAATGCCTGGCAGGGTGTTTCGTGGATCTCTCTGTCGACCTCCACATATTTAAATGACGACAGATGGCTGACCAGGATGTCTTCTTCTCCGCATACGGTGACTACGCTGTCTCCGACCATATATTTCAACTTCTGATGCAGGGTAGACGTAACTGCCCCAACCCCATGGATCCAAGGTCTTCCAAGCAAGCAGCTATATGCGGGCTGTATATCCATGATATAAAATTCGGTCGCAAATACCTCCGGCCCCACCTGTAGAGGCAATGTTATCGACCCAAAGACTGTTCTTCGCGTGCCATCGAATGCCCTGACTATCAAGTCACTGGGCGTGCACAGGATTCCTCTGACATCTAGCTTCATCATCGCTTTCTTGGGCAACACATTCAAAGACGATCCGGTGTCGACCAATACATGCGACATTACTGATCCTCTACACTCGACAGATATGTGCAGCGCCATATTATGATCTCTCCCTTTCGGGGTCAAATCGAAGTCAGTAAAGCCCAAGATGTGGCCTGCATTCACATGTGCCAACACTCCTTCCAGCTGATTCACGGAGACGTCTTGGGGTATAAAGGAAGTATCCAGGACCTTCAGCAAAGCATTTCTGTGAGCTTCAGAACATAGTAGCAACGACAGGATGGATATTTTGGACGACGTCTGTTGCAGATGCTCCACAATCTTATAATCACTTTTTCGAATCAAGCGCATGAACTCTTCTACATCTTTCGATGCTGATGCTTTGTCGCTTGCTTGCACCGGGACATTCTCGACCATCTTCCCCTTTCCTTTCGCTAGTCTTTCGGCCTCCACTTCAGGTGATATAAAGATCCTGCCACTCCTTGTCATACCTCCTGAACCAACAATGTTATCTACAGTCTCAGCTGGCTGCTTATTAACATCAATCTTTATCCCGTCACAATACACCTCCAAACCATATGACCATGGGACTGCTCTTGTGTTCTCGTACGGGATCGGTCCGGCCTTAGTTATGGTGATCGGTGGTCGCTGGACCGGTGCTGCAATAGTGATTGTCTTTCGAGGAATCGTTACAGTGGCCACATCACTCTGATCATCTGCTACCGCCCTTGCAGGCTCTTCAGTTGCTGCTCGGTCAAACTGCAATGTGCCTCCATCAATTAAAGCCTGAATGCCTTTCTTCAAATCATCACACCCCTCAGCCAGGGTCCAGCATTCTAAGCAATACTCGTCACATCCTGGGTAAACATCCCCCTGCAACAATCTATTTTTTATCTCGCTCAGCGGCGTCTTTAAATCGTCGACATTCATAATCAGATTCAACCCTTCCTCAGTCAGAATGGCGTTTGCCCCATGATTAGGCATGGGCTTCTGCACTATATTCGGACCTGCCGTTCCGAAGTTGATAGCCTTATTGTCCAAAAGATCCTGCACAACGTGCTTAAAAGCATGGCAACCCTCTACATCGTGGCCCGGAGCCCCAGGATGAAACTCACAGTGCCTGCTTGCATCATAACCATACGGAGGAGTTCCCGTTATCGGTGCCAGAGTTCTCTTCTCTACCAGGTTCAAACCCAACAATGTCTGCAACAAATCAGCATACGTTGAGGGAGGCTTCTCAAACACTCTTCTTGGTTTACCACCCTGGAATCTTCGCTGAGCCTGCTGTGCCGCCTGCTGTGGCTGCTGCTGCTGTTGTTGTTGAAATGGTTGCTGCTGCTGCTGCATTGGCTGCTGCTGAAAGGGTTGTTATTGTTGAAGTGGTTGTTGCTGATACGGGATAGTAACACTCGCCACCTACTGCGGCTGATGATATTGGTTCCGACCTCTGCCTCAACCTCGGCCTCAGCCTCCAAACACTGCGCTTGCCTCGCCCTGACGGCGCCCACCAAAAGCCTTCCTATTACTGCCAGATGCAGTTGATTCCTCGACTTGGAACTTTCCCTGCTTGATGTTACGTTCAATCTTTTCCCCCATCAGAATCAAATCTGAGAAACTGGCCAGGGATGTATGAAACAACTTGTCATGGAACATGCCTGTGAATGTGCCGACGAACATGTCATTCATTTCCTTGTCTTCTAAAGGAGGACGGACCCTGGAAGCCATGTCGCTCCATCTTTGCGCGTACTCTTTAAAGCTCTCATCCTTTTTCTGAGACAGCCCTGCCAATTGGACCCGGTTGGGTGCCAAGTCGCTGTTATACTTGTAGTGAGCTACAAATGCCTCTGCCAATTGCTTCCATGTCTTGATATTAGTTGGCTCCAACCCCATATACCACTCTAGGGAAGGGCCTGACAAACTATCTTGAAAGAAATGCATTAGCATTCTCTCATCAGTTGAGTACGCAGACATCTTTCTGTAATAAGCCCGTACGTGCACTTTCGGACATGCGTCCCCTTTATACTTATCAAACGTAGGAGCTTTGAATTTGATTGGCACCCTCAAGCCAGGTACCAGGCCCATTGCTGACATGTCCAAGCCCACAGCACTTTGGTTCAGGACCCCCCTCATCTGCTCTTCTAGCATTCTGATCTTCTGGGAGTTATCCATCGGCCCTTCGAAACCTCCGCCGGAGAAAGCGTCCTCCTGCTGATCTTCTTGCCACATACCATCCCCAGATCCATACCCATCATATCCATTATTGCGGCCAGCCCTAATCTGATTCATCACTGGGCCTCGGCCTCTGTTGTCGTACCCTTGAACACCTCCAGCAGGCCCAAAAGCCATTAACCCAACGCCGTTTCCATTTCCGAAACCTCCGTAACCCTGATTGGCCACACCATAACCATCTTGCCCAAAGCCTTGAGCATTGAAACCATATTTCCCAGCGTTATCGAATCCCTGATCGTTGAACCCCAATCCAGCATTGCCAAAGCCGTTGCATCCCATATTATCACCCAAGTTGATATCACCAAGCCCAACGTTATGGACAGCAGTCTCGTTCCCACCTCCGACGTTACCGTTCCCAGCAGCGGTAGTGTTGTTGACATTAGCAGCATGTATGTTGACTACCGGTGGAGCCACTGGCGTGGGAGTGCCATCTCCATGAACAGTATCGACTCGTACAGACTGATGATCCTCGTTACCGTGACCAGCATTTCGGGCCAACAGAGGTTGGACCATGGCTTGCAAATTCTCCTGACCTTTTGGAATAGCTTCCATGGTCTGCATAAAGAGAGCTAGCTTCTCGCGCACATCTTGCATCTCGTTCTGCATTTGATCCATGATTCTTCGACAGTTGGAGCGAGTGGAATAGCGGTGCGGGTGCTGATCTGCAATCCTGAAAATACCTGGTACAGAGCAGGAAATAAGACACCATCCAAAGATTACCTGTAATGCAATATGAATATGAATGCAATGCAATGTGTGTGTCTGTGCATTGGGGAAATTCATTCCCCGATTCTAGTGTGAAGGTGCCGGTGCTAGCAATACAAAGATCGGAGTTGAATCACAGAAAGCCTCATATATATTACAAAGAAACCAATAAGCCCGGAATACAATATCACTGAGAGTACAATAAGAAGGCATGACCTCAACCAACAATCCTGGTGATGGTCAGCACTATGCAAATAAAGCATACAAGTTACTACATGAAATGATCAAACACTCCCATAAGTCTGGTATTCTTCTAGCAGCTTCTTGGTCTCCGGATGACTTGGTCGAGCAAGCAGCCCTTCCACAAGTTGGTTTCTTCTCTTGAGAACACGTCGCACGTCTTCAGCAGTTTCCTCCCATGCCCCCTCTCCGAAGCGATCCTCTAGTTTACGCTTCTGAGACACAGCTTCATCTCTGCCTTTGATGGCCTTGTTCAGGGCGTTCTGGAGACTATATCGGGTCATCACTTCTTCTTCACACTTCTTGATGCTGGACTTCAACTGCTCTTCGAGGTCGGAAATTTGCTGCTTCAACTTATCTTCCCTCTTCTTATTGTTGGTGAGCGTAGCATTCCAAGTCTTATTGCAAGAAGAGATCTCTCGGTGAGCTGCGTCGAGCGCTTTCTTTTTGGATTCGAGCATGTCATGGGAGCTTCTGAACTCTTGCCCCAGACATTCGCGCTTCTTCCTCTCCTCAGTCAACTCAGCCCCTAGTCTGTTCATTAGCTCAATCTGCTGTTGGAAAGCATGCACGGCCTTGTTTTTCTCACTGCGTATCTGGGCTAGCTCCTGCTCTAACCCTTCGTTGATCTTCATCAAGGCTTCTTTTTCTTTCACAACTTGCTCGTAGGCCTCCCTAGAAACAGTAGTTGGCTCTGCTACCGGAATAGGAACAAGAACTGGTGCATCTGGAAACGGCATCCGCAACTGACTTGCTCTCTCCTGGATCCAAACCCTGTAAGGTGCATAGGCCTGACAATCATTCTTCCCTAACAGCGGCTTCCTTCTTCGGTTAATACGCGTCCAGGCATGCTGCAGCTTGGCTAATAACTCCCCCTTCAAATCTCCTGTGAAGTACAGAGATTCCTGTACTTCTTCCTCCTTTGGCGGGTTCTTCAGCGCATATCCGAACTGACAGACCAACAGGGATGGGTTGTAGTTGATACACCATTTTCTTCCTATCAGCGACACATTAGGGTACCCCGAACAACTGAATATAAGCTCAGACCCTAGCAGGTCTTGATCAAACCACTCAACGTCTTCGGAAGATAGCCTCATCAGGCGTTCTGACCAGCTAGCTGTGGATGCACTCTCCACAAAAGATCCCTTCAGGGGAAGGTGGCTCTTGAACCACATACTCAACAAAGGCGCATAGCAGTAAACAACCTTTCCCCTTCTGTTTTCGTTCTTGTAATGCAAGGAGTGGTAGAAGTCTCCGATCAATGTTGGCACTGGATTGCCGGCAGCAAATAGATGGAAAGCGTCCAGGTCTACGAAATTGGGCAAGTTAGGGAACAGCACAATCCCATAGATGCATAGAGCCAAAATAGCATTGAAAACCACCCAACATCCGCTCTTGGCATACTCCTGAGCTTTGCCAACCAAGAAATCCAGAGAGAAACCTGAAACCCTAAGCCACGAAGTCACTAACAGCTCTGCAGCGTCCATATGCAAGGCTTTGGCTAAGTCCTCCAACTTGGGCTCAGCAGCAGAGCGAATAAAGGGAACCTTGTTCTGCACGGGTAACTCAGTAAACTCCACATACTCCTCAATGGTGGGCCCTAGAATGAAGTCAACAAACGTAAAACATCTCAATGCGGGGTCATAGAACTGCATCAAGGTGTACAACCCGTTCATCTCATCAGCGGTGGGCTTGCAGACTAATCTCAGTAATCTCCCGTGACTCATTCTGAAGCTTCTCCTAACCTCCTCATCAGCAAGAGATATCAGGCCAAGCAAAGAAGTAATATCAGGTGAAGGCAGCTTATACGCAACTGTTTTCCTCAAACCAGCCATAATCAATACTCAGAAGTCTGGGCACTAGAATCGGAGGATATGCAAATGCACCTGCAGCACAGACACACGTTAATGGGATGCAATGATAATGGGTATGCAAACAATGCAATGCAAGTAACATGCAACAGGGACCAAATGCCGTAGCTGAATAGCCTGAACCATATCAAGAGGTCTCAAATAGACTCTTTTAGAAGTCCTCAACCCTGGTCTCAGATAGACCTAAAGCAAAGCTCCAACAATGGTCTCTGACAGACCTCAAACCATAACTCTAACTGGTCTTTGGCAGACCTCATATCACATCTCCAACTGGTCTCTGACAGACCCCAAAACTATCCAACTGGTCTCTGACAGACCTCATAACACATCTCCAAATGGTCTCTGACAGACCTCATAACACATCTCCAAATGGTCTCTGACAGACCTCGTAACTCTCCATAAATACCCAGGATCTCTGATCAAGAAATAACCGGTATCTGAAGGTCTAGTTACCTGCATAACCCCAAACCCTCTCACAGGTGGATGTCCTAGTAACTGACAAAGGCATGGCATCCTATGCGGTCGTCGGTGTCACAGACTTTCAGGGTTGATGATACGATTCCCAGAAGGAGTGGCATCATCAAATCCTGAAGAGGCCTCACTTAGCCAACTTCCAAATGATCGGTCCCTGGAGTCGACAATTCAGCTGACCAACAACCCCTTCGACCCAAAGGGTAGAAAAAGAAGCCAACCAGAAGAACCTCGTCCGAGTGTAGATTTCATGAGACACTAATGCAAGCAAAGCCGGCACGCGCCCACTACTTTCTACTCTAATTCTAGGTGCACTCAAGCCCAGGTCCGGCTTATCTCTCAATCATAGAACACCCGTCACACCCCACAATACACCAATAATAACCGATATATAATGCTGAAAATAAAGGTTAGAAATATAAATCCATACAAAATCCTCGACGGGAAAACAAGCGTTAGGATTGACTCTCTTAAGGGACATTGGATCCCAAATGCATAAGAACTATCGCAGTCCTTAGCAGTCAGGGGACGTTGGGTCCCCAGCAGAGTCGCCAGCTGTCGCTACTGCGAAAATCGGCGCTGGCTGAACAGAAGAGTCGCCACCGTGCGTTATTTATCCCACGGGAGGGAAAGGAAACGCTCAAAGTAAACCTCTCAAAAAACGGGGAAAGGTATGGTCATCGCAACCAAAACCTGGGTTCGGGAGTCGGTTACGCAAGGGGAAGGTATTAGCACCCCTCACGTCCGTCGTACTCGACGGGATCCACGCTTGTTTTCGGGTATGAATTGTTACTCTATCTACTCTACAGGGTTAAGGGTTAAAAGAAAAGAAAATGACTCGGCAAAGTATCGCACTTTATGCCTACGTATTCCCGCCTGGAACGAGAAATCAGAGTCAACGTAGTTCGCCTACCTACGGGAAAGGAGGGGAAGGTTGCTCGCTAGGATATCGCATCCTATGCCTACGTACTTTCATACAGCATGAAAGATCAGAGCAAACGTAGTTCGGGCCACGTACGACACAAATCTGTTTTGATTTGTTTTTTTATTCCTTCTGAAAAAGGGTTTTTCTGATTACTGGTCCAAGCGGACAAAAATGACGTCTTGATGAGTTCACATTCTTTTACGGAAGAAGTGTCTTTTATTGTGTTTGAAATTTTATTGTGTTTTTCTGTTTGTTTTTAGAGAGAAGAGACAGAACTCTAACCTATGGTTGCGAAGGGAATCAAACTAACCTAATGTTATCATGCATGGGTTAATACCTAGTGTCTATCATGCTCCTCTCTTGCGCAGAGAGAAACAGAGATCCTAAGGGAATAGACGGAAACAAAAACAATATCAGATATATACAGCAAAACAGTAAAATGCATGGATGCAACAATACAAGCGAGGCAAGGGAGTCCCACTCAACCTCGTACCTAGAAAACAATAGGCAAAAGTGAACAGAATTCACTTTCAACCAAACAGGTTAAACAGCAAACAATACAGTCCAGAAAACCAATCAATACATCAATAATGAATAACAGCAGAAAAATAAACAGCCACAGCAGCTCTGCATCAACACCTATCTTCAAGTAATCTCCAAACAGCTACAAGCTTCAGCAAGCATCAACCTCCATCTACACAGCTTTCCAGCAAGGTCTTGATCATCAATCTTCCATCTGCAATGGCTTTTCTTCAAGTCTCAATCTCCAAGAGGGATATCAGTCAACCAGATGAAGTGAAGGAATGTTAGACAGTCAATTACCTACCAAGGGTGGTTCATCAACTGTTAACATTATATAGACAATTTTCCCTCGAAAGTTTTATCTTTCAAATATATTCACTGATCCTTCCAAAGGAAGGAGGTGGATATTTGAAAGAGACTTTGAATCATAGAGAAAGGATGGATGCAGACAAGGCACTCCATGTTTGAGAAACAAGCTTTCTAATCTAGAGCTCTGCCTAGCTCCTAAACCCTAGTCTCCTCAACAGCTGCTAGCAAGAATCTCCTCTTCAACTCTGGAAGTTGGACTTCAGTCTCTGGATCTCCAATGGCTTCCTCATCACAAGTCTTCATCTCTCCCAATCCCCAAGCAATCCCAATACCCATACAGACAAATCAATAATCCCTAGAGGGCACACCACACCAATCAATCAAATATAGACAGTAATATACCAATAGCAGTAGGGGAATCCTAGTGATTTCTAAGGGATCTAATAACTACCCATAGTCCCTATAGTCCCATAGCTAAAATATTCAATCTCTAAGTCCTAAGGGAAAAGATTCAATTCTCCTAAGTCATCACTTAAACCCTAATGTTTGTTCATGTTATTCACGCCTAAACTAAACACCTAAAATTGAGTCTTAAAAATGGGAACTAAATTATATATACAAGCTAATCTTATCTACTAATCAACCTAAAAAGAATGAGTGAAAAATATTAAAGCAACTATTAGAACAAAAATTAACAAATTCATGTACTAAACAAAATATTATTTACACCTAATTAAAAGAAAAATATGCCAAAAATAAGAAAATGAAATGAATTATTATTATTTTTTTGTATGAGAATTTTATTGACAAAATTAAGAAAATGATGCAAAAAGAACCAATTGAAAATATGCACTTTATGATTTATTATGAATTTTAAAAGATTTAATGTTTTTTTGAAATAAAATGAAATGAATTAAATGGAAAGGGGTGCAGAAAGCAGGTTAATTCAGTTAAAAAACAAGGATGGGCCCAGACTGGGGGGCGCACATAGCAAGCGCGTCTGGGCCCAATGCAATCAGAAAACAACAAAAATTAAAAAAACCTGAACGGTGTATATAGCAAGATATTCAGTTAGAAATGAATTGGGCCTGGCAATTGGGGGTGGCATTAGCAAGAGATTATGAGGCCCAGTCAGAAAGACTTAATGAAACGGGGCGTTTCATAGTTTAAATTCTCCCTCCGTTTTCCTTTTAAACCACGGCCGTTGGATGAAGAGCCAAGTCAAGGTCAATCTCAAAATCGTGTGGTTCAAACGTTGTCTTCAACCTTGAGCCAAACCCTAACTCTGAAAAACCCTAACCATGCAAGCACCTTCCATTGTTCTGTTCTCTCTCATCTCTCCATGGATGCCCTCGATCCAAAGAGCAAAGTTGCTCTAAATTCCTCCCTCTACACAGCCATACCCATAACTCCTCCTAAAACTCAAGCAATAAGGGAACCCGATAGGTATAACAGATGGAATCCACCATTAACACCTGATATCAACTTCTAATTCTTGCCCTAAACTCATCTACACCCTATGCTGATCTCAACATGCTATTCCATCAAGATTTTCGTGCATTAAATCATGAGTTACCAGCCCTACCAGATCTTGCACTCCATGACCAAACTTCATGAAAGCTCTCCAAACTCACCAAACTAAGTCCTCTATCCTACCTTAACAATTCTACACTATTAAAACCTAATAACTCTAACTAAAACCTACAATTCGAATAGAAATCCAACCTGGTGCAATTGGTGAAAACAGGTACCAAATCCTCCTGATCCAAGGCTTGAAGTGAGTGGAGAATGATCCAAGAACTTGATGATGACTTCTGTATGCAGCAAATATGACTCCAAAGCTTTGTATCTCTCACTTCCAAAATTTGTGCTTCTTGAATGGTGAACTTGCACAGCTCGAATCCACCTCAATTCTACCAAATGATTGTAGGAATTCTGATCTAGGGATGATGATGATGAATACCAGATCAAGAATGGGGAAAATTGATGAGAATTTGGAAGAGTTTGAATTGATTTTGCAAGTGGGAGAGAATGTATGAAACTTGTGGTTTTGAGTAAATGAGATCACCAACCATGACATGGAGTTACTCATATCAATATATAGGTGAGGTTAGAAACTCCTAGAAGCTTGGAGAAGCTTCCCATGTATGATTTCCCTTGGATTTGGTTTATGTATCTTCCATTACAAGTAACCATGAATAACTCTTAAAATTTGAACTAACCTCAAAATTCCACTTTAAACAATGTTCTCAAAATGATTTTTCCATTCAAAATGACCTATAACTTTGCCCCATTTGGCCAAAATATGAAAAACCTCATTTTTAAGTCCATTTTTATTCATTAAATCCAACAATTTTGAAACCTTGTGCTATGAATCTTTCCAATCTCTCATGGTCACTTTTCTAGACTCAAAATGTCATTTGGAACAAGTTTGATGTTGTGAAATTTTTCATTTGAAGCTTCCTTGTATGAGTTTTAGGCATATGCTAAGAATGACCTGTAATCCTCAAATGACCAAAATACCCTTTGCTTGCCAAGACCATAAGTAGAGTTACACAAATCATATGAAGGCATGCTATACCATTATAGAAAGCTAAGACAATGAGGAACAATTCCTATGTTGACCAGAAATTCATTTGAAATCTCCTTGAGGGGTAAAAATAGCTTAGAAGTCAAGTCACTTTCACAGACAAAATTTCAGATACCTCAGATGACCTGTAACTTGCAAGGACCATAACTTGAGTTCTATAAATCTCCTTGATGTCTTCCACCACTCAAATTAAAGGTCTTGAGATCCTCTACAAGTTTCATGTTGGCCAAGGATCCATTTGAAGCTTTTATTTTGACTTATCTTGCTTGGAAATTTGACCTAAACTAGGGGATTTTACATAGAAACCCTAATTTAGAACCTCCTCTTCTCCTTGATTTCTCTTGATTTCTTCTTAGAATATCATCATATCCTTACTCTTCATGTCAAATGATGAACCCCACATCTCTCCAATAGCCCTTAATGCCTTTCAATCAGTCAGTTGACCTAGAGTTGACCCAGGGTTGACCCCAGATGAAACCCTAGTTGACTGTCTTCAACTGCAATTCTTGTGACCATACCAATGACTTGTCTCCTTCTCCAAATGACTTTCTAAGTCTCCCATGATGCCCACATACTCTCCATGCTCAATTCACAGCCCACAACTTACTTTGTTGATCCTTAGATACCCTCAGTTAGGAGATAGACTCAATGCTTGATCCACTGACTTCTCCAACTTTCAAATTCTTTTCTGATGACTTGAATGAGATTGAATCAGGATAATAACCTCTTGATAGGCCTCTAGAGATGAGAATAATGATTGGTCCCCTGTTGGATGACTTGCCATGCTTATGCTATGCAGATGGTTAGGCTATGTACATGACTCTATATGCAAATGCTAATGATATTGAAACATAAACCAAGTGAATAAGGTTGAGCAAATTTTAGGGTGCAACAGCTGCCCCTATTCAAGCGACTTGGACCCGATTAGGTGAAGAGCCCGGAGTCTTCAGACATTCGCGGTACGAGGCGGTTGAATACTAAGAACCCAGAAATTTGCCAACCGCAGAAATAAACTGCGCCTCTGCTTGGGGAACGACATTCACTGCCTGGATATGACTGTTACGACAATCAACTGATCCATTAGCGACCGTGCCGGGGATGACTCGTCTTTTTCATCAAGAATAAATCGTCCATCTTAGGAGTAAATTCTTGTCCACGTTAGGAATAACATTGTCCACGTTAGGACTCACCCTTCCACATAAGGAATAACCGTTCCACGTTAGGAATAATACCGTCCACGTTAGGACTCACCTTTTTCCACATAAGGAATCTCATTCTTTCCACGTTAGGAAACCATCTTCTTTCCACGTAAGGGAACCTGTCCACGTTAGGACTAAACCTTTCCACGTAAGGAATGCAACTCATCTTGATCTGTCCACGTCAGGACTAACTTCTCCACGTAAGGAAACAATTTCTCTTTCCACGTAAGGAATCAACTTCTTTTTTCCACGTTAGGAATGCCTCTATCTTTCTACGTCAAGAATCAATCTTGATATGTCCGCGTAAGGACTCAATCTTTCCACGTAAGGAATAAACTCGTCTTTCCACGTAAGGAAAACCATTTTTCTTCCACGTAAGGAATGCTCTTGATATGTCCACGTAAGGACTCTAATCTTTCCACGTGAGGAATACTATATCAATCTTTCTTTCCACGTTAGGAATGTCATCCTTCCACGTAAGGAACACCTCTTTTCCACGTTAGGAATGCAACTTTCTTTCGATTTGTCCACGTAAGGACTCACATGTCGACTTGCTGAAGAATTGTCCACGTCAGGACTCATGCACCTTCGACCCGCTGGGGAAATAACTTGTCCACGTCAGGACTCACATCTTCATCTGACGAAATAATAGAACCTGTCCATGTTAGAACTTGCACGTCTTCTACTTGCTGGGGAAATACGACTGTGTCCACGTCAGGACTCATACTTTGCCAACAACACGAAGAAGGATAAATTCGTCCACGTCGGGACTCTCGCATCTTGACAACACGAGAAACTATAAACTTGTCCTCGTCAGGACGCACATTTCACCATCACGAATAAAGCTATCTGCTGGAAATAAATTGTCCATGTCAGGACCCCAACACGAAGAGTAACCCACCTTTTGTCCACGTCAGGACTCCACCTTCGATCGATACCAAGAAATCAAATCCGTCCACGTTAGGACTAACACATATCGTCAAACTGAGGAAATGTCCACGTCAGGACCCCCACTTCTCTTAGCACAAAAAACCTGTCAATAAACCCGTCCACGTTAGGACCCATCCTTCCATTGGTCCGCCAACTTCTTATCACTGACGTTACAACACCTTTGAGGCTGACTCTACTGGGGATATTTGGCAATCAAACTACTGGATGCCTTCTCTAATAATCGGCGGTAGCCTCTGAAATTCTGGTTCATGAAATCTTTTAATGCTGACGTAACAACAACTTTGAAGGAAACAATCCGCTGGTCGGACTAGCGAAACTTCAACAGGAAATCCTGGCGGGGAAACAAGTAACTCTGCTTGGGGACAAAGAGAAACTTATCCTGCTGACTCTGTGGGGGGTAGTGCCAAAGCTGACACTTCGTTGAATGTCTCATGCCGAGACCTCGAATGCTTATTGATTCACCTGAGCGAGGGCTCTCTCGTCCTGCAAAAGAAATAATACTTGAAACGAAAGGTTAGCCAACCGGGTTTATGTTTCATAACGCATGCGTTTGTCAATGATGCAATGTTCCATTTGACATGGAAATGCCACGCTTTTTTCATTTGGTGAATGCAAGGATGACACTATATGCCAATGCAATTGCAGACTCGAACTGCTGGGTATAGAAACTGCTTCAGCAAAATAAATGCTGAAGATAATGCCAACTCCGCTGGGGATAGCCAGATGCTATAGAATTATTCCGGCGAAATAAATGCCGGAAGAGGGAAGTCGACTCAGCTGGGAAATTGGGAACTTAAACCAAACACCTCGCTGAAGTAACACCCTGCTGGGGAATACCAGATGCGCTTCTCCTAGAGAGTGAACTGATATCACACGGTATTCTGACAAAATAAATGCCAGGACCCACACCAACTCTTCCGGAGAAAGTCTTCTTTTTTAATCTTTGAGTTCCACTGGGGAGGAAAGAAAACACTTGCTGGAAAGAGAACTCCGCTGGGGACGAAACGATTCTCTTGGGGAAAATCAACTGACTCCGCTGGGGGAGAGTAAATGGCCCTACTGGGAAGGGTAAACTGTCTAAGTACAGCTCACGAGTTGGAAATGTTAATCTTTTGAGACTAAACCACTCTGCTTGAGATAAGGAATCCTCTGGGGGACGCCACACTGTCTGAACACAGCCTACAATCATGGAATCGCCAACTCTGCTGAGAATAAATGGCTTTGTTGGAGCATGCCTTCTGGATATGCTACGACTAGCTAGGGAATTCGATCCTTCTCCAGGAGGCACATGCATGACATGCGTGGGGGTCGAGTCTTTCGTTACCTCTATCTTTTGATCATCTTCCTCGTACGGCCATGAAACCTGCAACAACACAAACAAGACAAGACAAGCCTATGCAACCAAATCGATTCAGGTTAGTGACGTTATTTTCAGTTAATTCAAAGCTTTAGCAATTGTTGGCAAGGGCCAGTGATGTTATACACATGCTAGTTTCAATAAACTTAGGCGTTTTATTATGCACAAAACAGTAAAGAACCAGCATCAAGTACTGAATAACATATTTTATTGATTGGGCCCCTGAATGGGCGGAGTTTTGTACACGGGATGTAACTCCTGAAATGAGGAAGCTACGCAAAGCAGATATACAAGTATGCACAGGGAGCATAAATATTTTGACAAATTAAATTTTGTACATATGTCGGCAACGAGATGCAGACGAACACCACGAGCTGATCCTCCTATGACTCGCCCGACTCTAATGCTTCCCCGATATTCACACTTCCGAAGAGATTGTATCCGATAATCGACCCCTCGAATATATTCTCCCGCACCAATGCTCAAATGTGGTATCAAATTCGGACCGCAGTCATTTTCTTTTCAAATCCCTAACTTTTGCGTGAACCGCCCTTTACGGGTTTTCAGTTCACCGGGATACCCTTTTTTGCCGAAGCCGCCCAGTGTAGGTTTTCAACTTCGCGGGTGTACATTTTTTCAATTTTATCCCTAACTTTTGCCCGAACCTTTCATTCTGTTTTTTTGGTTCGCCAAGATGCCCCATTTTTGCCTGGACTCTATTTTTCTGTCCAGCGGGTCAATTTTAAGCAAAGTATTTTTTAACTGCGTCCGAATTCACAGGCGACGTAAAGTCTTCACCGTCCATAGTAGACAACAATAAAGCTCCTCCTGAAAAGACTTTCCTGACAACATATGGCCCTTCGTAGTTGGGGGTCCACTTGCCTCTGTGATCTGCCTGCGGCGGGAGAATCCTTTTCAGCACAAGGTCGCCCGTCTGAAAGCTTCGCGGATGTATCTTCTTATCATATGCTTTCTTCATTCGACTCTGGTACAAACGACCGTATGCTAGAGAAGCTAGCCTCTTCTCATCCATCAAACTCAATTGGTTCAACCTGCCTTTCACCCATTCTGCCTCATCTAGCTGAACGTCTCGCAATACCCTCAGAGAAGGGATCTCAACTTCCAATGGTAATACCGCTTCCATTCCGTATACTAACGAGAACGGGGTTGCCCCGGTTGATGTGCGTACCGTCGTACGATAACCGTGCAAAGCAAAAGGTAGCATCTCGTGCCAATCCTTATAGGTCACCACCATTTTCTGAACGATCTTCTTGATATTCTTATTGGCCGCTTCGACAGCGCCATTCATCTTGGGTCGGTAAGGGGAGGAGTTGTGATGTTCTATCTTGAAATTCTGACAGAGCTCCTTCATCATTTTGTTGTTCAGGTTCGAACCGTTGTCCGTGATTATCCGCTCGGGGATCCCATATCGGCAAATGATATCTCTCTTGATGAATCTGGCCACCACCTGCTTCGTTACATTTGCATAAGACGCCGCTTCCACCCACTTGGTGAAATAATCGATTGCTACTAGAATGAATCGGTGCCCATTAGAAGCTGTCGGCTCGATCTTTCCAATCATATCGATTCCCCACATCGAGAATGGACATGGCGATGACATCACATTTAGAGGACTTGGAGGCACATGGATCTTATCAGCGTAGATTTGGCACTTGTGGCACTTCCTCGCAAACTTGAAACAATCAGTTTCCATAGTCAGCCAAAAATAACCTGCCCGCAGCAGCTTTCTTGTCATAGCATGCCCACCAGCATGCGTACCAAAGGTACCTTCGTGTATTTCCTCCATGAGTAGCTTTGCCTCTCTTTCCCATGTATGATTTCCCTTGGATTTGGTTTATGTATCTTCCATTACAAGTAACCATGAATAACTCTTAAAATTTGAACTAACCTCAAAATTCCACTTTAACCAATGTTCTCAAAATGATTTTTCCATTCAAAATGACCTATAACTTTGCCCCATTTGGCCAAAATATGAAAAACCTCATTTTTAAGTCCATTTTTATTCATTAAATCCAACAATTTTGAAACCTTGTGCTATGAATCTTTCCAGTCTCTCATGGTCACCTTTATGGACTCAAAATGTCATTTGGAACAAGTTTGATGTTGTGAAATTTTTCATTTGAAGCTTCCTTGTATGAGTTTTAGGCATATGCTAAGAATGACCTGTAATCCTCAAATGACCAAAATACCCTTTGCTTGCCAAGACCATAAGTAGAGTTCCACAAATCATATGAAGGCATTCTATACCATTCTAGAAAGCTAAGACAATGAGGAACAATTCTTATGTTGACCAGAAATTCATTTGAAATCTCCTTGAGGGGTAAAAATAGCTTGGAAGTCAAGTCACTTTCACAGACAAAATTTCAGATACCTCAGATGACCTGTAACTTGCAAGGACCATAACTTGAGTTCTATAAATCTCCTTGATGTCTTCCACCACTCAAATTAAAGGTCTTGAGATCCTCTACAAGTTTCATGTTGGCCAAGGATCCATTTGAAGCTTGTATTTTGACTTATCTTGCTTGGAAATTTGACCTAAACTAGGGGATTTTACATAGAAACCCTAATTTAGAACCTCCTCTTCTCCTTGACTTCTCTTGATTTCTTCTTAGAATATCATCATATCCTTACTCTTCATGTCAAATGATGAACCCCACATCTCTCCAATAGCCCTTAATGCCTTTCAATCAGTCAGTTGACCTAGAGTTGACCCAGGGTTGACCCCAGATGAAACCCTAGTTGACTGTCTTCAACTGCAATTCTTGTGACCATACCAATGACTTGTCTCCTTCTCCAAATGACTTTCTAAGTCTCCCATGATGCCCACATACTCTCCATGCTCAATTCACAGCCCACAACTTACTTTGTTGATCCTTAGATACCCTCAGTTAGGAGATAGACTCAATGCTTGATCCACTGACTTCTCCAACTTTCAAATTCTTTTCTGATGACTTGAATGAGATTGAATCAGGATAATAACCTCTTGATAGGCCTCTAGAGATGAGAATAATGATTGGTCCCCTGTTGGATGACTTGCCATGCTTATGCTATGCAGATGGTTAGGCTATGTACATGACTCTATATGCAAATGCTAATGATATTGAAACATAAACCAAGTGAATAAGGTTGAGCAAATTTTAGGGTGCAACACCTGCCCCTATTCAAGCGACTTGGACCCGATTAGGTGAAGAGCCCGGAGTCTTCAGACATTCGCGGTACGAGGCGGTTGAATACTAAGAACCCAGAAATTTGCCAACCGCAGAAATAAACTGCGCCTCTGCTTGGGGAACGACATTCACTGCCTGGATATGACTGTTATGACAATCAACTGATCCATTAGCGACCGTGCCAGGGATGACTCGTCTTTTTCATCAAGAATAAATCGTCCATGTTAGGAGTAAATTCTTGTCCACGTTAGGAATAACATTGTCCACGTTAGGACTCACCCTTCCACATAAGGAATAACCGTTCCATGTTAGGAATAATACCGTCCACGTTAGGACTCACCTTTTTCCACATAAGGAATCTCATTCTTTCCACGTTAGGAAACCATCTTCTTTCCACGTAAGGGAACCTGTCCACGTTAGGACTAAACCTTTCCACGTAAGGAATGCAACTCATCTTGATCTGTCCACGTCAGGACTAACTTCTCCACGTAAGGAAACAATTTCTCTTTCCACGTAAGGAATCAACTTCTTTTTTCCACGTTAGGAATGCCTCTATCTTTCTACGTCAAGAATCAATCTTGATATGTCCGCGTAAGGACTCAATCTTTCCACGTAAGGAATAAACTCGTCTTTCCACGTAAGGAAAACCATTTTTCTTCCACGTAAGGAATGCTCTTGATATGTCCACGTAAGGACTCTAATCTTTCCACGTGAGGAATACTATATCAATCTTTCTTTCCACGTTAGGAATGTCATCTTTCCACGTAAGGAACACCTCTTTTCCACGTTAGGAATGCAACTTTCTTTCGATTTGTCCACGTAAGGACTCACATGTCGACTTGCTGAAGAATTGTCCACGTCAGGACTCATGCACCTTCGACCCGCTGGGGAAATAACTTGTCCACGTCAGGACTCACATCTTCATCTGACGAAATAATAGAACCTGTCCATGTTAGGACTTGCACGTCTTCTACTTGCTGGGGAAATACGACTGTGTCCACGTCAGGACTCATACTTTGCCAACAACACGAAGAAGGATAAATTTGTCCACGTCGGGACTCTCGCATCTTGACAACACGAGAAACTATAAACTTGTCCTCGTCAGGACGCACATTTCACCATCACGAATAAAGCTATCTGCTGGAAATAAATTGTCCATGTCAGGACCCCAACACGAAGAGTAACCCACCTTTTGTCCACGTCAGGACTCCATCTTCGATCGATACCAAGAAATCAAATCCGTCCACGTTAGGACTAACACATATCGTCAAACTGAGGAAATGTCCACGTCAGGACCCCCACTTCTCTTAGCACAAAAAACCTGTCAATAAACCCGTCCACGTTAGGACCCATCCTTCCATTGGTCCGCCAACTTCTTATCACTGACGTTAAAGCACCTTTGAGGCTGACTCTACTGGGGATATTTGGCAATCAAACTACTGGATGCCTTCTCTAATAACCGGCGGTAGCCTCTGAAATTCTGGTTCATGAAATCTTTTAATGCTGACGTAACAACAACTTTGAAGGAAACAATCCGCTGGTCGGACTAGCGAAACTTCAACAGGAAATCCTGGCGGGGAAACAAGTAACTCTACTTGGGGACAAAGAGAAACTTATCCTGCTGACTCTGTGGGGGGTAGTGCCAAAGCTGACACTTCGTTGAATGTCTCATGCCGAGACCTCGAATGCTTATTGATTCACCTGAGCGAGGGCTCTCTCGTCCTGCAAAAGAAATAATACTTGAAACGAAAGGTTAGCCAACCGGGTTTATGTTTCATAACGCATGCGTTTGTCAATGATGCAATGTTCCATTTGACATGGAAATGCCACGCTTTTTTCATTTGGTGAATGCAAGGATGACACTATATGCCAATGCAATTGCAGACTCGAACTGCTGGGTATAGAAACTGCTTCAGCAAAATAAATGCTGAAGATAATGCCAACTCCGCTGGGGATAGCCAGATGCTATAGAATTATTCCGGCGAAATAAATGCCGGAAGAGGGAAGTCGACTCAGCTGGGAAATTGGGAACTTAAACCAAACACCTCGCTGAAGTAACACCCTGCTGGGGAATACCAGATGCACTTCTGCTAGAGAGTGAACTGATATCACACGGTATTCTGACAAAATAAATGCCAGGACCCACACCAACTCTTCCGGAGAAAGTCTTCTTTTTTAATCTTTGAGTTCCACTGGGGAGGAAAGAAAACACTTGCTGGAAAGAGAACTCCGCTGGGGACGAAACGATTCTCTTGGGGAAAATCAACTGACTCCGCTGGGGGAGAGTAAATGGCCCTACTGGGAAGGGTAAACTGTCTAAGTACAGCTCACGAGTTGGAAATGTTAATCTTTTGAGACTAAACCACTCTGCTTGAGATAAGGAATCCTCTGGGGGACGCCACACTGTCTGAACACAGCCTACAATCATGGAATCGCCAACTCTGCTGAGAATAAATGGCTTTGTTGGAGCATGCCTTCTGGATATGCTACGACTAGCTAGGGAATTCGATCCTTCTCCAGGAGGCACATGCATGACATGCGTGGGGGTCGAGTCTTTCGTTACCTCTATCTTTTGATCATCTTCCTCGTACGGCCATGAAACCTGCAACAACACAAACAAGACAAGACAAGCCTATGCAACCAAATCGATTCAGGTTAGTGACGTTATTTTCAGTTAATTCAAAGCTTTAGCAATTGTTGGCAAGGGCCAGTGATGTTATACACATGCTAGTTTCAATAAACTTAGGCGTTTTATTATGCACAAAACAGTAAAGAACCAGCATCAAGTACTGAATAACATATTTTATTGATTGGGCCCCTGAATGGGCGGAGTTTTGTACACGGGATGTAACTCCTGAAATGAGGAAGCTACGCAAAGCAGATATACAAGTATGCACAGGGAGCATAAATATTTTGACAAATTAAATTTTGTACATATGTCGGCAACGAGATGCAGACGAACACCACGAGCTGATCCTCCTATGACTCGCCCGACTCTAATGCTTCCCCGATATTCACACTTCCGAAGAGATTGTATCCGATAATCGACCCCTCGAATATATTCTCCCGCACCAATGCTCAAATGTGGTATCAAATTCGGACCGCAGTCATTTTCTTTTCAAATCCCTAACTTTTGCGTGAACCGCCCTTTACGGGTTTTCAGTTCACCGGGATACCCTTTTTTGCCGAAGCCGCCCAGTGTAGGTTTTCAACTTCGCGGGTGTACATTTTTTCAATTTTATCCCTAACTTTTGCCCGAACCTTTCATTCTGTTTTTTTGGTTCGCCAAGATGCCCCATTTTTGCCTGGACTCTCTTTTTCTGTCCAGCGGGTCAATTTTAAGCAAAGTATTTTTTAACTGCGTCCGAATTCACAGGCGACGTAAAGTCTTCACCGTCCATAGTAGACAACAATAAAGCTCCTCCTGAAAAGACTTTCCTGACAACATATGGCCCTTCGTAGTTGGGGGTCCACTTGCCTCTGTGATCTGCCTGCGGCGGGAGAATCCTTTTCAGCACAAGGTCGCCCGTCTGAAAGCTTCGCGGATGTATCTTCTTATCATATGCTTTCTTCATTCGACTCTGGTACAAACGACCGTATGCTAGAGAAGCTAGCCTCTTCTCATCCATCAAACTCAATTGGTTCAACCTGCCTTTCACCCATTCTGCCTCATCTAGCTGAACGTCTCGCAATACCCTCAGAGAAGGGATCTCAACTTCCAATGGTAATACCGCTTCCATTCCGTATACTAACGAGAACGGGGTTGCCCCGGTTGATGTGCGTACCGTCGTACGATAACCGTGCAAAGCAAAAGGTAGCATCTCGTGCCAATCCTTATAGGTCACCACCATTTTCTGAACGATCTTCTTGATATTCTTATTGGCCGCTTCGACAGCGCCATTCATCTTGGGTCGGTAAGGGGAGGAGTTGTGATGTTCTATCTTGAAATTCTGACAGAGCTCCTTCATCATTTTGTTGTTCAGGTTCGAACCGTTGTCTGTGATTATCCGCTCGGGGATCCCATATCGGCAAATGATATCTCTCTTGATGAATCTGGCCACCACCTGCTTCGTTACATTTGCATAAGACGCCGCTTCCACCCACTTGGTGAAATAATCGATTGCTACTAGAATGAATCGGTGCCCATTAGAAGCTGTCGGCTCGATCTTTCCAATCATATCGATTCCCCACATCGAGAATGGCCATGGCGATGACATCACATTTAGAGGACTTGGAGGCACATGGATCTTATCAGCGTAGATTTGGCACTTGTGGCACTTCCTCGCAAACTTGAAACAATCAGTTTCCATAGTCAGCCAAAAATAACCTTCCCGCAGCAGCTTTCTTGTCATAGCATGCCCACCAGCATGCGTACCAAAGGTACCTTCGTGTATTTCCTCCATGAGTAGCTTTGCCTCTCTTTCCCATGTATGATTTCCCTTGGATTTGGTTTATGTATCTTCCATTACAAGTAACCATGAATAACTCTTAAAATTTGAACTAACCTCAAAATTCCACTTTAACCAATGTTCTCAAAATGATTTTTCCATTCAAAATGACCTATAACTTTGCCCCATTTGGCCAAAATATGAAAAACCTCATTTTTAAGTCCATTTTTATTCATTAAATCCAACAATTTTGAAACCTTGTGCTATGAATCTTTCCAGTCTCTCATGGTCACTTTTTTGGACTCAAAATGTCATTTGGAACAAGTTTGATGTTGTGAAATTTTTCATTTGAAGCTTCCTTGTATGAGTTTTAGGCATATGCTAAGAATGACCTGTAATCCTCAAATGACCAAAATACCCTTTGCTTGCCAAGACCATAAGTAGAGTTCCACAAATCATATGAAGGCATTCTATACCATTCTAGAAAGCTAAGACAATGAGGAACAATTCTTATGTTGACCAGAAATTCATTTGAAATCTCCTTGAGGGGTAAAAATAGCTTGGAAGTTAAGTCACTTTCACAGACAAAATTTCAGATACCTCAGATGACCTGTAACTTGCAAGGACCATAACTTGAGTTCTATAAATCTCCTTGATGTCTTCCACCACTCAAATTAAAGGTCTTGAGATCCTCTACAAGTTTCATGTTGGCCAAGGATCCATTTGAATCTTGTATTATGACTTATCTTGCTTGGAAATTTGACCTAAACTAGGGGATTTTACATAGAAACCCTAATTTAGAACCTCCTCTTCTCCTTGATTTCTCTTGATTTCTTCTTAGCATATCATCATATCCTTACTCTTCATGTCAAATGATGAACCCCACATCTCTCCAATAGCCCTTAATGCCTTTCAATCAGTCAGTTGACCTAGAGTTGACCCAGGGTTGACCCCAGATGAAACCCTAGTTGACTGTCTTCAACTGCAATTCTTGTGACCATACCAATGACTTGTCTCCTTCTCCAAATGACTTTCTAAGTCTCCCATGATGGTGTACAACCAACCATTCTTTCAAAATAAGAGCCCTGCAAACTGTTGATGAACATGTCAATCAGCTCCTTGTCCGAGAGTGGTGGTTGCACCCTTGCTGCAAATTCTCTCCACCGCTGTGCATATCCCTTAAAAGGTTCATTTTCATTCTGAGATAGGTTCTGCAACTGCATGCGGGTGGGAATAGTGTCTAGGTTGAACTGGTAAAACTTTAGAAAAGCGTTGGCTAAATCTCTCCATGATTGGATATGGCTTCTTTCTAAGTCTGTGTACCAATTTAATGATGCCCCACTCAGACTTTCTTGAAAACAGTGGATCATCAGCTTATCGTCATGAGTATAGGGGGTCATTTTTCGACAGTACATCACCAAATGACGCCTCGGGCAACTAAAGCCTGTGTACTTCTCGAAGTTGGGCACCTTGAATCTCGGAGGAATCACCAAGTCTAGCACTAGACACATATCAGCAGCATCGAGTCTGGGCATGTCAGACACTCTCATAACTTGAATTGTCTCCTCAAGGGCACGGAGCTTTTCTTCCATGGGATCAGTCGTTGGCATCCTCTGGGGTCGAGTAGGAACGTTTACTTGCGGAAGATCATACAGTGGATTGTTCGTCACAGTAAATCCTTGTGGGGGATCAACATTCTGGCGGTTATTCTCTGGCATAGCTACTCCAGCTTGCATTGTTTTGACTTGGCTTCCCAAAGCTTCTACGTTCCTCTTGCTTCAAACTCTTCACAGCTCTCCCAAGTTCAATGGGAGTGTCGGGAAATCAACTGCGGGTTATGAACAGAGGAGGGGTAAGCTTGGAATCTTGGTCAGGGAAGAAAATGCAAAATGATGCAGATATGCTTATGCAAATGCAATGCAATGAGTGCACACGAGAACAGATCCACAACAACGATTAAAGTCACAGATCCTGCAAGACAACAACAAAAGGTATCTTTCCCCTCGGGTGGGCAATCTACTGGTTTAATAAGAGGGTATCCCAAAGGATTTTAAAACAAAGTCCCATGCACTAACCCTCAAAAGTTTTCCATCAGAACGACTACTCGTAAGACGGTAATCCTTTCAAAGGATGAACACAGAGTCATGTTTTAGCAACCTTTGGAATAAGGTTCTACAAAGGTCCTCAGAGTCACGGACTCCCACGTCGGAAGTAAAAACGCCATTACGACTACACGTAAGACATAATCATCCCAAAGGGGTCTCATCTGAGCGGTGGAATTCGATCCAACTCAACGAGTCCTAAGTCTCGCAAATCAGAAAGAAACCACCTCCTAATCTTAGTGTATACTATAAAGCTCGGGTAGAAAGCTTTTATCCTCACAAACCAACCCTAATAAAACCCAACCAGGTTAGAAAATAAAGCATAAACAAATAAGGCAAATAAAACACAAACACGACAAACAAAATAGGCTTGGCTCGCTAGGAATCCCCAGTGAAGTCGCCAGCTGTCGCTACTCAAAAAATGCATCGCGCAACGACGGGGAGGCGAAAAAGATAGACAGAAGAGTCGCCACCGAACTTTATTTATCCCATGAGGGGAAAGGAAAATATCGAGAAAACCTTAAGAAAAGAATGGATAAGATGGTCTCGCAACCATGAACGGGTTCGAAAGCCGGTTATGCGAGGGGAAGGTATTAGCACCCCTCGCATCCATCGTACTCGATGGGAACCTTTTGTTTGTCGATGTGTGATTTTATCTGCTTAAATATTATGCTATAAAGAGTGTTCTAAAAGATAGAGAGAAGGGTTTAGAAACGGGGAAGGAGAGGTAACGGAGGGGAGAAGAGAAAGAACGGACTCGGTAGGACTTCGCAGTCCTATGCCTACGTATTCTCAACAGATGTGAGAAAGTCAGAGTCGACGTAGTTCGGGGAACTACAGATATAGGGGGGAATGTGCTCGGCAAGGATTGTGGCCCTTGTGCCTACGTATCTTTACTTGAAAAAGTAAAGAATCAGAGCAGCCGTAGTTCGGCCTACGGTGTGTTGATGTTTTTTTTATGGATGATGCTATCGTGCACATTCTAGCAGTTAGGTGTTTTTGCTGCTCGCTCGTTGGAGACTTAGGCGTTACCTGTTTGCGGTAGAACGGACGTAACATATCCTTTTTGAAAGATTGATTAGTTTTCGCCACGCGGGGCTAGAAGTCACATTTGATTGATTGGATTGTTTTTTAGGGGGCGAGACAGGTCCTCGGATAGTAACCCCTACGGGTAGTACCCAATTCATTGTCTCAAGGCTTTGTTATAAGAGAGTGTGGCGAACGAGGCGTCTTCGTATTGAAAGACGAGCGTCGAAACCACCCTCACTACAGTGGGCATCCCTACGCTCGGAGAAGAAGAGGTCTACACCCAATCCTCTCTCTTTAATCCAATACAAAGAGAACTTCGTTCTCTTATTAAAGATGCTTTTGGTTTTGAATGGTAAGTGCTTTTTGCGACAGAGAACCCTACGGTAGATGTCAGCACTCAGGATAGGAGAAGGCCTACGCCTAACCACTCCACGACCATTCAAGTTTTCGTTATGAAAAGATTTGAAAATGCACTCGGTACAGGACCGAGGTTTTAGGTGTGAAAAAGGGTTGCAGGATAAAGTTGTGAAAGCGAGGTGGTGGTGGACAAAGTCGCATCTTCGTATTGAAAGATGAGTATCGAGACCACCCTCACTATAGTGGGCATCCCAACACTCGAAGAAGAAGAGGTCTACACCCAATCCTCTCTTTTTAGTTCAATACAAAGAGAAATTTATTTTAAAGAAAGTAGACTCGGTACGAGACCGAGGTTTTATGAGGAAATGTTGGAAGCGCCTTCGTATTGACAGCCGAGCATCGAGACCACCCTCACTACAGTGGGCATCCCTACGCTCGAAGAAGAAGAGGTCTACACCCAATCCTCTTTTAGCTCAACACAAAGGAATGATTTTAAGGAGATGAGATTCGAACATGGATGGGAAACGTCTTCGTATTGAAAAACGAGTGTCAGAACCACCCTCACTACAGTGGGCATCCCAACACTCGGAGAGGAAGAAGGTCTACACTTAATCCCCTCTTTTTAATTCAATACAAAGATAATTTGATTGTGAAAATTGTTTGACAAAGTTTTTGAATCAAGTCGGGACAAGAAATGAAGAGAAAAAAGAGGTGGTCTCAGATCCAACATTACTTATCAATAATTTGACTGGTAATGAATTACGGAGGTCTCGTCATCGACCCAAAACAGATGAAATGGGACAAAATGCCCAATAACAAATGCGAAATGGAATTCAACTTTAAAAATAAGGTATAAGAAATTTTAAATAGAAATAATAATAAAATAAGAACTAATATATATAGATATATAACCCTATTATACTACTAAAATGAAATAAAGCTAATATGTTAAATATCATGGAAGTAATATATACAAAAAATAAAAATAGCTTTTTAGAGAATTATAATATTAACTAAATGAATCAATATATTTGCTAAAGAAATAAATTAACATAACATTTACATAAAACTTTAATTAATAAATAACAAACAAAATAAGTAATTGAAAATAAAACAAAAAACAAGATAAAGAAATTTTAAAAAAAGGTAGGAATGAATCTAACAAACTTGAAATGAAACGCTCATCATCATCAGGGTGAAATCGAAAGTAAAAACCTAAAAAGCTTCAATCGGCGGCGTGACCTTCAACGGACCAGACAAACCATGGAAAGCAATATCAACTTTTCGTCTCGCGAATCTCTATCCTCGTCTTCGTTCGTGTTCATTTGGCTCTGTCTCAGTTTTGTTTCCAGATTTGTAAAGGTTCGTTCAATTCGTCATTTTCTTTCTCGTTTCAAATCGACATCCGTTTTCCCTCTTCTCTTTCTGATTCTGTCTTTTGATATGGGATTTTAGGGTTGGAAACGGATGCGGTTCTGGGGTTTCAGATGGACACGGCGGAGGCGATGTTGCGTATTGGGTTTGTTGTGGTTGTTTCGGTTGAGAGCTTTGTTAATGGAGGAATTTGTTTGAATGGTGGGAGGTAGAAGATGTCGGGTTTGTGTTGGGTTTTCTGTTAGTGAAACGGGATGAAGGTTCGGATGATTCGAATTGAAAATGACGAAGATTGGAGGTGGATTTGGGAATGATAATGGTGGTGAAGGAGTTTTTGATTTTTTGTTTTGATGGTTTTTCGTTGGTTCCAGGGATGGGTTGATATTCAATGGTTGAGGGTTTTGTGAGAAAGAAGAACAGGTTTTATGTTTTGAGGGGAGTTATGGAATTTGTGAGTGTTGTATGAAAGCTGGGAATAAAAGTTTAACCGTGTGGTGCACCAGACAAGTGTTCTTTCATAGAATGAGATGAGGTTTGATTTGCAGGTGGTTGATTTGAGTTGAAGTAGTGCAAGATGTTTGCTGGGTTCATTTGAAGTTTGGTTCGATGAGTTTTTGCTGGGTTTCGAAGGAGTTTTCGGATCTGTTTCAATGGAGATTTATGAAGGTTAGCATGAATGGTTGTGGAGTCAGAGCTGGGTTTTGAAGAGTTTTAGTTAAAAGGTTGAAGTTGATCGGTATTGTCTGTGGTTCTGTTTACGATTGGTTGTTAAAGAGAAGAGGGTTGAAGTTTGAAGATGTCTATTGATGATAGTTGATGCCTTCTCCTCCTCTCTTTATTGATGAAGTTAAGGTTTTTATGAAGAAGTTCCCCCCTTTTTCTTTTAGTCTGTTGGCTCTGTTATCTGTCTTTGTGTAGCAGGGTAGTGTAGCAGAGTTTTGGCTGGTTGTGACAGAGTTTTGGTCTGGAGTGGGCTTTGGTGCAGAGTATGTTTGGCATGGCTTGTTTAGGAGGTTGTTGTCTGGTAGCAGAATGGTTGGCAGCTGGTGTATACGAATGTGGTGGATGCAGGGTATTGTGTGTAGCAGGTTTTTTGTACAACTTGTGCAGAGCTTGTCTATTCCATTTTGGTGTAAGGTTGAATCATATGAGTTGCTTCACATGTTATTCTTGCCCTTTTGGTTGCCTTGTTGGACTGTTTTCCTATATGACCACCATGGACACTTTCATCGCTTTTGGAACCAATCGAAACTGCATCTAACACTAAAGAGTCTTGTACATCATTAAAACCACATAGCTCAACCTCTTGAGAATCCTTTGTTTCTCTATCGTGAAGCTGACCCTTTGATTCAGCTTTTGACATCACTGTCTCCTCGATACAAGGGTCACAGCGTTTCGGTGCATCCATAACATTGACTTTGTCATTCATCTCATTCCTTTCATAATCATTTTTCTTGAACCTATCGTCGGAAGACGAAAATTCTGGGGCAGTTGTATCCACATCATTGCTGCTGCAGGTTTCGGAAGTCAAACTTGCACACCCGTATTCCTCCGTACGAACTTCTCTATCATTAGATCCACTTTCACTTGATTGGTTCTTTATCTGTTTCTTTCTGGCCCTTTTTCTCGAGGCTTTCTTCAGATACTTATCTTCATTGGTGTTACTCATCCACTTATCGGATGAAATAACAGAAGCAGAACTATGAGGTGACGAGCTAGGGCTACTACTAACTACCGAACTTTGCGCACAAGAATCTGCAGGAAGTTCTTTCAGTTTACAAGCTTTGTTAGCTACTTTATTTTGACATCTACGACGAACGTTATTTGAACCGGTAAAACTTCTTTCATATGATTTGGCCGTATAAGCACTCAGAGGCACCTGTCTTCTACTCCCCTTGCGTTGATCGTTCTTCGACCGGTTAAGAGGAGCTGGTGGAGGGAAAAGAAGTTGCAGACCATCCATATTAATTCCAGAAGCTAGGTTAATGTGATTGAGACACTGCACTGGAACGGCAAGAATTCTCTAGGTTCCATCAGGCTCAACACTAAGGAATGTAAGGATTGCACACCTACTATCAGAGTTGATCTTTGAAACAGAAGATCCTTGAGAATGTTTTGTGACTTCTAGAGATGTAACTTTGTCTTGTTGCTGATACGTTGTTGATTTGGAATTCTTTCCCGCTTCTGAAACTTTTGGACTATCATTACCTTTTGGTTGAGGCGCACAATGCATCTTCCTTTCCATGAGACAATTTCCAAAGGGTTGGAACTGAGTTACTCGCTTCTTCCAAGCCTGAACGGCTTTCTTCTTTCTAGCAAAATCACCCGTTTTGTCTTCTGTGATTGAAAACGCGATTAATACTTTTTGTTCCACTCTTGTATTGTTGATTGAAAAGCCGTTTTATCTTTTTAGGGATGAAAGAATCAAAGAAAATGAGGATTTTTGTGTATTTGGGATGAAACAAGAACAATACCGATGTAGGTGTTGAGTGGCCAGAGAGAGTGTCCAATGAAGTGAAAATGGACAAACAAAGAAAAGAGAAGAAAAATGTAAACTTTTTGAATATTAGGAAAAATGATTTTGACTTTTCTTAAATCCTGGGCTTTGGTAATAATAATAATAATAGACCTCATTTCCTTGCAGAACTTTCGTGAAATAAAAATGGACCTTGTAAATTTGATTAAACCTCAATGTCGACGGAATTGGTTCCCCGCATTAGTCGATTCTTGCACTCATACTTTAAATTTGAATCAAAAACACAGTCCACTTTACTTAACTGTTATTAAATAGGGAGTGAAATCATATTGCCATGACCCAAAAGCCTAGTTGCCTTGAAATCCAAGAATAATGCCTCGATACCACAAATAATGCCTTCAGATATGCACTGTACTGAAAACTCTGTGCAAAATTAGTTTGAACTAGGTGACCTAAGCCATTATCCATGCGTCTGACCTGACATCCTCAATTGAAAATAACAACATATTTTGGACTTTTTTTTGAATAAAGAAAGTGGGCAAATATACAGAATAGAGATTGTACAAAGGTAGGACAAATTTGGGGTATGACAACGGGAAAGGAGGGAAGGTTGCTCGCTAAGACATCACGTCTTATGCCTACGTACTTTCACACGGCATGAAAGATTAGAGCAAACGTAGTTCGGGTAACTACGGAAGACACAGGTTTGTCTGACATTTTTTTATCTCCTTATGAAAGGGTTTTTCTTGATTAAAAGTCCAAGAGGACAAAAAGAGTTTGAATTGTTTGTTTGAAGTCTTTTAAGGAAGAAGTGTTTTGAATTAGAGTGTTCATGATGTATGTTATAACAAAGTCTAAAACCTAGGATCGAATGCGTCGCATATCGTCCTAAGGACGTACACTAAACACTCTAGGCAATTGAGAGGTAGCCACTCAATCACCATTTCCCAAGTACAAGGCTTATGGCACAACATCCATTGCATTTATTAAGTGAATTGAAGTTGTTTGAAGATGAGAAGAGAACGGGACAAACTAAGGGGGGACTGGACCAAACCCTAAAAGTTGTCATGCAAAATGCACCTAAAGTTGGGATTACAAGAGGGAAATATTTACCTAATGTTATCATGCATGTTTAGGACCTAAATGTCTATCATAACCCCTCTTAAACAAGAGAGGTTAGAAATCCTAAGGGAAAGAAGACAAAAGAAGAAGAAGAAATGACAAATAAAACATGCAAATGAATGAATGCACACATCGAATGCACAATTAGAATGAAAGTGGGAGGAAAAGGTGTGTGGGGCAGCGGCCTCCACAAGCTCGTCTCGACCAAGCATGCATATGGGAATGCAAGAAAAAGGTAGAAGAAAGATGCATCAAAAGCAAATACACAAATGACAAAAACAATGAGAAAAAGTCCTCATGGATTCATCACTTTAGGTAAACTTCAAGTTCCTCCTAAGGAGGGACCAAGCCACCTTAAATTACACACCAAGGTCATTGGACAGAATAGGGATGAGAAGAAGAGATCTCAAAAGTTAAAGTAAAACATCACAAGCAAATGCCAACAATAACACCAAACAATGCAAGTAAACACCAATTATATGGACACAATATGCAAACATGAAAGTATGAAATCAAATGAACAACTTATGCACAAGTTAAAGACCTATGAATCAACACACAAGACCTATAACAAGCCCCTAACATGAAACAATCAGAATTAATTCATCAATAATGCACAACCAAGCTTTTGAAAGCAAAACAAACCAAGTGCACAAGTAGAGAAGCACACACATGAAGCGACTTGCAAACTACATGAAAAATATGAAAATGCATCTAAAAATGCCAATTAAAATCTCAAAGGACCCCCAAGGTACTAGGAACCAGGGGTCAAAAGGAGGGATTGAAAATCAAAAGGGAAAGGCCACAACAAAGGGCAAACACCAAGAGTGTCCTAAACCAAGGCAGAAATGGAGAGAGAACAAAAAGCACTTCAAATCACATGGAAACAGCACTTAAAAATTATGAAAAAAATATCCAAAGATCAATTAACATGTTAAAACAATGCTCAAAAATGGATCACGCAAAAATAAGAAAATAAGCATGGAAATAAAATCAAGAAAGAACAGAACTACAAATTAAATCAAATAAAACAGCTCCAGTATTTAATTCATTTAAAAATAGAAAATAAAC
The DNA here is from genome assembly GCA_963859935.3 of Lathyrus sativus. Lineage (NCBI taxonomy): Eukaryota > Viridiplantae > Streptophyta > Magnoliopsida > Fabales > Fabaceae > Lathyrus > Lathyrus sativus. The sequence continues at coordinate 273,924,711 of OZ012735.1, forward strand.
TAAAAAAATAAAATAAAAATATTCAGAATGAACTAGACATCTCAAGGTTTATGAAAAATATTTTTTGGGAATTTTTATGATATTGGAACTATTTTATTCGAATTAATTTGTAACAGCATGCAAAGCAGAATTTAAAAACGAAAATACTAATTAAATGGTGCAACTAGCAAACAAAACAAGTGCAAACAAATGGACTGGGCTTAAGGAGGGGGCGGATAGCAGCTAGGCCCATACGAAATTCTAAAATCAGCAAACCAAATAAAACAATAAAAGAAATAAATAAACAAAACTAAACACAAAATAGCAAATGGCAAAGTGGCAAATGCACTCAGCGGGAGTTGAACCCGCGTGCATCCCCTCCCCCTTTTGACTAAAACGACGCTATTTGGCATTCTGCACACGTGGCGCTCTACGCGCCCTTGGATCAGGAGACTTGGTCTCCTTCTCCAGCCAAATCCAACGGCCGCGCGGCCTCCCCCTCCCCAGCCGGAAACCGCCGCCGGAACCCCTCCGGTTGTCTTCTTCCTTTGTCCAACCACCATGTGTTCATGAATAACACACACTAAATGCAATTTTCATCCGTTTTTTACAAATTTTATATGAAAATTTGTCTACTCGCGACAAGGAATCCAAATCTACCGTTATTTTTCATTGATTCTTCACCATTAAAGAGAAAAACGAACAACAAGTTTGGTGCACAAAAACAAAAGTTCATCAAAACTCAATTAATTTTATCCTAACATCATTCTCATGTTATGTAGGTTATAGATCCATGAAAATTCAAGCAAAACACCTCAAGAAATGATCAAACCGAAACAACAAGTTTGGAGCTCCGAAAATCGATCGTCACAAACGCAAACAATTATGATCCATAATCGATCTACATGCTTCAAGGATCGTAATGCAACAAAAATGGCGAAGAATCATCAAGTATTGAGAGTGTAAGGTTAAATTAAAGTTACCTAGTGGAGAACTTCCACCGAGCCTTCAATCCTTGCTAAAGCTTGAAGAAAATGATCCAAACACGTTCAATGATCCACAATAAAGCTTCTACAATCTTCAATTCAACTTGAAACGGAGTAAATCGGAGAATTCGAAATTTGAATTTTCAACACTTTTTCAACTTTGTTCTTGAGCTTTTTGCCTCCAAATTCGAATTATGATGATTTGTGAAGGTTAGAAATGTTATATACAATGGATATGGATCCAAAGAAAGTCCAATCCTTGCCTCTAGGCCCAAAATGAATTTTCAAAATTTCACCACTTTTTGCTCTTGAAGGTACACGAAAATGGCAATGTTTTGGCTCCAAGATGATTCAATTCAACTAATAATAGTAGGTGGAGTGTGAAGGGCTGGGATTTGATCCTTGTATTTGATCCAATGGTTGTTTTTGATTATGTAACTTCATGGTGAAGTAATCTAAATGACAACTCCCAAACCTTGGCCTATGCTCAAAATTCTGCCAATGCCAATGTGCTTAGAATGTGATTTCCATTCAAAAAATGTATTCATATGACATGTTTTGGTCCTCTAACTCAAAAAGTCAATTTTCCCTCCTTAATCCATTTGAAAAATTCCCTTTTTTAGGCCATTTTAAGTGACTTTTTGCTATGAGCCAAACCAATTCCACATGACCACTTGGTTGCACTTAAAATTCCATTTTAAGCAACTTTCATGTTGAACAAATCTCCATTTGAAGAGTGCAAGTTGGAGATTTTGACCTACGATTGAAAATGACATATAATCTCACCTTCCTAAAATACCCCTGACTTATAAACCTCATATCTTGAGTTCTACAAATCAGATGGAAGACTTATAGTACAATTTAGAAAGCTAAGATCATGAGGAACAACTTTTCATGTTGGCCAAAAGTTCAGGTGAAACCTCCTTCTAGGTCAAAAATAGCTTGGAAGTCAGATGATTTTCGCAGACAAATTTCAGATGCATCCGAGGACTTGTAACTTGTCTGGCTTGTAACTTGAGTTCTATAAATCATATGGATGACTTCTAGTACTCAAATTAAAGCTATGAACATCCTCCACAACATTCATGTGGAGGTCAAAGTCATTTGAGACTTATCTCTTGATTTACATGACCTGGAAGTTTTGCATTAAACATGGGATTTTACCCTAGGAACCCTGACTTAGCAACTCCAACCACTCTTGATTCTTCTTGATTAGACTTGAAACAATGTCTCAAATGCTTTGACATATCATCTAAAGATCTCAATGACTTATAAATGGGCTTTGACCCTCTTCGATTTGCTCAACTTGTCTTAGGATTACCCGGATGGAACCCTAGTTGCATCCACTTCATCTGTAACTCTTGAATTTTCAACACTTTTTCAACTTTGTTCTTGAGCTTTTTGCCTCCAAATTCGAATTATGATGATTTGTGAAGGTTAGAAATGTTATATACAATGGATATGGATCCAAAGAAAGCCCAATCCTTGCCTCTAGGCCCAAAATGAATTTTCAAAATTTCACCACTTTTTGCTCTTGAAGGTACACGAAAATGGCAATGTTTTGGCTCCAAGATGATTCAATTCAACTAATAATAGTAGGTGGAGTGTGAAGGGCTGGGATTTGATCCTTGTATTTGATCCAATGGTTGTTTTTGATTATGTAACTTCATGGTGAAGTAATCTAAATGACAACTCCCAAAACTTGGCCTATGCTCAAAATTCTGCCAATGCCAATGTGCTTAGAATGTGATTTCCATTCAAAAAATGTATTCATATGACATGTTTTGGTCCTCTAACTCAAAAAGTCAATTTTCCCTCCTTAATCCATTTGAAAAATTCCCTTTTTTAGGCCATTTTAAGTGACTTTTTGCTATGAGCCAAACCAATTCCACATGACCACTTGGTTGCACTTAAAATTCCATTTTAAGCAACTTTCATGTTGAACAAATCTCCATTTGAAGAGTGCAAGTTGGAGATTTTGACCTACGATTGAAAATGACATATAATCTCACCTTCCTAAAATACCCCTGACTTATAAACCTCATATCTTGAGTTCTACAAATCAGATGGAAGACTTATAGTACAATTTAGAAAGCTAAGATCATGAGGAACAACTTTTCATGTTGGCCAAAAGTTCAGGTGAAACCTCCTTCTAGGTCAAAAATAGCTTGGAAGTCAGATGATTTTCGCAGACAAATTTCAGATGCATCCGAGGACTTGTAACTTGTCTGGCTTGTAACTTGAGTTCTATAAATCAGATGGATGACTTCTAGTACTCAAATTAAAGCTATGAACATCCTCCACAACATTCATGTGGAGGTCAAAGTCATTTGAGACTTATCTCTTGATTTACATGACCTGGAAGTTTTGCATTAAACATGGGATTTTACCCTAGGAACCCTGACTTAGCAACTCCAACCACTCTTGATTCTTCTTGATTAGACTTGAAACAATGTCTCAAATGCTTTGACATATCATCTAAAGATCTCAATGACTTATAAATGGGCTTTGACCCTCTTCGATTTGCTCAACTTGTCTTAGGATTACCCGGATGGAACCCTAGTTGCATCCACTTCATCTGTAACTCTTGAATTTTCAACACTTTTTCAACTTTGTTCTTGAGCTTTTTGCCTCCAAATTCGAATTATGATGATTTGTGAAGGTTAGAAATGTTATATACAATGGATATGGATCCAAAGAAAGCCCAATCCTTGCCTCTAGGCCCAAAATGAATTTTCAAAATTTCACCACTTTTTGCTCTTGAAGGTACACGAAAATGGCAATGTTTTGGCTCCAAGATGATTCAATTCAACTAATAATAGTAGGTGGAGTGTGAAGGGCTGGGATTTGATCCTTGTATTTGATCCAATGGTTGTTTTTGATTATGTAACTTCATGGTGAAGTAATCTAAATGACAACTCCCAAAACTTGGCCTATGCTCAAAATTCTGCCAATGCCAATGTGCTTAGAATGTGATTTCCATTCAAAAAATGTATTCATATGACATGTTTTGGTCCTCTAACTCAAAAAGTCAATTTTCCCTCCTTAATCCATTTGAAAAATTCCCTTTTTTAGGCCATTTTAAGTGACTTTTTGCTATGAGCCAAACCAATTCCACATGACCACTTGGTTGCACTTAAAATTCCATTTTAAGCAACTTTCATGTTGAACAAATCTCCATTTGAAGAGTGCAAGTTGGAGATTTTGACCTACGATTGAAAATGACATATAATCTCACCTTCCTAAAATACCCCTGACTTATAAACCTCATATCTTGAGTTCTACAAATCAGATGGAAGACTTATAGTACAATTTAGAAAGCTAAGATCATGAGGAACAACTTTTCATGTTGGCCAAAAGTTCAGGTGAAACCTCCTTCTAGGTCAAAAATAGCTTGGAAGTCAGATGATTTTCGCAGACAAATTTCAGATGCATCCGAGGACTTGTAACTTGTCTGGCTTGTAACTTGAGTTCTATAAATCAGATGGATGACTTCTAGTACTCAAATTCAAGCTATGAACATCCTCCACAACATTCATGTGGAGGTCAAAGTCATTTGAGACTTATCTCTTGATTTACATGACCTGGAAGTTTTGCATTAAACATGGGATTTTACCCTAGGAACCCTGACTTAGCAACTCCAACCACTCTTGATTCTTCTTGATTAGACTTGAAACAATGTCTCAAATGCTTTGACATATCATCTAAAGATCTCAATGACTTATAAATGGGCTTTGACCCTCTTCGATTTGCTCAACTTGTCTTAGGATTACCCGGATGGAACCCTAGTTGCATCCACTTCATCTGTAACTCTTGAATTTTCAACACTTTTTCAACTTTGTTCTTGAGCTTTTTGCCTCCAAATTCGAATTATGATGATTTGTGAAGGTTAGAAATGTTATATACAATGGATATGGATCCAAAGAAAGCCCAATCCTTGCCTCTAGGCCCAAAATGAATTTTCAAAATTTCACCACTTTTTGCTCTTGAAGGTACACGAAAATGGCAATGTTTTGGCTCCAAGATGATTCAATTCAACTAATAATAGTAGGTGGAGTGTGAAGGGCTGGGATTTGATCCTTGTATTTGATCCAATGGTTGTTTTTGATTATGTAACTTCATGGTGAAGTAATCTAAATGACAACTCCCAAAACTTGGCCTATGCTCAAAATTCTGCCAATGCCAATGTGCTTAGAATGTGATTTCCATTCAAAAAATGTATTCATATGACATGTTTTGGTCCTCTAACTCAAAAAGTCAATTTTCCCTCCTTAATCCATTTGAAAATTCCCTTTTTTAGGCCATTTTAAGTGACTTTTTGCTATGAGCCAAACCAATTCCACATGACCACTTGGTTGCACTTAAAATTCCATTTTAAGCAACTTTCATGTTGAACAAATCTCCATTTGAAGAGTGCAAGTTGGAGATTTTGACCTACGATTGAAAATGACATATAATCTCACCTTCCTAAAATACCCCTGACTTATAAACCTCATATCTTGAGTTCTACAAATCAGATGGAAGACTTATAGTACAATTTAGAAAGCTAAGATCATGAGGAACAACTTTTCATGTTGGCTAAAAGTTCAGGTGAAACCTCCTTCTAGGTCAAAAATAGCTTGGAAGTCAGATGATTTTCGCAGACAAATTTCAGATGCATCCGAGGACTTGTAACTTGTCTGGCTTGTAACTTGAGTTCTATAAATCAGATGGATGACTTCTAGTACTCAAATTAAAGCTATGAAAATCCTCCACAACATTCATGTGGAGGTCAAAGTCATTTGAGACTTATCTCTTGATTTACATGACCTGGAAGTTTTGCATTAAACATGGGATTTTACCCTAGGAACCCTGACTTAGCAACTCCAACCACTCTTGATTCTTCTTGATTAGACTTGAAACAATGTCTCAAATGCTTTGACATATCATCTAAAGATCTCAATGACTTATAAATGGGCTTTGACCCTCTTCGATTTGCTCAACTTGTCTTAGGATTACCCGGATGGAACCCTAGTTGCATCACTTCATCTGTAACTCTTGCAATTGGCACAATGACCTGATTAAGCTTCAACATGGCCTTTTAGGCACTCCATGAGATCTATACACATCCTTTATTCACAATCCAAGCTTCACATCCCACTGATGGTCTTCAATGGTCCTCATGATAGGGGAAAAATCCACATGAGCATTTAAACTTCTTGAAACCTCAAACCAACTTCTGATGACCTTGGTGACTTCTCGAACTTGAATAAGACCTCTAGTTAGGCTTCTTTTGACATGAATCACACTTGATCCCTGCTAAATAATAATATGCTATGATATGCAAATGTTAGAACTATGCAAATGTTAATGAAAATGAAACATAAACCAGGTAAGAAAAGGTTGAGCAAATTTTGGGGTGCAACAGCGACTTAGTTCTACACAGAAACCAGAAAAACTCCCACGAGGGCAAACTGGCTGCGAACTGGGAAGGCCCTTACCGAGTCCGGGACAAAACGGAGCACGGGGCCTATTACCTCGAAAACCTGCACGGTGAACAACTAGCTCGACCATGGAACGCCGCGAAGCTTAAGCGGTACTACAGTTAGAACATTGCCCGCGACGACCCATCGTCCTGGCCACTGGGGGGGCGACATGGTACCACCGCACACCCCCGCGTCCACTAGCGACCAAAGAAAAGCAAGCCCTGCCTCTCGTGTGCACGGGCATACGACCTTGCTCGGCAAGGAACACCTCGACCGAGATTCCCCGCCGCCGTACCAAAAGCGGCAGGACACCAAGCTCGCGATGGGACGTCCACGCCCCGGGGAGAACTACCCCCGAAACGGCCCGGCTACGTCGCAGGCTAAACTGGCTGGTTCCCTACACCACCGGTAACAAATCGTCGAGCTAACACCCGAACATACCGAGCGCACACTTAGAAAATTTACAAGAACTATCATATACATCAAAGGCATTCAAAAGCATTCAAATAAACAAATATGAAAAACGAGCATAAACGACATGCAAATAACGAGCGCACACTTAGAAAATCCACAAAAATATATTAAGCAAAAGGCGGGCACCAGCCCAGTAGTCAATGGTACAAAAACAGAGCACGCAGGCCCAAAGAAAGATGTCACAAACATCGGCACGCAGGCCATAAAAACAACGAGCACGCATGCCCGGCAACCTATGCTACCTCGTCCGCCCGATCAGCAGTTGCGGGATCCTCCTCGGGAACAACAAGATAGGGATCGACCACCTTCCCGTCAACAATCTCATGGTACGGCCCGATCCCATCCACGGCCAGCGCGACACCAGGATTGGCGACCTGAACCTGCTCAACAGCACTCTTGAATCCGACCTCAACAGCCTCCAGACAGTCGCTTTTCAACACCCGGATATGGGCAATCAGGTCAGCACGAGTGATTAACCGTCGATCTCCATCTGTTTCGTCCTCGGCCGGATGGACTGCGCTGTCAAGACTTCTGTGCGAACCTTCAGCGCCTGCACCTCGGCCGTCGCTTCCCCCAGCTTCTCCTCCAGCGAAGTCACCTTCCCCTTAGCACCCTCTGCCTGTTTTCGCTGCTCAGCAACATCCTTCTGGCTCTTCTCCAACTCCTCAGTGAGCTTGGCCAATCGCGACTGCATGAAGGTAAGATCCCCCTGCAGTTTAGACAGCTCAGCAGCGGAGCAGCCCTCCTTGTTCAGCACAAGAGCCGTCGTGAACGTCCGCATCATTGCAGCCAAGTCCTCAGCCAGAACACGTCTATGAGTCTCTCGATCGGCCTGATGAACAACCTTCACCTCCCAGCGGAGACGGTAGGAGAACGGGCACCATGAAAATAGCCCGGATGCTGATGGCAGGGCGGGACGACATAACCTTCCTCAGCCGTACCGACCGTCAGATCTACCACACCTCGGGGTTCCTCGGACCTCTGCCTCTTCGATGCTCCTTGAGACGCAGGAGATTGACTCCCTTGAGGCGAAGAGGACGAACTCTGCCCCCCCAACGTCGCGACCTCCTGTCCGACCAGCTGGCTCACCCTCGTCCTCGGGACCGCGGCATTCCTGGTGGCACGCAACTGCTTCACCCGCTCCTCGACGGAAGACATGTTCGCTGCAAAAACAAAGAAAAGAGTTAGCGACGATCGAATCCCCGACCACGGGGAGAAAAACAAACATTCCTACCTAGATAATCCAGAGCAGCCGCCCCGGTCGCACAACCGAGCAGGGTCTTGGTATTAATCAAACGCTTCTTAGTACGCACATTCCCCTGCGCGTCAAGGATATACCGACCGTCGGGCGTCACCAGCTTCGACGGAGGGAGAGACCGCACAAAGGCGACTATTTTCAAATAGGCGGCCATGTATTTCTCCTCGAGGGTCCCCGCCCGGACGATATACCTATCCGTTCCTCGGTTGAAATGCTCCGCAGTCCACAGTAGATGTATCTTAGGAAGCCACGCGAGGAACCGTTGGCCATCTACCGTTCGCATCGCCCTCGTCGAAGAGAGTGTCCGAGCCCTGCTGCGTGATCAGTTTGACGAGGTAGAACCGGCTTTTCAAATCCTTGACGGAGTCACTATACGCTTCGAAAAGTTTGGTCGATTGCTTAAAAGAAACCATCCGTGGCGGCCATTCACCGTCTGCCGCTGTAAGTGGAAGATGCGGAAAAATAGCGGTACCGTCGGCTCCACCGAGAGGTAGAAGCACACCACCTCGAAAGCCCGGATGAAAGCCAAGGCGTTGGGGTGCAGTTGGGACGGGGCCAGGCGCAACCAATCAAAGAGCCCCAGATGAAATGCGGAGAACGGTAACCGGAGCCGAGCTTCTTTAAAGTAGAACTCATGCATCGGGAACATCCGCCGCCCATATCGCGAGCAGATACAATGATGTTCTTTTGGTCCGTACACCTGCCAGTGCTGTGGCTCCCCTATAGGCGTGTCCTCGACCGTGGCATACACGTCGGACGCATCGGCCACAAAACAAGACGGGGTAGAAAGCGGCTCCTCGGCCGCCCATTCCTCGGACGGGGCAATGCGCTCGTCGTCAAAATCCGGAATCTCGGGTTCGTTGTCCTCGACCATTATCCCCGGAACCAGAGCCGACATCTACACCTGAAAAGTAGAGGACAACGGTGAATTCGATAGCCAGGATCAAATCCACCCTTCTACCGCAGGTCAAGTGAAAGGGCGACAAAGGCCGGAAGACGACGAGCAAACGCTCGCTCCCCGTCTACCCTCCTCGAGGCGTCTAAAGCCGACCCGCCATCCCTCCTCTAGACGGTCACCAGAAAAAGCGCGTCTCCCAGGGGCATCCACCAGAAAAGGCACTTGTCCCCGGGGCATTCATCGGAGAAAGCCCCCGTCCTCGGGACATTCATCGGAATCAGCCGATTCTCCCCGGGATACTCATCAGAAAGTTCACCAGAGGCGGCGGGCCTTGTGCCCCTCCTCGGGCATTCATCATGCCCCGACCACACGTTCCAATTAAACGACGAAAATAAAAAAGGAAAGAAACGAGGACTCACTTGTAACGGCGGCGAGCGGAGCAAAGGATCAAACGATACGGCGGCGATCGACGACAAGCGGCGGACGAGCAGTGATGACAGAGCTTCGCAAACACAACAGCAGATTGAAAAGTAATAAAATGAGCGGGGACCCCCGTATTTATAACCCGGCGCGGGATTTGAAGCGACGCTAGGCTCATTAATGACATAGGGTAGCCGCCCCTACGACCGCTAAACACACGACACGTGGCGGCAGCCTGACAATCGCACCCCTTCGCCTGCTTTCACCCCGTCACCGCCGACACGTGGGTAGCCGTTCCACCGTGCACGAATCCCGATGAACCTCCCGCTCTGTTACCTCTTCCCCGACACAGCGACCTTGAGTCCTCGCTCTCTCCCCAAAGCTTCGACTTGGGGGGCTCCTGTTCCGGCCTGGGCCCGACCTCGGCAGGCCCAATATCACGTACGACCCAACAGGCGAATCGGGCACGCCGGGCACGTGCATCCCACGAGACGAGCAGAGAATGCCGCCGAACACGAGCAGCGCTTCCAACAGCAGCTCGTCATCCATCTTACCAGCCGAGCAGAACCAACCCCGACACACCAAAGCGCGGCCGTGGTTCCTCCCCTCCGCGGGGAGAACAACGTGCCTGGTGCACGTTCTCCACGTGCTCCCCTCCGCGGGGACACGTCATCAACTAACTGCCCACCTCCGAAAGAGCAGGTCAAACCCACTTTCCGGAGATCTAGGAGCAGTTGGACTAGGGCGAAGACCACGTCCTGGTCTTCACTACGCCACGTAAGCCCTAGCAGTCATTAGGGTTGGGCCTGGTCATCCAGTCCATCTCAAATGACCGTTGGCCCATTGCTGGGGTCTCTCTATAAATACCATCTTCCTCAA
>OZ012735.1:273935569-273955569 GCA_963859935.3 Lathyrus sativus
ATCACGCTGGGAGCGCTTAAGCGTCTCCCCATGGACACAAACCTTAGGATCTATGACATTTTGATATTAATGATTATAGGAATACCTTGACGAATATAATGAAAAAGATTTTTAGACAATGACAACGATAATTCTAAAATACAAAAGTGTAACGACAAGTGTTTGACACTGGTTGGCTTGTGGATTTTTCTCAACTCGTACTCGTAATGTCTTGAAAACTCTTCGAATGGGGAGAAAAAGAGATAATTTTCTTATAGCATGATATATTTGAGATCATAGCCTATATATAGAATGAAAATCATTTAAAATTCTCATTATTTCAAAATGGATTATCTTGACATCCACTTATATTTAAGCACATATTCAATTAAATAATTAATTATTAAATATAATTAATTATTTTATTTACTTACTCAACCGATTAAGATTCTTATATATATATATATATATATATATATATATATATATATATATATATATATATATATATATATATATATATATATATTGCTCTATCTCGCTCATCACACGGGGTCGGCCCAATCCATCTCTTGGTCGTGGAGGGCCAAGCTCATTGATCAGCTGTCGCGCGCGGATCAGAACGAGTGTTTTGATGAAAACGTAATATAACGACTATTCATCTCGGATATCGTCTCAAGGATTCTTTTATGTGATTAATCTACCAAATTCGAAATGGAAGGGGAGTTGGTTTGGTTTCTGATCGGATAAATAAAGAAAATGCAATTAAGCGGTTAAAATAAGTGATTATCAAAATAAGTCAATCTACTGTTTTCGGTTCCGGCTTATCACGGGTTTCTACCTTGCCAATTTGCTAAGTGATTTCGATCTCTATTCGATTCCTATGTCATTTAACAAGCGCAAAATACATAAACTAGATTACCAATCCTATATTCCAAATTAAGCAAACGGATTAAGTTTTCGTTAATTAAGCAAACACGAATTATAAACACGAATTAACGACAAAGCGACGTAACGGCGAATAAAAGCTAAGGATGCAATCGTACGAATTTAATCAAAACAATTCTATAAAATAACAGATTAAGCAAAAGCAATTCATAGAATAGTCTTGAAAGAGAAACAAATTAGATTGATAAAGTAAAAACCTCAAAGCGTTGGAACGCGATTACAACAGAATGACTCTAAGGAATTAGCTCTCCATGGTTCTCTCAAAGCTCCGAATGTAATTTTCGTGAAAATGTAATTAGATGAACAGTAACACGAGTATTTTTCCTTTAAAAAGAAAGAAAATTTGGGTGATAACCCAACTGGGTCGAAAACATAACCCAGGCCCAATACATGACCCAACACTAAAATTAAATTCTAATGCAGTAACTTCAAACGGAATTCTGGAACTTTTGGCTCTGAATCTGACTTCGACTCCAACACGAAAGTCGTAGCTCCCTCCCTTAGCTTTCCGGCGATTTTTAGAACGCCTCAAACGGATTCCCGGAACTCCAGTTATGACCGTTTCCGTGCAGACTGCTAAAGCTGAAAAATAAGTGCGGAAATCAAATTAAACCAAAAATAAAATAAAATATAAAAACAAAATAAAACATAAAAATAATCAAGCTAAAGTAAAGAAATGCCTAAGTAAAAATATAGGAGAAAGTGCATAAATATGCACTGATCATTCATCACGCTGGGAGCGCTTAAGCGTCTCCCCATGGACACAAACCTTAGGATCTATGACATTTTGATATTAATGATTATAGGAATACCTTGACGAATATAATGAGAAAGATTTTTAGGCAATGACAACGATAATTCTTAAATACAAAAGTGTAGAGACAAGTGTTTGACACTGGTTGGCTTGTGGATTTTTCTCAACCGGTACTCGTAATGTCTTGAAAACTCTTCGAATGGGGAGAAAAAGAGATAATTTTCTTATAGCATGATATATTTGAGATCATAGCCTATATATAGAATGATAATCATTTAAAATTCTCATTATTTCGAAATGGATTATCTTGACATCCACTTATATTTAAGCACATATTCAATTAAATAATTAATTATTAAGTATAATTAATTATTTTATTTACTTACTTAACCGATTAAGATTCTTATATATATATATATATATATATATATATATATATATATATATATATATATATATATATATATATATATATATATATATATAATATATATATATATATATATATATATATATATATATATATATATATATATATATATATATATATATATATATATATATATATATATATATATATATATATATATATATATATATATATATATATATATATATATATATATATATATATATATATATAAATATATATATATATATATATATATATATATATATATATATATATATATATATATATATATATAAATATATATATATATATATATATATATATATATATATATATATATATATATATATATATATATATATATATATATATATATATATATATATATATATATATATATATATATATATATATATATATATATATATATATATATATATATATATATATATATATATATATATATATATATATATATATATATATATATATATATATATATATATATATATATATATATATATATATATATTGCTCTGTCTCGCTCATCACACGGGGTCGGCCCAATCCATCTCTCCGTCGTGGAGGGCCTAGCTCATTGATCAGCTGTCGCGCGCGGATCAGAACGAGTGTTTTTGATGAAAACGTAATGCAGCGACAATTCAACTCGGATATCATCTCAAGGATTCTTTTATGTGATTAATCTACCAAATTCGAAATGGAGGGGGAGTTGGTTTGGTTTCTGATTGGATAAATAAAGAAAATGCAAATAAGCGGTTAAAATAAGTGATTATCAAAATAAGTCAATCTACTGTTTTCGGTTCCGGCTTATCACGGGTTTCTACCTTACCAATTTCCTAAGCAATTTCGATCTCTATTCGATTCCTATGTCAATTAACAAGCGCAAAAGACATAAACTAGATTACCAATCCTATATTCCAAATTAAGCAATCGGATTAAGTTTTCGTGAATTAAGCAAACACGAATTATAAACGCGAATTAACGACAAAGCGACGTAACGGCGAATAAAAGCTAAGGATGCAATCATACGAATTTAATCAAAACAATTCTATAAAATAACAGATTAAGCAAAAACAATTCATAGAATAGTGTTGAAAGAGAAACGAATTAGATTGATAAAGTAAAAACCTCAAAGCGTTGGAACGCGATTACAGCAGAATGACTCTAAGGAATTAGGTCTCCATGGTTCTCTCAAAGCTCCGAATGTATTTTTCGTGAAAATGTAATTAGGTGAACAGTAACACGAGTATTTTTCCTTTAAAAAGAAAGCAAATTCGGGTCATAACCCAACTGGGTCGAAAACATAACCCAGGCCCAATACATGACCCAACTCTAAAATTAAATTCTAATGCAGTAACTTCAAACGGAATTCTGGAATTTTTGGCTCCGAATCTAACTTCGACTCCAACGCGAAAGTCGTAGCTCTCTCTCTTAGCTTTCCGGCGATTTTTAGAAAGGCTCAAACGGATTCCCGGAACTCCAGTTATGATTGTTTCCGTGCAGACTGCTAAAGCTGAAAAATAAGTGCGGAAATCAAATTAAACCAAAAATAAAATAAAATATAAAAACAAAATAAAACATAAAAATAATCAAGATAAAGTAAAGAAATTCCTAAGTAAAAATATAGGAGAAAGTGCATAAATATGCACTGATCACTCATCACGCCGGGAGCGCTTAAGCGTCTCCCCATGGACACAAACCTAAGGATCTATGACATTTTGATATTAATGATTATAGGAATACCTTGACGAATATAATGAGAAAGATTTTTAGACAATGACAACGATAATTCTTAAATACAAAAGTGTAGAGACAAGTGTTTGACACTGGTTGGCTTGTGGATTTTTCTCAACCGGTACTCGTAATGTCTTGAAAACTCTTCGAATGGGGAGAAAAAGAGATAATTTTCTTATAGCATGATATATTTGAGATCATAGCCTATATATAGAATGATAATCATTTAAAATTCTCATTATTTCGAAATGAATTATCTTGTCATCCACTTATATTTAAGCATATAATCAATTAAATAATTAAATATTAAATATAAATAATTATTTTATTTACTTACTCAACCGATTAAGATTCTTATATATATATATATATATATATATATATATATATATATATATATATATATATATATATATATATATATATATATATATATATATATATATATATATATATATATATATATATATATATATATATATATATATATATATATATATATATATATATATATATATATATATATATATATATATATATATATATATATATATATATATATATATATATATATATATATATATATATATATATATATATATATATATATATATATATATATATATATATATATATATATATATATATATATATATATATATATATATATATATATATATATATATATATATATATATATATATATATATATATATATATATATATATATATATATATATATATATATATATATATATATATATATATATATATATATATATATATATATATATATATATATATATATATATATATATATATATATATATATATATATATATATATATATATATATATATATATATATATATATATATATATATATATATATATATATATATATATATATATATATATATATATATATATATATATATATATATATATATATATTGCTCTGTCCCACTCATCACACGGGGTCGGCCCAATCCATCTCTCCGTCGTGGAGGGCCTAGCTCATTGATCAGCTGTCGCGCGCGGATCAGAACGAATGTTTTTGATGAAAACGTAATACAGCGACAATTCAACTCGGATATCGTCTCAAGGATTCTTTTATGTGATTAATCTACCAAATTCGAAATGGAGGGGGAGTTGGTTTGGTTTCTGATCGGATAAATAAAGAAAATGCAATTAAGCGGTTAAAATAAGTGATTATCAAAATAAGTAAATCTACTGTTTTCGGTTCCGGCTTATCACGGGTTTCTACCATACCAATTTCCTAAGCGATTTCGATCTCTATTCAATTCCTATGTCCATTAACAAGCGCAAAATACATAAACTAGATTACCAATCCTATATTCCAAATTAAGCAAACGGATTAAGTTTTCGTGAATTAAGCAAACACGAATTATAAACGTGAATTAACGACAAAGCGACCTAACGGCGAATAAAAGCTAAGGATGCAATCATACGAATTTAATCAAAACAATTCTATAAAATAACAGATTAAGCAAAAGCAATTCATAGAATAGTGTTGAAAGAGAAACGAATTAGATTGATAAAGTAAAAACCTCAAAGCGTTGGAACGCGATTACAGCAGAATGACTCTAAGGAATTAGCTCTCCATGGTTCTCTCAAAGCTACGAATGTATTTTTCGTGAAAATGTAACTAGGTGAACAGTAACACGAGTATTTTTCCTTTAAAAAGAAAGCAAATTCGGGTCATAACCCAACTGGGTCGAAAACATAACCCAGGCCCATTACATGACCCAACACTAAAATTAAATTCTAATGCAGTAACTTCAAACGGAATTCTGGAATTTTTGGCTCCGAATCTGACTTCGACTCCAACACGAAAGTCGTAGCTCTCTCTCTTAGCTTTCCGGCGATTTTTAGAACGCCTCAAACGGTTTCCCGGAACTCCAGTTATGATCGTTTCGTGCAGACTGCTAAAGCTGAAAAATAAGTGCGGAAATCAAATTAAACCAAAAATAAAATAAAATATAAAAACAAAATAAAACATAAAAATAATCAAGATAAAGTAAAGAAATGTCTAAGTAAAAATATAGGAGAAAGTGCATAAATATGCATTGATCATTCATCACGCCGGGAGCGCTTAAGCGTCTCCCCATGGACACAAACCTTAGGATATATGACATTGTGATATTAATGATTATAGGAATACCTTGACGAATATAATGAGAAAGATTTTTAGACAACGACAATGATAATTCTTAAATACAAAAGTGTAGAGACAAGTGTTTGACAATTGTTGGCTTGTGGATTTTTCCAACCGGTACTCGTAATGTCTTGAAAACTCTTCGAATGGGGAGAAAAAGAGATAATTTTCTTATAGCATGATATATTTGAGATCATAGCCTATATATAGAATGATAATCATTTAAAATTCTCATTATTTCGAAATGGATTATCTTGACATCCACTTATATTTAAGCACATATTCAATTAAATAATTAATTATTTTATTTACTTACTCAACCGATTAAGATTCTTATATATATATATATATATATATATATATATATATATATATATATATAATATATATATATATATATATATATATATATATATATATATATATATATATATATTATATATATATAATATATATATATATATATATATATATATATATATATATATATATATATATATATATATATATATATATATATATATATATATATATATATATATATATATATATATATATATATATATATATATATATATATATATATATATATATATATATATATATATATATATATATATATATATATATATATATATATATATATATATATATTGCTCTGTCCCGCTCATCACACGAGGTCGGCCCAATCCATCTCTCCGTCGTGGAGGGCCTAGCTCATTGATCAGCTGTCGCGCGCGGATCAGAACGAGTGTTTTTGATGAAAACGTAATACAGCGACAATTCAACTCGAATATCGTCTCAAGGATTCTTTTATGTGATTAATCTACCAAATTCGAAATGGAGGGGGAGTTGGTTTGTTTTCTGATCGGATAAATAAAGAAAATGCAATTAAGCGGGGTAAAATAAGTGATTATCAAAATAAGTCAATCTACTGTTTTCGGTTCCGGCTTATCACGGGTTTCTACCTTACCAATTTCCTAAGCAATTTCGATCTCTATTCGATTCCTATGTCAATTAACAAGCGCAAAAGACATAAACTAGATTACCAATCCTATATTCCAAGTTAAGCAAACGGATTAAGTTTTCGTGAATTAAGCAAACACGAATTATAAACGCGAGTTAACGACAAAGCGACCTAACGGCGAATAAAAGCTAAGGATGCAATCATACGAATTTAATCAAAACAATTCTATAAAATAACAGATTAAGCAAAAGTAATTCATAGAATAGTGTTGAAAGAGAAACGAATTAGATTGATAAAGTAAAAACCTCAAAGCGTTGGAACGCGATTACAGCAGAATGACTCTAAGGAATTAGCTCTCCATGGTTCTCTCAAAGCTCCGAATGTATTTTTCGTGAAAATGTAATTAGGTGAACAGTAACACGAGTATTTTTCCTTTAAAAAGAAAGCAAATTCGGGTCATAACCCAACTGGGTCGAAAACATAACCCAGGCCCATTACATGACCCAACACTAAAATTAAATTCTAAGGCAGTAACTTCAAACAGAATTCTGTAATTTTTGGCTCCGAATCTGACTTCGACTCCAACGCGAAAGTCGTAGCTCTCTCTCTTAGCTTTCCGGCGATTTTTAGAACGCCTCAAACGGTTTCCCGGAACTCCAGTTATGATCATTTCCGTGCAGACTGCTAAAGCTGAAAAATAAGTGCGGAAATCAAATTAAACCAAAAATAAAATAAAATATAAAAACAAAATAAAACATAAAAATAATCAAGATAAAGTAAAGAAATGTCTAAGTAAAAATATAGGAGAAAGTGCATAAATATGCACTGATCATTCATCACGCCGGGAGCGCTTAAGCGTCTCCCCATGGACACAAACCTTAGGATCTATGACATTTTGATATTAATGATTATAGGAATATCTTGACGAATATAATGAGAAAGATTTTTAGACAATGACGACGATAATTCTTAAATACAAAAGTGTAGAGACGAGTGTTTGACACTGTTGCGGTGGAAATAGGATATCAAACTATTAATGAGTTTGAATCGCAATTCAATTCACAACCGCTCTTTGATTTATCCGAAGGAAAAGGTCAAAAGAGGGAAAACCTATTTTGCATCGTAAACACAATGCGGGGAAAGATCTAGGGTTCGGGGGTTGGTTAAATTTAGGGAAGGTATTAGCACCCTAAACTTCTGTAGTACTCTACAGGAACCTTTTGTTCAAATGTTTACTATTTGCTTTATTTATTTGCTTAAGGTATATGTACAAAGGATTAAAGTGAGAAAAGAGACCTAAGGGGTTAATTCTAAGTTTACTCGGCAAGACATCGCATCTTGTGCCTACGTATCCTTACGGGAGTGGAATCAGAGTAATCGTAGTTCCCCTCAAAAGGGAGGTTAGAGACTTCTTGACTGTGGTCAAGGTCTCAAGGGGAATAAACGCATCTTAAGGACACGCTTACGTGGAGTCCTAAACTCCTGTATCTACGTTGAAGTGTTAAATTGTAATTAGGGTTAGGTTAGGTTAGGGATTCCGCGGCGGGAAACCCTAAAATGAGCGCGGCGGCTCTTTGACCTAATGCTAGGGGTAAAATTATAATCTTGCCTGCGGCGAGGCATTTGTGAAAATTAGGGTTTGATTGGGGTTTCCAGCTGGTATGATTCTTCTGATTTGATTCAGAGCTTTCTATCTTCAGAACTCTGTGATTGAATACTACATGACCCTATTCGATTTGTTTAATAATCTGAACTGATTTGTTTTGATCTGTTTTGAAACTTTCCCTATTTGATCGGCCTTGACTGAACTTCATCTATTGTTTTTTGGTTTATCTGATGTGGTTTGTTTGGATTCATGCTTTGCAGATGCTTCTGATACAGGCAACTCTGTCATGTATTTGGATATCTGGTTCCATCTGATGCAATGTTCTTTGACCTCTGGTCTTCATTTTGGATACTGATGCGAACTAGATTATTTGACGATGATGACTTGCTTTCATTCAGTTGGGTTATCAGTTGGAATACTTACTTTTCTTCTTCTTCTTTCAGGATGGACGTTTTGCATTGGTCTTTGCCGCCGAGAAGGGTACGCGGTAGTGATGACATTTGTCTGAACCGTCGGGACAGGATGCTACAATCCTGGCTCTTGATTATGTTGTTGCTTCTGATTTGTCTGATACCTGGACATTGCTTTTATCTGGATTCACATTGGATGCAGGCCTTTTATTATGGCTTTGATGTTCCTTTGATCAGTTTTTTCTGATGTCCATTTTGTTTTGATATCTGACTTTAAGATGTTGACCCATTTGGATTTGTTTGAAGCAAATTTCGCTTGACTTGTTCTACATGAATTTGCTGTTGGCTTGTTTTTCACAGATGCTTGATTCAACCCATGGCCCGACTGTCTCTGGATTTGTGGTTTCCTGCTTTTTTCTGCTATGGTTTGTGATCTTGTTTTG
This sequence comes from Lathyrus sativus, assembly GCA_963859935.3. Classification (NCBI taxonomy): domain Eukaryota; kingdom Viridiplantae; phylum Streptophyta; class Magnoliopsida; order Fabales; family Fabaceae; genus Lathyrus; species Lathyrus sativus. Next base: position 273,945,023 of record OZ012735.1, read on the forward strand.
TTTTCGATAATGGCTTTTCACGATGGACTGAATGTTTAATTTTTTGTGATGTGTTTAGGTTCGAACCATCATCGGTTGAACTGAGAGCGGATTGCTTTTAGAGGCATCTTGCTTTCTTGGCTTTCTGTTGGACTGTTGTGATGTTATTGAATTCAATTCTTCTTTTCAGGCCTGAACTTAAGTCTTATTGTCTAGTGCTGAACTTAGTTCTTATTTTCTGGTGCTGAGCTGTGATTATGATGCGTATGTCCCCTTTCTGAGTTGGATGTTTGTTTAGCTTTGGGGCGGTTTATGAGTTGGCTTGCCTTTCAGTTTGAATTTCCACCTACTTGTGGCATCTTAAGAACTGTTTTATTTTTGACTTTCTGTCATTAATTCGTACTGATGCGATTGTGGAATTTCAGGTGTTAAAAAAATGACTCCGACCTGCCGGCATCCGGGTCTGGGTCCAGATTGACCGTGTTGCTTTTCTCGTATCAGTTTGGAAATCCAATCGCGGCAAAACGAATCAGTCCCGCTTCTTTTATTACCTCTATCTCTCGGATGTCCCGTAACGATAAGAACAGGTGTTACCTGATCTGACGCCAACGGCGCGGATCGGTAACGGGGGGTAGGACGCAGCTTCGGTTGTGCCACTCCCGGCACTCGATGATGACACTGTTCTGAGAGTGTCAAAAACAACTCCTAACCTTTTTCTCTATACTGTTTGTTCTTTTCGATCTGCAGGTTAGTCGAGGACTCGTGGATGAAGACACTTAGCAATTTTAGGACTTAGGATTTTTAGAGTTAATGTAATATCCGTAATTGTAATTTTATCACAATTAAGAATGTGAAACAATTCACCCCCTTTTGTATGATGATCCTCTTTATGAAATAAAATGTCAGATTTTTCTTTATATTCATGACCTGCTTACTCTATTTCTAGTTATAAATTATAAATATTGTGAATAAATCCACAAATGTTTAAACTTATTAACATAGTCACAAACTATAAGCATTTCCCGAACGACATTTTTGTTCGTTCATTTGTAGTCTTAATCTCAACACTTGATTAAATTCAAATCGCATTCCAACTTTAAATTCTAACCAATCATTTTATAACCCAAACCCGGATGCGCGCTGTAATCAACACCGATTTAATATCAATGATAACCTTGCCCGTAATTGCATTCCATCGACCAGAGACTGTGAGCAACAATCCAATAATACCCCAGTAAAACTGTGCCTTATTAACGGAGGTGTGCCGGAAATAAGCCACGAGCAATAAAATAAGTCTTAAATCCAGTTGTGCTCGACAAACTTTAATATCGACCACGTCAAATTGGCACCTTGATATAATCAGACCTGGTGATAGGTAAATGCCTCAAAAATAGTGTATCAAACGCCTCAGAGCTTAATAACAGCCCGTCTTCAAGGAATTGGTAGAATTTGCGTAAAATGACCAAAATACCCCTGGAACCAAATCTGCCAAACAAAAACATCTCCATAACTTGTTAGTGGTTAGCAAATGTACATATGAGATGATATGCGAAATGACTGACTAAATATAAGGGTAAAATTTGGGGTATTACAGTTGCCCCTATTTAAATAGCTACACCGGACGATTTGAGTGACAGAGGCTCGAGGAATCGTGGTGGAGAGATTTAAATATAGATAACCGAAAATTTTGCCCTTATATGCGACGATATGCCATACTATAGGACGGAGCGAGGACAGCTTAATGCAGATGATGCCATGAATATGATATGCTGCGTATGCTGGAATGATGAATGCGAAAATGATGACGAATACTACGACACAGGGACAGACGCTACGAGAAGAACACACTGGGGAAAACGACGCGCTGGGACACAGTACAACACTGGGGAATTCTAAAAATGATGGTCAACTGGTGCGAACACGACCAATTGTCTGTTTTAGAAAACGAGATTCTCAAACGGAGATGGTACCTATGAGACGACCTCCACTGGGGAATTTAAAAATAAAACTGGATCACGTACGATTGCAAGATCGATTACAGAATGCGGGAGCATTGAGCAAAGAATAACATCCAAGCTTCTGTAAACTTTCCCTCGTGACAGGATCAAACGGATTGTTCGGGAATCCGTAGCAAATATACAGGGTAAAAACCGGCTGTATGCCAAAATAAATGGACTTTAGGAATAAGGTTCTTAAATGGAGAGGGCACTTATGAGATGACCTCCATTTGGGAATGTTTAATAATAACAGGATCTACACGGTTGCCAGATCGATTACAGAATGCTGGAGCATTGAGCAAAGAATAACATCCAAGCTTCCATAAACTATCCTTCGTGATGGGATCGAATGGACTTTTCAGAAATCCATATCATATATACAGGGTAGAGACCGGCTGTATGCCAAAATAAATGGACTTTGATGGGAAATGCCCTGATAAGCTTCTCGAGGGAGAATTGTGACTTATCGTTGGGAGGGACTTATATGCCAAAATGAATAAGCACTCAAATAAAGAGGTTGTTGCTTATCTGATAAATAAATCTTCTCGTATTTAAGGTCGGCGCCTGGAATACGATTTTGATTCTTCTCTTACTGAAGGATAAATAAACTTCTTCATGCTTCAAGATCGTGCTCTCCTGAACATGAAAAGGGTAAACTGAACTTCCTCATATTTCAGAATCGTGCTCTCCTGAATATGATTCGGCTCTCTCGGGTAAATGAAATTCTTCATACTTCAGAATCGTGCTCTCCTGAATATGAAAAGGCTGACTGAAATTCCTCATACTTCAGAATCGTGCTCTCCTGAATATGAAAAGGCTGAATGAAATTCCTCATACTTCAGAATCGTGCTCTCCCGAATATGAAAAGGCTGACTGAAATTCCTCATACTTCAGAATCGTGCTCTCCTGAATATGATTCGGCTAAAGGGTAAATGAAAATCTTCATACTTCAGAATCGTGCTCTCCTGAATATGAATAGGGTAAACTGAACTTCCTCATACTTCAGAATCGTGCTCTCCTGGATATGATTCGGCTCTTGAAATTTCTTCATACTTCAGAATCGTGCTCTCCTGAATATGAAAGGGGTGAACTGAACTTCCTCATAACTCAGAATCGTGCTCTCCTGAATATGATTCGGCTCTTTTTTGTAAATGAAATTTTTCATACTTCAGAATCGTGCTCTCCTGAATATGATTCCGCTCAAACCTCCCCGTATTTCAAGATCGTGCTCTCCTGAATACGATTTGGTTCAAACCTTCCCATACTTCAAAACGACAGGTAAAATGGAAGCCCAACTGCTCCATGGAGATGGCCATTTGCTGCGAGTCATAACGAAGATAGGATCGGCTTCTTAGGTGAGAAATGTTGTATACCGATGGTGTAAGATGTAAAGTGTTGTAAAGTGTTGTAAATGTAGGATTGTAAAGTGTTGTACCGATGTTTTTCCAGGCGTGAACTGTCGTGTATCTGTAAAGGATTGTAGTTGATTTTCTTGAAAGATAGTGCAAAATAAATGCACGTCCGGGTGCAGTGATAAACTTCTCAAACGAGATAGTCGCGTATCTGTCATGGTATGGTGAAAACCTTTAGATGGTGCAAAATAAATGCACGTCCGGTTGGGATTGACGACCGACAAGACTGAGATTCAATCTAGGATCGAGCTAGAAGGAAGACTGGTAATCAAGACTCCATCGAGGGAATGAACTCGAAGGGTAAATATCTTATCCTGGTGAGGAAAGATAGCTGAAGTAACCGTCATCCACGAGGATCGAGCTCTGTGGGGAAACTGGAAACAAGTAAGTATTTTATGCTTAGGGCTGACAATCTATTTGGAGAGAATGGACAAACCCAGTTACCCGGCGGTAACAACCAGTGGTGGTGAAACACAATGAACCTGTGAATGCCAACGCATATGCTACTGCGTATGTTAATGTGAATGTAGGTTGATGTTTATGTATGTAAATATGCAGGATGTTATGAAATGAGTATGTAATGAATATGTAATGAGTATGTAATGAATATGTAATGAATGTGTAATGAATATGTAATGAAATAGGCATGTGATGCTTAGGCCCTCGCGTATGCTGACGAAACAGACTAGAGACGGGACGAGAGATGAAATAAACATCTCGACGGAAATACCCTGCGCTCTCTGCAACCAATACGTCAATCATGGGTAAGAAAGATCAATGGTAGGACCAAATCTGGTTTTAAAGTTCTGAATTCTCTGGGGAGAAAGTAATCTGCTTGGGTGCACAATATCGCGCCTTCTCATGGGGAGAAGAAAATCTGAGGGACACTTTCGAGTTACCCAAGAAAAAGTTGTCAGCTTATAGTCTCTCTGGGGACTGTGATGAGGCAATGGTTTAGGAACCTGTTGCAACACTGGGATTTACTGGGGAATGAAAGCCGCTATGAGTAAAATCCCTCGGGTGCATGAAGAAAAGTTGTGAAACCACATGGTTTTGATCTTGAAGGACCTTATAGTAGTCGCCATTTGTTTCTTTTAAAAAACACGGTGCCCCAGGATACTTGCGTTGTGAGGAAAAGTCAGCTCAAGAGGATTTTACAGAGAAACAAGGAGTCCTGATGCCCCACTGTTTTCAAACTCTTTGAGAGATTCGTCAGGTCTCGATGTAACTGGCACAATATTAATCATGCTACGACGAAATCTTTTAGAAATAGCTCCTAAGAACGTCAGACTTGCGTTGGTAAGCGAATTGGGAAACTGCCTGCCCCTGTTTAGCAGGATCTTCAAGTTCCACGGGTTATGTTCGTATGTAGATCTCTAAGATGTCAAGCAAAGTTGTCATGCATGAACTGCCTATCCTGAGCTTGCCAACGTACATATATATTTGTCTTGAATTTTTGTTTTGAAAAAAGATATCGCAATAACTTGTGACCGAAATCACTAGTCAGGATATAAGTTTTAATTATAATGCCAACATGAATTTTTTCTGAGCATAGCTCGTAGGAGTCAGGAAACGTGATCTTGTCAAGTATGCTTTCAACCGAAGTCCTACTTCAATTAGGTCTTTTAAAGGTTGTATCGTGGCTCGGTTCACGGTTTAAGAAACAAAGGATAAAGGCTCAAAGTTATATTTGTACCCACCCATTCTTCGTGATGTTCTCCAATCCTAATTCAGTTAATCGGATACGAACACTCATATCTCAAGCGGATTTGCTATGATCGAGAACTTATCAAGGCTTTGGACATGGCAGTCACTCACCTATTTCTAATGGCGATTGGTCACACGATTTTGTTCTTTATAAGGATTCAAAAAACTAATGGTTTATTGCTCTTATTCCCTAACTTTTGCCTGGACAGCGTCTGTTGATTTGACTTTGGAGTCCAGCGGGATGCCCCAGTTTTGTCTAAGTCTCCTTCATAGGTTTTGACTTAGCGGGCTCTATTTTTTTGAATATTCTTTTATGCACAAGTCGTGTAAATCTCTTGAAAGGCTCGTGACTGCCCCACTCCTTAGATAACTGAGGGATAGTCATTGTATTGGACTTCTTAAGATGTTAAGGATAAACTCTTGAAGGTTTGCTCTTCCTTTTGAGGACCTAAGAGCTCGATCGGCTTAACTGAGACCTACCCTGCCCCAGGTAAGGATGAAGGTTCTTAAAGGAAAGAAAAAAACTCCTACTTCAAGGCTCAAAGAGGTTAACGAGGGATTATCATCCTTATATCTCCAGTGTATGGGATTTGAAACAATGCCTTACATCATCAGCAGGTTTTAATTGAAAGCATATGACAAGAAATCTGACGTTTTGGGTTCGTCATCCTCCCCCCAGTTCTCTATCAGTACAAGAGATCGGGTAAAGTTGGCATTATAATTTATGAAAACATTTTTTGAATGAGTGAAACGAATGGATTTATTCAAGACAAACATATGCGTTGCATTAATTAATCGAAGATAAACAAATTCGTACATGCTAAATATGCTTAATCAAAGAGAAATACATATAAATGAACTGTCGGAAAAATCCTTCTAAATGTTTATGAAATCTTGCATTCAAACGTAACAGTTTCCTTTGGCGGAGCCTCAATGGAAAGGACGTCTGGTTCATGATCACTGTGAGTCGTCATGGCTTGCCCCAGTTAGGCTGGTCACATCTTCAACAGTTTTCAGTCGTTGCTTCAAAATAACTTTCCCAGATTCTTTGTTGATCCCAGTCATATCATCTTGAGGGTTACTGAAATGAAGCGAGCTAGGCCTTTGAATAATTACTGGATTCGGCTGATTTGCCATAGGAGTAGCATGCTTTGCAGAATTCGAACCTGACAAGTGAGGGACCCCGAGAGGAGTCTCGATCTTCATCTGAGCATCGCTAAAAGACAACTTCTTCGCTTCTAGCAAATCTCTGACAACTTTCTTAAGAGCATAACGATTCTCTAGATCATGGTCGGGCGCCCCCTCATGAAATAAACAATGAGCGGTAGCGTTATAACTTGCAGGTAATGGATTAGGTGGAGGACCCAAAGCACGGGTGGTGATCAGACCTTGTTGTACCAGACGGGAGTATAACTCAGTGAAAGTCATTGGAATTGGAGGGCAAGGCTTATACTGATTCTTACGGAGGTGAGGAACCTGATCCTGTGACTGTTGATGAACAGGAGCGTTGGGCACTCGTTGACTGTCGACAGGAACTTGCATAGGCGAATAATCGGAAGGTTGTTGATAGACTGGTGCCTGATATACCGGAGCTGACTGTACAGGCTGGCATGCAGGAAACTGCTGATCGAAAGGAGGCGCAACAGTAGCTACATAGGGTTGTTGAACATATAGAAATGGATAACCTTGAACATAACTCTGTTGATATTGTAAAGGTTGAGGAGTAGCCTTTTTGCGGTTCTTTGAACGTGTAAGTCCTTTACCATGGTCGGAGTTAGGAGTTTTGCACTTTGGAGGGGTAGCTCGTCGAACTGGTCGAGCACTGGGAGGCACCAAACCGGATTGAAGACCGTGAGGAGGTACATTCTCGACAGTAACAGCTGGTTGAGGTTCCATAACGGTATTAGTCTTAGAAACAACAGCAGACTGAGCATCCACCTTCACACTAAGAGCTTGTAACATCTCCAAAATCTGCCCTACACTTCCTCGAAGATCTTCGAATTCATGGCTGACACGGTTGACCTCTTGGTTTTGATCTTCCATTCTTTTGAAGGGTCGTATTGATGCAGAGAACTCAGGGTGACAAAACTGGAGGGTGAGAGAACCGAGTATGAGAAGCCGGGAGACACATGCAATGCAAAAGTATGATGCTAAAATGTGAATGTAAATGAAGATTTCATGGAATTCAAACATTTACGAATGTCGTGGGGTACCAAGGAAATCTTTTTCTTGTTTTTTATTTTTTTATTTATGGTATCCCGCGATATCCAAAAATGATATTTGAACTCCATGAAATACAATGCAATGGGATGCTTTATGGATGCAATGCATGAAAACACACAAAGTCCTAGGTTAAAGGAACGTGAGCGGAGTCAAGGTCTACCCATCCCAAAAGGAGTGTACTATAAGTTATTTGTACCTGCAGAACAAGGTTCTAAAAAGTGCCCCAAAGTCATCAGCCCATCTTTCGGATATTATCAACCTTCCGATTGACTCGGGGATTAATAATATTCTCAAGAGAACCTCTTTTGAGTGTAGTATCGCGTAGCAGCCGTTGTAGGATTACTCCCACATAGCTCCCGCACTACGCCCTAAATAAGGCCAATGTGGTGTTAAGGTACTACGGTTCCCAATATCACAGACTCCAATCGACCCTGGAAAAAGTTTTCAACGATTACTCGTTCAACCGAACCATTTTCGAAAAGGTCTCAACTGAGCGGTGATTCTCGAATCAGCTTGGTCGGGATTCACTCCCTATAAGCCTCATCGAATATATCCCCATCCTATAATAATGTCACTAGTCCGGGCGTAGGACTTATCTCACAACACAAGGAACAGTCCCACCATGAAAGCATAAATATATACATGTAAATGAATAATAACACAGATAGTAATAAATATGAACAAGTTAGGGATAACCCTCAACAGTTAAGAGGTCCCCAGTGAAGTCGCCATTTTCTGTTGCGGTGGAAATAGGATATCAAACTATTAATGAGTTTGAATCGCAATTCAATTCACAACCGCTCTTTGATTTATCCGAAGGAAAAGGTCAAAAGAGGGAAAACCTATTTTGCATCGTAAACACAATGCGGGGAAAGATCTAGGGTTCGGGGGTTGGTTAAATTTAGGGAAGGTATTAGCACCCTAAACTTCTGTAGTACTCTACAGGAACCTTTTGTTCAAATGTTTACTATTTGCTTTATTTATTTGCTTAAGGTATATGTACAAAGGATTAAAGTGAGAAAAGAGACCTAAGGGGTTAATTCTAAGTTTACTCGGCAAGACATCGCATCTTGTGCCTACGTATCCTTACGGGAGTGGAATCAGAGTAATCGTAGTTCCCCTCAAAAGGGAGGTTAGAGACTTCTTGACTGTGGTCAAGGTCTCAAGGGGAATAAACGCATCTTAAGGACACGCTTACGTGGAGTCCTAAACTCCTGTATCTACGTTGAAGTGTTAAATTGTAATTAGGGTTAGGTTAGGTTAGGGATTCCGCGGCGGGAAACCCTAAAATGAGCGCGGCGGCTCTTTAACCTAATGCTAGGGGTAAAATTATAATCTTGCCTGCGGCGAGGCATTTGTGAAAATTAGGGTTTGATTGGGGTTTCCAGCTGGTATGATTCTTCTGATTTGATTCAGAGCTTTCTATCTTCAGAACTCTGTGATTGAATACTACATGACCCTATTCGATTTGTTTAATAATCTGAACTGATTTGTTTTGATCTGTTTTGAAACTTTCCCTATTTGATCGGCCTTGACTGAACTTCATCTATTGTTTTTTGGTTTATCTGATGTGGTTTGTTTGGATTCATGCTTTGCAGATGCTTCTGATACAGGCAACTCTGTCATGTATTTGGATATCTGGTTCCATCTGATGCAATGTTCTTTGACCTCTGGTCTTCATTTTGGATACTGATGCGAACTAGATTATTTGACGATGATGACTTGCTTTCATTCAGTTGGGTTATCAGTTGGAATACTTACTTTTCTTCTTCTTCTTTCAGGATGGACGTTTTGCATTGGTCTTTGCCGCCGAGAAGGGTACGCGGTAGTGATGACATTTGTCTGAACCGTCGGGACAGGATGCTACAATCCTGGCTCTTGATTATGTTGTTGCTTCTGATTTGTCTGATACCTGGACATTGCTTTTATCTGGATTCACATTGGATGCAGGCCTTTTATTATGGCTTTGATGTTCCTTTGATCAGTTTTTTCTGATGTCCATTTTGTTTTGATATCTGACTTTAAGATGTTGACCCATTTGGATTCGTTTGAAGCAAATTTCGCTTGACTTGTTCTACATGAATTTGCTGTTGGCTTGTTTTTCACAGATGCTTGATTCAACCCCTGGCCCGACTGTCTCTGGATTTGTGGTTTCCTGCTTTTTTCTGCTATGGTTTGTGATCTTGTTTTGTTTTCGATAATGGCTTTTCACGATGGACTGAATGTTTAATTTTTTGTGATGTGTTTAGGTTCGAACCATCATCGGTTGAACTGAGAGCGGATTGCTTTTAGAGGCATCTTGCTTTCTTGGCTTTCTGTTGGACTGTTGTGATGTTATTGAATTCAATTCTTCTTTTCAGGCCTGAACTTAAGTCTTATTGTCTAGTGCTGAACTTAGTTCTTATTTTCTGGTGCTGAGCTGTGATTATAATGCGTATGTCCCCTTTCTGAGTTGGATGTTTGTTTAGCTTTGGGGCGGTTTATGAGTTGGCTTGCCTTTCAGTTTGAATTTCCACCTACTTGTGGCATCTTAAGAACTGTTTTATTTTTGACTTTCTGTCATTAATTCGTACTGATGCGATTGTGGAATTTCAGGTGTTAAAAAAATGACTCCGACCTGCCGGCATCCGGGTCTGGGTCCAGATTGACCGTGTTGCTTTTCTCGTATCAGTTTGGAAATCCAATCGCGGCAAAACGAATCAGTCCCGCTTCTTTTATTACCTCTATCTCTCGGATGTCCCGTAACGATAAGAACAGGTGTTACCTGATCTGACGCCAACGGCGCGGATCGGTAACGGGGGGTAGGACGCAGCTTCGGTTGTGCCACTCCCGGCACTCGATGATGACACTGTTCTGAGAGTGTCAAAAACAACTCCTAACCTTTTTCTCTATACTGTTTGTTCTTTTCGATGTGCAGGTTAGTCGAGGACTCGTGGATGAAGACACTTAGCAATTTTAGGACTTAGGATTTTTAGAGTTAATGTAATATCCGTAATTGTAATTTTATCACAATTAAGAATGTGAAACAGTTCACCCCCTTTTGTATGATGATCCTCTTTATGAAATAAAATGTCAGATTTTTCTTTATATTCATGACCTGCTTACTCTATTTCTAGTTATAAATTATAAATATTGTGAATAAATCCACAAATGTTTAAACTTATTAACATAGTCATAAACTATAAGCATTTCCCGAACGACATTTTTGTTCGTTCATTTGTAGTCTTAA
>OZ012735.1:273957681-273960181 GCA_963859935.3 Lathyrus sativus
GAAAACTCTTCGAATGGGGAGAAAAAGAGATAATTTTCGTATAGCATGATATATTTGATATCATAGCCTATATATAGAATGATAATCATTTAAAATTTTCATTATTTCGAATGGATTATCTTGACATCCACTTATATTTAAGCACATATTCAATTAAATAATTAATTATTAAATATAATTAATTATTTTATTTACTTACTCAACCGATTATGATTCTTATATATATATTGCTGTTTCCCGCTCATCACACGGGGTCGGCCCAATCCATCTCTCCGTCGTGGAGGGCCTAGCTCATTGATCAGCTGTCGCGCGCAGGATCAGAACGTATGTTTTTGATGAAAACGTAATACAACGACAATTCAACTCGAATATCGTCTCAAGGATTCTTTTATGTGATTAATCTACCAAATTCGAAATGGATGGGGAGTTGGTTTGGTTTCTGATCGGATAAATAAAGAAAATTCAATTAAGTGGTTAAAATAAGTGATTATCAAAATAAGTCAATCTACTGTTTTCGTTCCGGCTTATCACGGGTTTCTACCTTACCAATTTCCTAAGCGATTTCGATCTCTATTCGATTCCTATGTCAATTAACAAGCGCAAAAGACATAAACTAGATTACCAATCCTATATTCCAAATTAAGCAAACGGATTAAGTTTTCGTGAATTAAGCAAACATGAATTATAAACGCGAATTAACGACAAAGCGACGTAACGGCGAATAAAAGCTAAGGATGCAATCATCACGAATTTAATCTACCAAATTCGAAATGGAGAGGGGGAGTTGGTTTGGTTTCTGATCGGATAAATAAAGAAAATGCAATTAAGTGGTTATAAAATAAGTGATTATCAAAATAAGTCAATCTACTGTTTTCGGTTCCGGCTTATCACGGGTTTCTACCTTACCAATTTCCTAAGCGATTTCGATCTCTATTCGATTCCTATGTCAATTAACAAGCGCAAAAGACATAAACTAGATTACCAATCCTATATTCCAAATTAAGCAAACGGATTAAGTTTTCGTGAATTAAGCAAACATGAATTATAACACGCGAATTAACGACAAAGCGACGTTACCTTGCGAATAAAAGCTAAGGATGCAATCATACGAATTTAATCAAAACAATTCTATAAAATAACAGATTAAGCAAAAGCAATTCATAGAATAGTATTGAAAGAGAAACGAATTAGATTGATAAAGTAAAAACCTCAAAGCGTTGGAACGCGATTACAGCAGAATGACTCTAAGGAATTAGCTCTCCATGGTTCTCTCAAAGCTCCGAATGTATTTTTCGTGAAAATGTAATTAGGTGAACAGTAACACGAGTATTTTTCCTTTAAAAAGAAAGCAAATTCGGGTCATAACCCAACTGGGTCGAAAACATAACCCAGGCCTAATACATGACCCAACACTAAAATTAAATTCTAATGCAGTAACTTCAAACGGAATTCTGGAATTTTTGGCTCCGAATCTGACTTCGACTCCAGCACGAAATTCGTAGCTCTCTCTCTTAGCTTTCCGACGATTTTTAGAACGCCTCAAACGGATTCCCGGAACACTCCAGTTATGATCGTTTCCGTGCAGAATGCTAAAGCTGAAAAATAAGTGCGGAATCAAATTAAGCCAAAATAAAATAAAATATAAAAACAAAATAAAACATAAAAATAATCAAGATAAAGTAAATAATGCCTAAGTAAAAAATATAGGAGAAGTGTGCATAAATATGCACTGTCACTCATCACGCTGGGAGCGCTTAAGCGTCTCCCCATGAACACAAACCTTAGGATCTATGACATTTTGATATTAATGATTATAGGAATACCTTGACGAATATAATGAGAAAGATTTCTCCCCATGAACACAAACCTTAGGATCTATGACATTTTGATATTAATGATTATAGGAATACCTTGACGAATATAATGAGAAAGATTTTTAGACAATGACAACGATAATCCTTAAATACAAAAGTGTACAGACAAGTGTTTGACACTGGTTGGCTTGTGGATTTTTCTCAACCGGTACTCGTAATGTCTTGAAAACTCTTCGAATGGGGAGAAAAAGAGATAATTTTCTTATAGCATGATATATTTGAGATCATAGCCTATATATAGAATGATAATCATTTAAAATTCTCATTATTTCGAAATGAATTATCTTGACATACACTTATATTAAGCACATATTCAATTAAATAATTAATTATTAAATATAATTAATTATTTTATTTACTTACTCAACCGATTAAGATTCTTATATATATATTCTATGAATTGCTTTTGCTTAATCTGTTATTTTATAGAATTGTTTTGATTAAATTCGTATGATTGCATCCTTAGCTTTTATTCGCCGTTACGTCGCTTTGTCGTTAATTCGCGTTTATAATTCATGTTTGCTTAATTCACGAAAACTTAATCTGTTTGCTTAATTTGGAATATAGGATTGGTAATCTAGTTTATGTCTTTTGCGCTTGTTAATTGACATAGGAATCGAATAGAG
>OZ012735.1:273965181-274039009 GCA_963859935.3 Lathyrus sativus
ACGTCCCAACAACCTTTCATCATCCACCACACCAGACGAGCAGAACCGTCCCCGGCTCACCAAAGCGCGGCCATGGTCCCTCCCCTCCGCGGGGAGAACAACGTGCCCGGCGCATGTCCTCCACGTGCTCCCCTCCGTGGGGACACGTCACCGGCCAACTGCCCACCTCCGAAAGAGCAGGTCAAACCCACTTTCCGGAGATCTAGGAGCGGTTGAACTAGGGCGAAGACCACGTCCTGGTCTTCACTACGCCACGTAAGCCCTAGCAGTCATTAGGGTTGGGCCTGGTCATCCAGTTCAGCCCTAATGACCGTTGGCCCAGCGCTGGGGGTCTCTCTATAAATACCCTCTTCCTCAAGAGGGTCAGGTAACTCTTCTTGCCCCTTTTCTGTACTATTGCTTCCACTCTGCCCAACTTCTTACTTTGGCATCGGAGTGTCTTGCAGGTACACCCCCTCCTCCTTCTCACCCCCGGTGAACAGGTAGCCGTCCAGTAGCGCGTGGCCATATCGTGATCCCCTTCTGATCAGGTCAGATCAGTGGCGCCGTCTGTGGGAATCTGAAACTTCCCCGTTACTCCGAGCAGAAAACCAAAAGTTTCACCAAACCTCCGCGATCATGGCTAGTCCACACCGCGACGACACTCCGCACGACCTTGCGCCCAACGTCGCCACCAACGGGAAGCAGACAGGAACGGCACGTCCGACGGAAGCCGACGAAAGGGACGGGCAAACTGCTTCACCATCATCCGCGGAACGGCCCCTTCAGGCCGATCACCGCCCCCGAGCCCGCCAGCATTCCACCCCGTTCCCATCCCGGCGGGAGCAGATCCGACGGTGGCCGCTCTCTTTACGGCCATCAACCAGACGAACCAGCTGCTATTCCAATAAAATGCGAGAATTGGAGCACTAGAGCGCATCCGCCCTCCGAGGTACCCCCAGCGGGAAGACCAGAACGGAGGTTCGAGGAGTCCCTCACCTCGACCCAGAAACCGCCGACCGCGGCTGGAGAGACACCGCCCGCAGGCGACACGAGAACGCACCAGATCCCCGGCGAGACACGTTCGCGGGAGGAACCAGAACGCCGTGGTGATCCCAACCGAGGACCCCCGAGGCGAGAACTCAGGCAGGAGATCGAGAACTCGAAACCAGGGGCACACCTTGAACGACTCATCTCCCCACAGATCCCCGGCGCACAGCGACGAGGATGATTACCGCACCCCACTATCCCGGGAGATCATGGCTGCCCCCATACCCCAGGGGATGGAGAAACCACCGACGCTGTCGACATACGACGGCACCTCCGACCCGGACGATCACCTGGAAGACATTGAGGCTATGCTCGACTACCGAAACGTTCGGGGAGCTATCAAGTGCAGACTCTTCCCGACGACTCTGAGGAAAGGCGTTATGACCTGGTACAAAAGTCTGGAGCCCGAATCAGTTACGTCGTGGAGGGTCTTGAAGGACCTGTTCTCCAAACACTTTACGGCGTCCCGACGTCACCCGAAGACGGAAGCAGTCCTCGGGGCAATCATCCAAGGCCCCGACGAACCTCTCCGAAAATACATCGAAAGGTTTACTCGGGAAGCCGTGCAGGTGACAACTTCCGACGAAATGAAACGCTACTTAATGGAACAAGGCCTGCGTGTTGCACCCTAAAAATTTGCCCAACCTTATTCACTTGGTTTATGTTTCAATTGCATTAGCATTTGCATATAGGGCCATGTACATAGGTTACTCATCTGCATAGCATAAGCATAGCAAGTCAGCTAACAGGGGACCAATCATTATTCTCATCTCTAGAGGCCTATCAAGATGTTATTATCCTGATTCAACCTTATTCAAGTCATCAGAAAAGAACTTGGAAGCTATCAAGTCAATGGATCAAGCAGTTCATCTATCTCCTAACTGAGGGTGTCTGAGGATCAACAAAGAAATGGTGAGTTGTGGGCTGAGCATGGGGAGTATCTAGACATCCTGGAGGACTTAGAAAGTCATTTGGAGAAGAAAGCAAGTTGTTGATGTGATCACAAGAATTGCAGTTGAAGACAGTCAACTAGGGTTTCATCTGGGTCAACCCTAGGTCAATTGACTGATTGAAAGGCATTAAGGGATATTGAAGAGATGTGGGGTTCATCATTTGACATGGAGAATAAGGATATGTTGTTATGCTAAGAAGAAATCAAGGGAAATCAAGGAGAAGAGGAGGTCCTAAATTAGGGTTTCTATGTAAAATCCCCTAGTTTAGGTCAAATTCCCAAGCAAGATAAGTCAAAATGCAAGCTTCAAATGGGTCCTTGGCCAACCTTAAACTTGTAGAGGATCTCAATACCTTTAATTTGAGTGGTGGAAGACATTAAGGAGATTTATAGAACTCAAGTTATGGTTCTTGCAAGTTACAGGTCATCTGGGGTATCTGAAATTTTGTCTGTGAAAGTAACTTGACTTCCAAGCTATTTTTACCCCTCAAGGGGATTTCAAATGAATTTCTGGTCAACATAAGAGTTGTTCCTCATTGTCTTAGCTTTCTAGAATGGTATGGTATGCCTTCATAGGATGTTTGGAACTCTACTTATGGTCTTGGAAAGCAAAGGGTATTTTGGTCATTTGTGAATTACAGGTCATTTTAACCTATGCCCAAAACTCATACAAGGAAGCTTCAAATGGAAAACTTTACAACATAAAACTTGTTCCAAATGACATTTTGAGTCTAGAAAAGTGACCATGAGAGATTGGAAAGATTCATAGCACAAGGTTTCAAATTTGTTGGATTTAATGAATAAAAATGGCCTAAAAAATGAGATTTTTCATATTTTGGCGAAATGAAGCAAAATTATAGGTCATTTTGAATGGAAAGATCATTTTAAAGACATTGGATAAAGTGGAATTTTGAGCTTAGTTCATGTTTTAAGAGTTATCCATGGTTGCTTGCAATGTAAGAAACATAATCAAAATCCAAGGGAATTTGTGCAAGGGAAACTTCTCCAAGTTTCTAGGAGGTTCTAACCTCATCTATATATTCATACAAGATGGTTCATGCCATGGTTGGTGATTCCATTTGTTCAAAAACCTCAAGTTTTCACACTTTCTCATTTTTGCATAAGCTTCACAAACTCTCCATAATCTCCATCAATTCTTACTGTTCTTGATTGGATCATCATCTAGATCATTCATAGGTCAGAATTGTATCAAAGAATTGGTTGAATTGGTCAAGGATTGTACTATTCATCTTCTTCATCCAACTTGCAAGAAGATTTCAAGTTCAAGATTCAGGACGTTTACACACAGATTATTGCATACAGAACTCTTAATTCAAGACACTGAGCAAGTTTCAATCACTGCAAGCACCTAATTCCAAGGGTTGCATACCTGTTTTCACCAATTGCACCAGGTTTGTATCCTCTTCGTATAGCATGATTTAGTTAGAATCTTAGGGTTTTGATAGGGTAGAATGGTTAAGATAGGGTAGAGGATTGATTGGGATGATTTTGGAGAAGTTTCATGGAGTTTGAGCATGAGGTACCAATTCTATTGAGGCTTATAACTCTGAGATTAAGGCATGATAATCATAGGGTAATAGCTTGGAATAATCAGTGTGAGATATAGAGCATGTTAGGAAATAATTGAGCAAGAATTGGAGCAACGAATATCAGATGTTCATGGTGGACCATAACTGTTATCTTCATCGAATTGATTAATTGCTTGAGTTTTAGGAAGATTTATGGTTGTGGCTGTGTAGAGGGATTGTTGTAGACCAATTTTGTTTTTTGTATCGTGTGAATCCATGGAGGTAGGAGGGAGAACAGAGTGGTGCAAGATCGTGCATGGTTAGGGTTTTCTGAAACCCTAGGGCTGCTCAAGGTTGAAGATGATGGCTGGACCACACGATCTCATTTTGACCTTTGACTTGAAGACTCATCCCACGGCCACGATTAAAGCTGAAAACGGAGGGAGATTTTAAATATTGAAACGCGCCGTTTCATTTAAATAGAGGGAAATGGGCTCAGATGCTATTGACACCCCCCACGCGTGTGAAGCCCAATCATTTGAACTGTCTGGCCCTGCTATTCTCACCCCCTCATTTATTTCTTGTTTTAATTCTTTTTAATTTCTTTCATTTTTTCATGCATCTTATAAAAATCATATAAAATTGAAAAATCATTATTTTTTGATGGTTCTTTTTGCATATTTTTCTTTAAAGAGTCTAGAAAATTATAAAAAATAAAAATTGCATTTTATTTTTTATTTGATATTTTTCCCATATTTTCCAAATAAATAGCATTTTAATGACTTTCATTTCATACATAAATTTGTTAATTTTTGTTCTATTAATTGCTTTAATATTTTTTGTCCACTCTTTTTAGGTTGTTTAGTTTAGATATTCAACTTGTAGATGCAATTTAATTCATATTTTTAGGAGTTAGTTTTAGTTGATTAGTTTAGGGGTAAACAACATGAACAAATTAGGGTTTTTAAGTGACAACTTAGGAGAATTAATTCATTTCCCTTAGGGCTTAGAGTTTGAATAGTTAGCTATGGGACTATAGGGGCTATGGGTAGTTATCAGATCCCCTTAGAAAAGTCAGGATTCCCCTACTGCTATTAATATACTGTGTATATCTAATTGACTGGTGTGGTGTGCCTTCTGGGGATTATTGCTTGTTTGTTTGGGTGTTGGGATTTGTCTGGGGATTGGGGAAGCTGAAGACTGATGATGATGGAGCCATTGGAGATCCAGACTGAAGGCCATTTTCCAGAGTTGAAGAGGAGTTCTTGCTAGCAGCTATTGTGGAGATTAGGGTTTAGGAGCTAGGCAGAGCTCTAGATTAGAAAGCTTGTTTCCCAAACATGGATTGCCTTGTCTGCATCCATTCTTCTCTGTGATACAGAGTCTCTCTAAGACACTCACCCCCTTCCTTTGGAAGGCTTGGTGCTAGTGTCTAAGAGATAGAACTCTTGAGAGAGAATATCATATGTGTTAGAAGCAGTCTGTTCACCACCCTTGGTAGTCAACTGATTGCTTAACACCTAATTCATTCTTGTGATTGATCCCTCATCCTGGAGGTTTGAACTTGAAGAAAAGCCATTGTAGATAGAAGACTGATGATCAAAGCCCTTGTTTGAAGGTCCTGAAGATGGAGATTAATGCTTGTTGAAGTTTGTAGCTAGTTGGAGATGCCCTGAAGACAGATATTGATGAAGAGCTGCTGTGGCTGTTTATTTTTGATGCATTTCATTCCTTGATGTATTGATTGGTTTTCCTGACTGTATTGTTTGCTGTTTACCCTGTTGGGTTGAAAGTGAAGCCTGTTCACTTTTGCCTATTGTTTTCTAGGTTCGAGGTTGAGTGGGACTCCCTTGCCTCGCTTGTATTGTTGCATCCATGCATTTTACTGTTTTACCGTATATATCTGATATTGTTTCTGTTTCCACCTATTCCCTTAGGATCTCTGTTTCTCTCTGCGCAAGAGAGGAGTATGATAGACACTAGGTCTTAACCCATGCATGATAACATTAGGTTAGTTTGTTTCCCTTCGCAACCATAGGTTAGAGTTCTATCTCTTCTTCCTCAAAACAAACAGAAAAATACCATAAAGATTTCAAACACAATAAAAGACACTTCTTCCGTAAAAGAATGTGAATTCATCAAGACGTCATTTTTGTCCGCCGGGACTGCTAATCAAGAAAAACCTTTTTCAGAAGGAATAAAAACAACCAAGACAAGCTTGTGTCGTACGTGGCCCGAACTACGTTTGCTCTGATCTTCCATGCAGTGTGGAAGTACGTAGGCATAGGATGCGATATCCTAGCGAGCAACCTTCCCCTCCTTTCCAGTAGGTAGGCGAACTACGTTGACTCTGATTTCTCGTTCCAGACGGGAATACGTAGGCATAAAGTGCGATACTTTGCCGAGTCATTTTATTTTATTTTAACCCCTGACCTGTAGAATAGATAGAATAACAATCCATACCCGAAAACAAGCGTGGATCCCGTCGAGTACAACGGACGTGAGGGGTGCTAACACCTTCCCCTTGCGTAACCGACTCCCGAACCCAGGTTTTGGTTGCGATGACCATACCTTTCCCCGTTTTTTGCGAGGTTTACTTCGAGCGTTTCCTTTCCCTCCGTTGGGATAAATAACGCACGGTGGCGACTCTTCTGTTCAGCCGGCGCCGATTTTCGCAGTAGCGACAGCTGGCGACTCTTCTGGGGACCCAACGTCCCCTGGCTGCTAAGGACTGCGATAGTTCTTATGCATTTGGGATCCAACGTCCCTTAAGAGAGTCAATCCTAACGCTTGTTTTCCCGTCGAGGATTTTGTATGGATTTATATTTCTGACCTTTATTTTCAGCTTTGTATATATGGATTATTATTGTTGTATCTTGGGGTGTGACGGGTGTTCTGATATTGAGTGAGAAGCCGGACCTGGGCTTGAGTGCACCTAGAATTAGAGTAGAGATTAGTTGGCGCCCGCTTGCTTTGCTTGCTTTGGTGTCCCGCGAAATCTACACTCAGACGAGGTTCCTCTGGTTGGCCTCCTGCCCCTTCCTTTGGTTGGCGTGGGTTGCTGGTTAGTTGAATTGTCGACTCTGGGGACCGATCATTTGGAAGTTGGCTAAGTGAGGCCTCTTCAGGATTTGATGATGCCACTCCTTCTGGGAATCGTATCATCAACCCTGAAAGTCTGTGACGCCGAAGACCGCATAGGATGCCATACCTTTGTCAGTTACTAGGACATCCACCTGTGAGAGGGTTTGGGGTTATGCAGGTAACTAGACCTTCAGATACCGGTTATTTCTTGATCAGAGATCCGGGGTATTTATGGAGGGTTATGAGGTCTGTCAGAGACCATTTGGAGTTGTGTTCTGAGGTCTGTCAGAGACCATTTGGAAATGTGTTCTGAGGTCTGTCAGAGACCAGTTGGAGATGTGATTTGAGGTCTGCCAGAGACCAGTTGGAGTTATGGTTTGAGATCTGTCAGATACCATTATTGGAGCTTGATTTTAGGTCTATCTGAGACCAGGGTTTGAGGACTTCTAGAGAATCTATCTGAGACTTCTTGATATGGTTCAGGCTATTCAGCTACGACATTTGGTCCTCGTTGCATGTTACTTGCATTGCATTCTGTTTGCATACTCATCATCATTGCATCCCACTAACGTGTGTCTGTGCTGCAGGTGCATTTGCATTTCCCTAGTTCTAGTGTCCGGATTCCTGAGTGATTGGTCATGGCCAGCTTAAGAAGGACAGTTGCTTACAAATTTCCTACTCCTGATGTTGTTCCCCTGCTTGGGTTGATCTCTCTGGCTGATGAGGAGGTTCGTAGGAGCTTCAGAATGAGCTATGGAAGACTATTGAGATTGGTGCGCAAACCCACGGAGATAGAGCTAGACGGGCTGTACGCTTTGATGCAATTCTATGATCCCGCGTTGAGATGTTTTACGTTTGCTGATTTCATTATGGGGCCTACCATTGAGGAGTATGTGGAGTTTACTGAGTTACCCGTGCAGAACCAGTTTCCATTCATTCATTCTGGCACTAAGCCCAAGCCGGAAGACTTGGCAAAAGCCTTGCATGTGGATGCTTCTGAACTGTTGACTACTGTTTCCCGTGGAGTTTCAGGCTTCTCACTCCACTTCTTGATCGGTAAAGCTCAAGAGTACGCTAAGAGCGGATGTTGGATTGCCTTCAATGCTGTGCTGGCTCTGTGCATTTACGGCATAATATTGTTTCCCAATGTACCGGATTTTGTGGACTTCGATGCCTTCTACTTGTTTGCCGCTGGTAATCCTGTACCGACCATGCTCGGAGATTTCTACCACTCACTGCATTACAAGAATGAGGAGGGAAGAGGAAAGAATGTTCATTTCTGTGTACCATTGCTGGATATGTGGTTTAAAAGCCACCTTCCCGTGAAGGGATCTTTTGTGAAGAGTGCAACCACAACTAGCTGGTCAGAGCGCTTGATGAGGCTATCTTCTGAAGACGTCGAGTGGTTTGATAGAGACCTGTTGGGAGCTGAGCTTATATTCAGTTGTTCTGGGTACCCTAATGTTCCGTTGATGGGGAGGAAAGGGTGTATCAACTACAACCCATCTCTGTTCGTCCGTCAGTTCGGATATGCGCTGAAGAACCCGCCAAAGGAGGAGGAAGTACAGGAATCTCTGTACTTCACCGGAGACGTGAAGAGGGAGTTACTAGCCAAGCTGCAACATGCCTGGACGCGTATTATCCGAAGGGGGAAGCCGTTGTTAGGAAAGAATGACTGTCAGGCTTATGCACCATACAGAGTTTGGGTCCAGGAGAGAGAGCAAGTCAGTTGCGGATGCCATTCCCAGATGTACCAATCCTTGTTCCTATTCCGGTAGCAGAGCCAACCACTATTTCTCGAGAAGCCTACGAGCAAGTTGTGAAAGAAAAAGAAGCCTTGATGAAGATCAATGAAGGGTTAGAGCAAGAGTTAGCCCAGGTACGCAGTGAGAAAAACAAGGCCGTGTATGCTTTCCAACAGCAGATTGAGCTAATGAACAGATTAGGAGCTGAGTTGACTGAGGAGAGGAAGAAGCGCGAACGTCTGGGGCAAGAGTTCAGAAGCTCCCATGACATGCTCGAATCCACGAAGAAAGCGCTTGACATCGCTCACCGAGAGATCTCTTCCTGCAATAAGACTTGGAATGCTACGCTCACCAACAATAAGAAGAGGGAAGATAAGTTGAAGCAGCAAATCTCCGACCTCGAAGAGCAGTTGAAGTCCAGCATCAAGAAGTGTGAAGAAGAAGTGATGACCCGGTACAGTCTCCAGAACGCACTAAACAAGGCCATCAAAGGCAGAGATGAAGCCGTGTCTCAGAAGCGTAAGCTAGAAGATCGCTTCGGAGAGGGGGCATGGGAAGAAACTGCTGAAGACGTGCGACGTGTTCTTAAGAAAAGGAACCAACTTGTTGAAGGACTGCTTGATCGACCAAGTCATCTGGAGACCAAGAAGCTGTTAGAAGAATACCAGACTTATGGGAGGATTTGATCATTTCATGTAGTAACTTGTATGCTTTATTTGCATAGTGCTGACCATCACCAGGACTGTTGGTTGAGGTCATGCCTTCTCTTATTGTACTCTCAGCAATATTGTATTCTGGCCTTATTGGTTTCTCAGCAATATATGAGGCTTTCTGTGATTCAGCTCCGATCTTTATATTGTTAGCACCGTCACTGCACCGGCACCTTCACACTAGAATCGGGGAATGAATTTCCCTAATGCACAGACACACATTGCATTGCATTCATATTCATATTGCATTACAGGTAATCATTGGATGTTATCTTATTTCCTGCTCTGCACCAGGTACTTTTCAGGATTGCAGATCAGCACCCGCACCGCTATTCTACCCGCACCAACTGTCGAAGAATCATGGATCAAATGCAGAACGAGATGCAAGATGTGCGCGAGAAGCTCGCTCTCTTCATGCAGACCATGGAAGCTATTGCAAAAGGTCAGGAGAATTTGCAGGCCATGGTCCAGCCTCTGTTGGCCCAAAATGCTGGTCACGGTAATGAGGAACATCAGTCTGTGCGAGTCGATACTGTTCATGGGGATGGCACTCCCACGCCAGTGGCTCCACCTGTAGTCAATATACCTGCTGCTAATATCAACAACGCTACCGCTGCTGTGAATGGTAACGTCGGAGTTGGGAATGAGAATACTGTCCATAACGTTGGGCTTGGTGACGTCAACTTGGGTGATAATATGGGAGGCAACGGCTTTGGCAATGTTGGATTCGGGTTCAACGATCAGGGATTCGATAATGCTGGGAAATATGGTTTCAATGCTCAAGGCTTTGGGCAAGATGGTTATGGTGGGGCCAATCAGGGCTATGGAGGTTTTGGAAATGGAAACGACGCTGGGTTTATGACTTTTGGGCCTGCTGGAGGTGTTCAGGGATACGGCAACAGAGGCCGAGGTCCGGGGATGAATCAGATCAGGGCTGGACGTAATAATGGATATGATGGGTATGGAGCTAGAAATGGTATGTGGCAAGAAGATCAGCAGGAGGACGCTTTCTCCGGCGGAGGTTTCGAAGGGCCGATGGATGACTCCCAGAAGATCAGAATGCTAGAAGAGCAGATGAGGGGGGTCCTGAACCAAAGTGCTGTAGGCTTGGACATGGCAACAATGGGTTTGGTACCTGGCTTGAGGGTGCCAATCAAATTCAAAGCTCCTGCGTTTGATAAGTATAAAGGGGACACATGTCCGAAAGTGCATGTGCGAGCCTATTACAGAAAGATGTCTGCATACTCAACTGATGAAAGAATGCTAATGCATTTCTTTCAAGATAGTCTGTCGGGTCCTTCCCTAGAGTGGTATATGGGGTTGGAGCCAACCAATATCAAGACATGGAAGCAATTAGCAGAGGCGTTTGTAGCTCACTACAAGTATAACAGCGATTTGGCGCCCAATCGGGTCCAATTGGCAGGGCTGTCACAGAAGAAGGGGGAGAGCTTTAAAGAGTACGCGCAAAGGTGGCGCGATATGGCTGTCAGGGTCCGTCCTCCCGTAGAAGATAAGGAAATGAATGACATGTTCGTCGGCACGTTCACAGGCTTGTTTCATGACATGCTGTTTCACACGTCTCTGGCTAGTTTTTCAGACCTAATTCTGATGGGAGAAAAGATTGAACGTAACATTAAGCAAGGGAAGTTCCAAGTCAAGGAATCAACTGCATCTGGCAGTAATAAGAAGGCTTTTGGTGGGCGCCGTCAGGGCGAGGCAAGCGCCGTATTTGGAGGCTGAGGCCGAGGCCGAGGCAGGGGACGAAACCAATATCATCAGCCGCAGCAGGTGGCGAATGTTACTATCCCGTACCAGCAACAACCACTCCAGCAACAACAACCGTCTCAGCAGCAGCCAATGCAGCAGCAGCAGCCTCAGCAGGGGGCACAGCAGGCTCAGCGAAGATTCCAGGGTGGCAAACCAAGAAGAGTGTTTGAGAAGCCTCCCACGACATATGCTGATTTATTGCAGACATTGTTGGGATTGAACCTGGTAGAGAAGAGGACTCTGGCACCGATAACGGGAGCTCCCCCGTTTGGTTACGATGCAAGCAGGCACTGTGAGTTTCATTCTGGGGCTCCAGGCCACGATATAGAGGGTTGCCATGCTTTTAAGCATGTGGTGCAGGATCTTTTGGACAATAAGACCATCAATTTCGGAACGGCAGGTCCGAATATAGTGCAGAAGCCCATGCCTAATCATGGGGCAAACGCCATTCTGACTGAGGAAGGGTTAAATCTGATTATGAATGTCGACGATTTAAAAACGCTGCTGAGCGAGATAAAAGGCCGACTATTGCAAGAGGGTGTTTACCCAGGTTGTGACGAGTATTGCTTAGAATGTTGGACCCTAGCTGGGGGGTGTGATGATTTGAAGAAAGGCATTCAGGTTTTAATGGATAAAGGCATATTGCAGTTTGACCGAGCAGCAACTGAAGAACCTGCAGGGGCAGCAGCAGACAATCAGAATGATGTGGCCATTGTAACGATTCCTCGAAAGACAATCACTATTGCAGCACCAGCTCAGCGACCACCGATCACCATAACTAAGGTTGGGCCGATCCCGTACGAGAACACGAAAGCAGTCCCATGGTCATATGGGTTGGAGGTATATTGTGACGGGATAAAGATTGATGTTAATAAGCAGCCAGCCGAGACTGTGGATAATGTTGTTGGCTCGGGAGGTATGACAAGGAGTGGTAGGATCTTTATATCACCTGAAGTGGAGGCCGAAAGACTAGCAAAAGGAAAAGGGAAAGTGGTTGAGAATGTTCCGGTGCAAGCCAGCGAAAAAGAAGCGGCATCGAAAGATGTAGAAGAGTTCATGCGCTTGATTCGAAAAAGTGATTATAAGATTGTGGAGCATCTGCAACAGACGCCGTCCAAAATATCTATCCTGTCATTGCTGTTGTGTTTTGAAGCTCACAGAAATGCTTTGCTGAAAGTCCTGGATACTTCTTTTGTACCTCAAGAAGTCTCCGTGAATCAGCTGGAAGGAGTGTTGGCGCATGTGAATGCAGGCCACAGCTTGGGCTTTACCGATTTTGATTTGACCCCGAAAGGGAGAGATCATAATATGGCGTTGCACATATCTGTCGAGTGTAGAGGATCAGTAATGTCGCATGTATTGGTCGACACCGGATCATCTTTGAATGTGCTGCCCAAGAAGGCAATGATGAAGCTGGATGTTAGAGGAATCTTGTGCACGCCCAGTGACTTAGTAGTCAGAGCGTTTGATGGCACGCGGAGAACAGTCTTTGGATCAATCACATTGCCTCTACAGGTGGGGTCGGAGGTGTTTGCAACTGAGTTTTATATCATGGATATTCAGCCTGCGTACAGCTGCTTGCTTGGAAGACCTTGGATTCATGGGGCGGGGGCAATCACGTCCACCCTACATCAGAAGTTGAAATATATGGTCGGAGACAGTGTAGTCACCGTATGCGGAGAAGAAGACATCCTGGTCAGCCATCTATCGTCATTTAAATACGTGGAGGTCGACGGAGAGATCCACGAAACATCCTGCCAGGCGTTTGAAGGTTTGCGTATCAAGGACAAAGGTCTCGGGCCGAGCAAAGTGCCAGAGATAGCCGTCTCATCGTATAAAGAAGCTCAAGCTCTAGTTGAGGCAGGAGAAGCAAAGGGCTGGGGCAAAGTGCTGGATATTCCTGTGAAGATGGACCGGTTCGGGCTGGGATACCAACCGTCGTCATCAACTCCTTCCGTGGGGGCACCCCGTTTCAGAGGGCCAATCACCATCTCTGCCAGTGGAGTGTGTCATGAAACCATCAACGCTGCTTCGGAGTCTGACGGAGGAGACAGCGACTGTGATATGGATGCCTGGATTCAGCCAAGCACGCCAGGACAGGGACTGTGCAACTGGTCTATTCAGGAGCTTGTTCCTGTGACTCTTAAACAGTAATGCTTTGCTTTATTAATTGTTGAATAATCTGATGTCCTGCCCGGGGCATCGTGATTTGCTTAGGGCTGTGTTGTTATGAACATCGCGTGTTAATCATTAAATAAATGGCGTTTTTTCATGTGCAAATACTGTAATCCCTGTCTTTCTTGTTTTGTATTTTTCAATAAAATGGCAACGTGGTTATTCGCTTTATACGCATTTTGAAGCACTTAACCACTCCTTTTGCAGGATAACATTTTCAGATGACATCCTTGAACCACCTATGACTCGTCCCGACTTCGAGCACCCGGTATTTCAGGCCGAAGAAGAGGTTGTCGAAGATAGTGACGTTCCTGAAGAACTGTCTTGGTTGGTGAAGCAGGAGGAAAGAGCCATTTTGCCTCACGACGAGGTCATCGAAATTATCAACTTGGGGTCGGAAGGGGTTGAGAAGAATATTCGTATCGGAGCCGCACTGCAGAGTGATATCAAGCGAAGACTGGTTGAAATGCTCCGAGAGTATAGTGATGTATTTGCTTGGTCGTATGAGGATATGCCAGGGCTCGATACAGATATGGTTGTGCATCGCCTGCCACTGAAAGAAGATTGCCCGCCAGTCAAACAAAAGCTTTGCAGAACTCGACCAGATATGGCAGTAAAGATCAAAGAGGAAGTTCAGAAACAGTGGGACGCTGGTTTCCTGGCTGTGACAAAGTATCCCTCATGGGTTGCTAACATCGTACCAGTGCCAAAGAAAGATGGCAAGGTTCGAATGTGCGTGGATTATAGAGATTTGAATAAAGCAAGCCCAAAAGACGATTTTCCACTTCCTCACATTGACGTGTTAGTTGATAATACTGCTCAATACTCCGTATTCTCCTTCATGGATGGCTTTTCAGGCTATAACCAGATTAAAATGGCGCCAGAGGATATGGAGAAGACCACTTTCATAACACCTTGGGGAACATTTTGCTATAAAGTGATGCCCTTTGGTTTGAAAAATGCTGGGGCAACGTATCAGCGTGCGATGACGACTCTTTTCCATGATATGATGCATAAAGAGATCGAAGTTTATGTTGACGATATGATTGCCAAATCCCAGACGGAGGAAGAGCATCTGGTGAATTTGCTGAAGTTATTTAAAAGGCTTAGGAAGTTCAGGCTGAGGCTGAACCCTAATAAATGCACCTTCGGGGTGAGATCGGGTAAACTGCTGGGGTTTATCGTAAGTGAAAGGGGAATAGAGGTCGATCCTGCTAAAATAAAAGCAATTCAAGAGATGCCGACGCCTACAACAGAAAAAGAGGTGCGCGGGTTTTTAGGGAGGTTGAACTACATCGCCCGGTTCATATCTCACCTAACTGCTACGTGTGAACCATTATTCAAGCTGTTGAAGAAAGATCAAGCTGTAACGTGGAACGAGAATTGTCAAAAGGCGTTCGATAAAATAAAGCAGTATCTGCAGGAGCCTTCTATTTTGATTCCCCCAGTGGCAGGGAGACCCTTGATCATGTATTTGACGGTTCTTGAGGGAAGCATGGGTTGTGTTCTCGGTCAGCACGACGAGACAGGAAGAAAAGAGCATGCGATCTACTACTTGAGTAATAAATTTACAGATTGTGAATCTCGATACTCAATGCTTGAGAAAACTTGTTGCGCGCTAGCCTGGGCCGCCAAGCGTCTAAGGCAATACATGCTGAATCATACAACCATGCTCATCTCGAAGATGGATCCTATCAAATATGTATTCGAAAAGCAGGCGTTGTCAGGAAGAATTGCCCGTTGGCAGATGGTCTTGACTGAATATGACATCCAATACGTCTCGCAAAAGGCTATAAAGGGGAGTGTGCTGTCTGAGTATCTGGCAGAGCAGCCTATTGAAGAGTACCAATCGATGAGGTTTGATTTTCCTGACGAGGATATCATGTACCTAAAGATGAAAGATTGTGAAGAGTCGTTGCCAGATGAAGGACCAGAGTTGGGTTCCAAATGGAAGATGATATTTGACGGAGCTGTAAATGCTTACGGTAGCGGAATAGGGGCAATCATCACTACGCCGCACGGGTCGCACATCCCGTTTACTGCCCGATTGACCTTTGCAGTTACCAATAATGAAGCCGAATACGAAGCTTGTATAATGGGGCTTGAAGAAGCCATTGATTTGCGGATCAAGCATCTTGACGTATACGGAGACTCAGCACTGGTGGTGAATCAAATCAAAGGGGAATGGGAGACGCGTCAGCCCAACTTGATACATTACATGAATTATGCAAGGAGATTGTTGCCTTTCTTCGACAAGGTTGAATTGCATCACGTACCGCGGGCAGAGAATCAAATGGCTGACGCCCTGGCCACTTTGTCTTCCATGTACAAAGTCAATTTCTGGAACGAGGCTCCCCAAATCATTATCTCTCGGCTTGACAGGCCAGCCTATGTGTTTGCTATTGATGAAGCATCCGACGACAAACCGTGGTATTTTGATATCCTTAATTTCCTGAAGAATAAAGAGTATCCGGCTGGGGCATCCAGTCAAGATCAGAAGACTCTTAGGAGATTAGCGGGTAATTTCTATTTGAATCCGGATGGCGTCTTATACAGAAGAAACCACGACTTGGTGCTGTTGCGTTGTGTAGACGAAAGAGAGGCAAAGCTGCTCATGGAGGAAATACACGAAGGTACTTTTGGTACGCATGCTGGTGGACATGCTATGACAAGAAAGCTGCTGCGGGCAAGTTATTTTTGGCTGACTATGGAAACTGATTGTTTCAAGTTTGCGAGGAAGTGCCACAAGTGCCAAATCTATGCTGATAAAATCCATGTGCCTCCGAGCCCTCTAAATGTGATGTCATCGCCATGGCCTTTCTCGATGTGGGGAATCGATATGATTGGAAAGATCGAGCCGACAGCTTCTAACGGGCACCGGTTCATCCTGGTAGCGATCGATTATTTCACCAAGTGGGTGGAGGCGGCGTCTTATGCAAATGTAACGAAGCAAGTGGTGGCCAGGTTCATCAAGAGAGATATCATTTGCCGATATGGGATTCCCGAGCGGATAATCACGGACAACGGTTCGAACCTGAACAACAAAATGATGAAGGAGCTCTGTCAGAATTTCAAGATCGAACATCACAACTCCTCCCCTTACCGACCCAAGATGAATGGCGCTGTCGAAGCGGCCAATAAGAATATCAAGAAGATCGTTCAGAAAATGGTGGTGACCTATAAGAATTGGCATGAGATGCTACCCTTTGCATTGCACGGTTATCGTACGACGGTACGCACATCAACCGGGGCAACCCCGTTCTCGTTAGTATACGGAATGGAAGCGGTATTACCATTGGAAGTTGAGATCCCTTCTCTGAGGGTATTGCGAGACGTTCAGCTGGATGAGGCAGAATGGGTAAGAGACAGGTTGAATCAACTGAGTTTGATGGATGAGAAGAGGCTAGCTTCTCTAGCATATGGTCGTTTGTACCAGAGCCGAATGAAGAAAGCGTACGATAAAAAAATACATCCGCGAAGCTTTCAGACGGGCGACCTTGTGCTGAAAAGGATTCTCCCGCCGCAAGCAGATCACAGGGGCAAGTGGACCCCCAACTACGAAGGGCCATACGTTGTCAGGAAAGTCTTTTCAGGAGGAGCGTTGTTGTTGTCCACCATGGACGGTGAAGACTTTACGTCGCCTGTGAATTCGGACGCAGTTAAAAAAATACTTTGCTTAAAATTGACCCGCTGGACAGAAAAAGAGAGTCCAGGCAAAAATGGGGCATCCTGGCGAACCAAAAACAGAATGAAAGGTTCGGGCAAAAGTTAGGGATAAAATTGAAAAAATGTACACCCGCGAAGTTGAAAACCTACACTGGGCGGCTTCGGCAAAAAAGGGTATCCCGGTGAACTGAAAACCCGTAAAGGGCGGTTCACGCAAAAGTTAGGGATTTGAAAAGCAAATGACTGCGGTCCGAATTTGATATTGCAATAAGCATCACTGCGGGAGAATACCTAAAGGATCGGGTATCTGGTACAACCTCTTCAGAAGTATGGATGCCGGGAAAGCGTTAGAGTCGGGCAGGTCATGGGAGGATCAGTTCGTGGTGTTCATCTGCATCCCGTTGCCGACATGTGTACAAATTTAGTTTGACAATATATTTATGCTTCTTGTGCATACTTGTGTATTTGCTTTGCGTAGCTTCCTCATTTCAGGAGTTACATCCCATGTATAAAACTCCGCCCATTCATGGGCCCGATCAATAAAATATGTTATTCAGTACTTGATGCTGGTTCTTTACCGTTTTGTGCATGATAAAACACCTAAGTTTATTGAAACTAGCATGTGTATAACATCACAGGCCCTTGCCAACAATTGTTAAAGCTTTGAATTAACTGAAAATAACGTCACTAACCTGAATCGATTTGGTTGCATAGGCTTGTCTTGTCTTGTTTGTGTTGTTGCAGGTTTTATAGTCGTACGAGGAAGGTAATCAAAAGACTCGACCCTCACGCAGGTCACGCATGTTCTTCCTGAAGAAAGATATAATTCCCCAGCTAGTCGTAGCTTATCCAAAGGACATGCTCCAGCAAAGTCATTTATCCTCAGCAGAATTGGCGATTCCAGAATTGTAGGCTGTATTCAGACAGTGCATCTCAAGCAGAGTGGTTCAGCCGCAGAGGATTAATATTGGTGAGCTGTATCCAGGCAGTTTACCTTTCCCCTCAGGGTCATTTACTCTCCCCCAGTGGAGTCAATTAATTTTCCCCAAGAGAATCATCCCATCCACAGCGGAATTCGAAGATTAAGACTCTCCCCGGCAGAGTTGGTTGTGTGTCCTGGCATTCATTTTGCCAGAATACCGTGGGATATTTGTTCACTCTCCAGCAGAAGTCTAATCCTACCAGGCGCATCTGCTATTCTCCAGCAGAGATATATTCCCAGCAGGGTGTTACTTCAACGAGGTGTTTGGTTTAAGTTCCCAATTTCCCAGCCGAGTCGATGTCATCCTTCCAGCATTTATTTTGCTGGAATAATTCTGTGGCGTCTGGCTATCCCCAACGGAGTCGGCATTGTCTTCAGCATTTATTTTGCTGAAGCGGTTTCCTGTATCCCAGCAGTTCGAGTCTTCATTTGCATCAGCATATGGGGTCATATTTGCATTGGCATATAGTGTCATACTCGCATCCATCAAATGGAAGATATAGCGTTTTCATGTCGGAGGGAGCATTGCATCATTGTCAAACATATGCATTTTGAAACATAAACTAGGTTGGCTAACCGTTTGTTCAAGTATTGTTCCTCTCGCGGGAAGAGAGGTGAATCAATAAACATTCAGAATCTCGACGTGAGCCATTCGACGAAGTGTCAGCTGTGGCACTATTTCCCACAGAGTCAGCAGGATAAGTTTCCCCTTTATCCCCAAGCAGAACTATTGGTCATCAAAGGATTCATGAACCGGAATTTCAGAGGCTGCCGCCAGTTATAAGGGCAGGTATCCGGTAGTTTGGTTTCCAAATATCCCCCAGTAGAGTCGGCCTCGAAGTTGTTGTAACGTCAGTGATAAGAAGTTCGCGGACCATTGGAAGGATGAGTCCTAACGTGGACAATTTTATTGACGGGATTTCGTTGTGCTAGAGGCAATTGGGGGAATGTGGAGTCCTAACGTGGACATTTCCTCAAGTTGATAATGTGTGTTAGTCCTAGCGTGGACAGGTGCGAGTTCTCGGTATTGATTGAGTGTGGTGTCCTGACGCGGATAAAGTTCGTTACTCTTCGTGTTGGTGTCCTGACGTGGACAATTTATTTCCAGTAGATAGCCTTATTCGTGACGGTGAAATGTGCGTCCTGACGTGGACAAGTTTATATTTCTTTGTGATGACAAGATACGAGAGTCCTGACGTGGACAAATTTATCCCTCTTCGTGTTGTTGGCAAAGTATGAGTACTGGCATGGCCAAAGTCTTATTTCCCCAGCAAGTCGAGGACGCGCGAGTCCTGACGTGGACAGGTGCTATTATTTCATCAGATGAAGATGTGAGTCCTTACGTGGACGAATCAAAATATGTTTCCTTACGTGGAAAGATTGGGTCCTTACGTGGACATATCAGGATGAGAATCCTTACGAGGAAAGGATACGGTTTCCTAATGTGGAAAGATGGTGATTCCTGACGTGGAAAGAAAAGTTATTCCTGACATGGAAAGAGTGTGGTTTCCTTACGTAGAACGAAAAGGATATTCCTTACGTGGAAAGATTGGAGTCCTTACGTGGACAGATTCAAATCAAGATGTATTCTTTACGTGGAAAGTGTAGTCCTGACGTGGACAGATTCAGAAAAGAGATTGTGATTCCTTACGTGGAAAGGTGGGTCCTAACGTGGACGATGTAGTCCTAACGTGGACAAGTTTGATTCCTTACGTGGAACGAAGATGCATTCCTTATGTGGAAAAAGTGTAGTCCTGACGTGGACAGATCCAGATCAAGATCAATTCCTAACGTGGACAGATGGAGATTCCTGATATGGAAAGAACGGTTATTCCCTACGCGGAACGGTGGGTCCTAACGTGGATGATGCAGTCCTAATGTGGATAAGTTTGATTCCTTACGTACGCGGAACAAGTTGGAGTCCTTACGTGGACAGAGCGGAAGAAAATAGGCTTCCTTACGTGGAGGAGGAAGGGAGTCCTAACGTGGATGGTGGTATTCCTAACGTGGAAGAGTTTATTCCTAACGTGGACGATTTATCCCTGACGAGACGGCAGACAAGCCGTCCCCAGCAAAGTTGTTGAAGTTTTTTCCGAGTTGACAGCAGATAGAGTCCTGACGTGGACAAGCAAAGGACGAAGTTTCCAATGTTAAGATCTTTTTCAGGATGATGAGAAGAATCCCCAGCACGGTCGCTACGAGATCAGTGGGTTGTCGTAACAGTCAGATTCAGCTGATGAACGTTGTTCCCCAAGCAGGGGCGCAGTTTATTTCTGCGTTTGGCAAATTTCTGGGTTCCTAGTATTCAACCGTCTCGTACCGCGAATGTCTGAAGGCTCCGGGCTCTTCACCCAATCGGGCCCAAGCCGCTTGAATAGGGGCAGCTGTTGCACCCTAAAAATTTGCCCAACCTTATTCACTTGGTTTATGTTTCAATTGCATTAGCATTTGCATATAGGGCCATGTACATAGGTTACTCATCTGCATAGCATAAGCATAGCAAGTCAGCTAACAGGGGACCAATCATTATTCTCATCTCTAGAGGCCTATCAAGAGGTTATTATCCTGATTCAACCTCATTCAAGTCATCAGAAAAGAATTTGGAAGCTATCAAGTCAATGGATCAAGCAGTTCATCTATCTCCTAACTGAGGGTGTCTGAGGATCAACAAAGAAATGGTGAGCTGTGGGCTGAGCATGGGGAGTATCTAGACATCCTGGAGGACTTAGAAAGTCATTTGGAGAAGAAAGCAAGTTGTTGATGTGATCACAAGAATTGCAGTTGAAGACAGTCAACTAGGGTTTCATCTGGGTCAACCCTGGGTCAACCCTAGGTCAATTGACTGATTGAAAGGCATTAAGGGCTATTGAAGAGATGTGGGGTTCATCATTTGACATGGATAATAAGGATATGTTGTTATGCTAAGAAGAAATCAAGGGAAATCAAGGAGAAGAGGAGGTCCTAAATTAGGGTTTCTATGTAAAATCCCCTAGTTTAGGTCAAATTCCCAAGCAAGATAAGTCAAAATTCAAGCTTCAAATGGGTCCTTGGCCAACATGAAACTTGTAGAGGATCTCAATAACTTTAATTTGAGTGGTGGAAGACATTAAGGAGATTTATAGAACTCAAGTTATGGTTCTTGCAAGTTACAGGTCATCTGGGGTATCTGAAATTTTGTCTGTGAAAGTAACTTGACTTCCAAGCTATTTTTACCCCTCAAGGAGATTTCAAATGAATTTCTGGTCAACATAAGAGTTGTTCCTCATTGTCTTAGCTTTCTAGAATGGTATGGTATGCCTTCATAGGATGTGCGGAACTCTACTTATGGTCTTGGAAAGCAAAGGGTATTTTGGTCATTTGTGAATTACAGGTCATTTTAACCTATGCCCAAAACTCATACAAGGAAGCTTCAAATGGAAAACTTTACAACATCAAACTTGTTCCAAATGACATTTTGAGTCTAGAAAAGTGACCATGAGAGATTGGAAAGATTCATAGCACAAGGTTTCAAATTTGTTGGATTTAATGAATAAAAATGGCCTAAAAAATGAGATTTTTCATATTTTGGCCAAATGAAGCAAAATTATAGGTCATTTTGAATGGAAAGATCATTTTAAAGACATTGGATAAAGTGGAATTTTGAGCTTAGTTCATGTTTTAAGAGTTATCCATGGTTTCTTGCAATGTAAGAAACATAATCAAAATCCAAGGGAATTTGTGCAAGGGAAACTTCTCCAAGTTTCTAGGAGGTTCTAACCTCATCTATATATTCATACAAGATGGTTCATGCCATGGTTGGTGATTCCATTTGTTCAAAAACCTCAAGTTTTCACACTTTCTCATTTTTGCATAAGCTTCACAAACTCTCCATAATCTCCATCAATTCTTACTGTTCTTGATTGGATCATCATCTAGATCATTCATAGGTCAGAATTGTATCAAAGAATTGGTTGAATTGGTCAAGGATTGTACTATTCATCTTCTTCATCCAACATGCAAGAAGATTTCAAGTTCAAGATTCAGGAGGTTTACACACGGATTATTGCATACAGAACTCTTAATTCAAGACACTGAGCAAGTTTCAATCACTGCAAGCACCTAATTCCAAGGGTTGCATACCTGTTTTCACCAATTGCACCAGGTTTGTATCCTCTTCGTATAGCATGATTTAGTTAGAATCTTAGGGTTTTGATAGGGTAGAATGGTTAAGATAGGGTAGAGGATTGATTGGGATGATTTTGGAGAAGTTTCATGGAGTTTGAGCATGAGGTACCAATTCTGTTGAGGCTTATAACTCTGAGATTAAGGCATGATAATCATAGGGTAATAGCTTGGAATAATCAGTGTGAGATATAGAGCATGTTAGGAAAGAATTGAGCAAGAATTGGAGCAACGAATATCAGATGTTCATGGTGGACCATAACTGTTATCTTCATCGAATTGATTAATTGCTTGAGTTTTAGGAAGATTTATGGTTGTGGCTGTGTAGAGGGATTGTTGTAGACCAATTTTGCTTTTTGTATCGTGTGAATCCATGGAGGTAGGAGGGAGAACAGAGTGGTGCAAGATCGTGCATGGTTAGGGTTTTCTGAAACCCTAGGGCTGCTCAAGGTTGAAGATGATGGCTGGACCACACGATCTCATTTTGACCTTTGACTTGAAGACTCATCCCACGGCCACGATTAAAGCTGAAAACGGAGGGAGATTTTAAATATTGAAACGCGCCGTTTCATTTAAATAGAGGGAAATGGGCTCAGATGCTATTGACACCCCCCACGCGTGTGAAGCCCAATCATTTGAACTGTCTGGCCCTGCTATTCTCACCCCCTCATTTATTTCTTGTTTTAATTCTTTTTAATTTCTTTCATTTTTTCATGCATCTTATAAAAATCATATAAAATTGAAAAATCATTATTTTTTGATGGTTCTTTTTGCATATTTTTCTTTAAAGAGTCTAGAAAATTATAAAAAATAAAAATTGCATTTTATTTTTTATTTGATATTTTTCCCATATTTTCCAAATAAATAGCATTTTAATGACTTTCATTTCATACATAAATTTGTTAATTTTTGTTCTATTAATTGCTTTAATATTTTTTGTCCACTCTTTTTAGGTTGTTTAGTTTAGATATTAAACTTGTAGATGCAATTTAATTCATATTTTTAGGAGTTAGTTTTAGTTGATTAGTTTAGGGGTAAACAACATGAACAAATTATGGTTTTTAAGTGACAACTTAGGAGAATTAATTCATTTCCCTTAGGGCTTAGAGTTTGAATAGTTAGCTATGGGACTATAGGGGCTATGGGTAGTTATCAGATCCCCTTAGAAAAGTCAGGATTCCCCTACTGCTATTAATATACTGTGTATATCTAATTGACTGGTGTGGTGTGCCCTCTGGGGATTATTGCTTGTTTGTTTGGGTGTTGGGATTTGTCTGGGGATTGGGGAAGCTGAAGACTGATGATGATGGAGCCATTGGAGATCCAGAGTGAAGGCCATTTTCCAGAGTTGAAGAGGAGTTCTTGCTAGCAGCTGTTGTGGAGATTAGGGTTTAGGAGCTAGGCAGAGCTCTAGATTAGAAAGCTTGTTTCCCAAACATGGATTGCCTTGTCTGCATCCATTCTTCTCTGTGATACAGAGTCTCTCTAAGACACTCACCCCCTTCCTTTGGAAGGCTTGGTGCTAGTGTCTAAGAGATAGAACTCTTGAGAGAGAATATCATATGTGTTAGAAGCAGTCTGTTCACCACCCTTGGTAGTCAACTGATTGCTTAACACCTAATTCATTCTTGTGATTGATCCCTCATCCTGGAGGTTTGAACTTGAAGAAAAGCCATTGTAGATAGAAGACTGATGATCAAAGCCCTTGTTTGAAGGTCCTGAAGATGGAGATTAATGCTTGTTGAAGTTTGTAGCTAGTTGGAGATGCCCTGAAGACAGATATTGATGAAGAGCTGCTGTGGCTGTTTATTTTTGATGCATTTCATTCCTTGATGTATTGATTGGTTTTCCTGTCTGTATTGTTTGCTGTTTACCCTGTTGGGTTGAAAGTGAAGCCTGTTCACTTTTGCCTATTGTTTTCTAGGTTCGAGGTTGAGTGGGACTCCCTTGCCTCGCTTGTATTGTTGCATCCATGCATTTTACTGTTTTACCGTATATATCTGATATTGTTTCTGTTTCCGCCTATTCCCTTAGGATCTCTGTTTCTCTCTGCGCAAGAGAGGAGTATGATAGACACTAGGTCTTAACACATGCATGATAACATTAGGTTAGTTTGTTTCCCTTCGCAACCATAGGTTAGAGTTCTATCTCTTCTTCCTCAAAACAAACAGAAAAATACCATAAAGATTTCAAACACAATAAAAGACACTTCTTCCGTAAAAGAATGTGAATTCATCAAGACGTCATTTTTGTCCGCCGGGACTGCTAATCAAGAAAAACCTTTTTCAGAAGGAATAAAAACAACCAAGACAAGCTTGTGTCGTACGTGGCCCGAACTACGTTTGCTCTGATCTTCCATGCAGTGTGGAAGTACGTAGGCATAGGATGCGATATCCTAGCGAGCAACCTTCCCCTCCTTTCCAGTAGGTAGGCGAACTACGTTGACTCTGACTTCTCGTTCCAGACGGGAATACGTAGGCATAAAGTGCGATACTTTGCCGAGTCATTTTATTTTATTTTAACCCCTGACCTGTAGAATAGATAGAATAACAATCCATACCCGAAAACAAGCGTGGATCCCGTCGAGTACGACGGACGTGAGGGGTGCTAACACCTTCCCCTTGCGTAACCGACTCCCGAACCCAGGTTTTGGTTGCGAT
This sequence comes from Lathyrus sativus, assembly GCA_963859935.3. Lineage (NCBI taxonomy): Eukaryota > Viridiplantae > Streptophyta > Magnoliopsida > Fabales > Fabaceae > Lathyrus > Lathyrus sativus. The sequence goes on from OZ012735.1 coordinate 273,989,642, forward strand.
GACCATACCTTTCCCCGTTTTTTGCGAGGTTTACTTCGAGCGTTTCCTTTCCCTCCGTTGGGATAAATAACGCACGGTGGCGACTCTTCTGTTCAGCCGGCGCCGATTTTCGCAGTAGCGACACTGCGCCACGACTTCAAATTCTACGAGGCCGTAGGCATACACCGGCCCACGTCCCTCCAAGATTTCCTCGACAGAGCCGCGCATTACATCCTATTCGAGGAAACACAGGCGGCCAACTCCGCTCGCGACACTCGAGACAGAGAGGCCCCCCGCGGGCACCGAGACGACGGAGCTTCGAGCCATCGACGAGGAGGAGACCGCCGTCGGGAAGACCGCCCCCGCGAACCCCGCAAACAACGCGAACCACGCGGCCCGACAGGAAGATTCACAGAGTACACAGCCTTGGTCGCTTCACGCGAACGCATACTGGCCGAATGCGCTAAAACCGAGTTCGTTCAGGGAGGTGTCCGTTTTCCGCGACCAACGCCGCCCAAACCCAACGTGGACAAGTCAAAATACTGCCGATTCCACAGGACCCACGGGCACGTGACGGAAGACTGCATCCATCTCAAAGATGCGATCGAAATCCTAATCAAAGACGGGCACCTGAAGCGATACACCCGAGGAGGTGAACCACCCAGGCCAGAGGCTCCGGAAGCTAAGAAAATCGAGGAACTCCCCTCTCCAGAGGACAGCGGCAGACTCCAGGTCGCGTTGTGCGTCAGCCGCCCCGAGGATTGGTTTGCGAGCAGAGAATTCGGCATCCCCGAAGGACCCAACCTAATCGACGAGCCAATCCGACCAACCAGCCGATGGGAATACTTCCCCAGAGCCATGGTCATCTCTGATGGGGCCACGAGGAGTCTATCCATAGGATCTGTGAAAAGGAAATTCGACGAGCTCATCGCGAACAACTCCGGCAAAACGAGCACGCTCGACAAATTCCGAGGCCGCTCCAACCCGATCACATTTTACCTCGAGGAACTACCCGGGGGATCTCCCAATTCCAACATACCCTTGCTCATACGTGCCCGGATGGCAACCTTCGACGTCAGGCGCCTCCTCGTCGACGGCGGGAGCTCGGTTGACATCATGTACTCACATCTGTTCACAACTCTCCCGCTCGACGAATCCAACCTCTCTCCCTACGTAGGCTCCGACCTTCAGGGGTTCAACGGGACGACGACAAGACCTTGGGGATACGTGGAATTGAAAGTCACCTTCGGAGAAGAGGAAACAGCCAGGGACATCAGCGTCCGTTTCTTAGTCATCGAATGCCCGTCCCTCTATAACTGCATCCTGGGCAGGACGACGATAGCAGAACTCACCGCGGTACCCTCCACCGTCCACCTGAAGATGAAGTACTACACGAGAAGGGGAGCCGTGGTAACCCTCAACGGAGACATCGAAGTCGCTCGAAGATGTTTCGAAGCCGCGCTGAAAGGCCTAGACTCCATCGCTCCATCGACCAAAAAGAAAGCGTCAAGCGCTACGCCAAAGGACAAACCAACGGAGCTGGTCGGATCCGTTGAGCTCGACAGCCGCTTCACCGACGAGATCGACAATAAAACAAAGACCGACGAAGTCAACGGGCAGCCCTCACACCCAGCGCGCCCCATCCCGGATGGAGAATTCGAACTCATTCCCCTCGGGGAAGACACGAGCAGAACCGTGAGGATAGGCGCAGGACTCCCAGACCTCGCGAAATGTCAGCTCCAAGCCTGCCTCCGTGAGAATGCCGACCTCTTCGCCTGGAGCGCCGCGGAAATGCCGGGACTCGACCCCGAGGTCGCCTGCCACCAGCTGTCCATCAACCCAACCGCAAAGGCCGTTGCACAACGCCGACATCGCCAGTCCCCTGAAAAATCGGCAGCGGCCGAACAAGCTGTAAAAGACCTCTTAGAGGCAAATTTTATTTCGGAAGCCCAGTATTCAACCTGGCTGTCCAACGTTGTACTCGTTAAAAAGAATAATGGAAAATGGCGTATGTGTGTTGACTACACTGACCTCAACTGGGCATGTCCTAAGGACGCCTACCCCCTCCCCCATATCGACAAGCTCGTCGACAACTCTGCGGGCTTCAAGCTCTTGTCCTTCATGGACGCGTACTCGGGATACAACCAGATCTCGATGGCCGAACACGATAAACAAGCCACGGCCTTCATGACGGCGTCGGGCAATTACTATTACAACGTGATGCCCTTCGGCCTCAAAAACGACGGGGCCACATACCAGCGGATGATGAACCGTGTCTTCCGCAACGGAATCGGGGACATGCTCAAAGTATACATGGACGACATGATCGTCAAATCCGGCGCGGAGGACGACCGCGCGACACACCTCCAGAAGGTCTTCAAGACCGCGAGGTCATGTCGCATGCGTTTTAACCCGGAAAAGTGCACCTTCGGCGTCTGCGCCGGTAAATTCCTCGGCTACTACTTGACCGAACGGGGGATCGAAGCCAATCCGGACAAATGCCACGCTTTCTCCAATATCACCACGCCGACCACGAAGAGGGCCATCCAGTCCCTCAACGGCGTACTCGCCTCCCTCTCGCGATTCATCGCGAGATCGGCCCAACACGCCCTCCCATTCTTCAAACTGCTCAGGAAGGAGACCAAATTCGAATGGACGGACGAGTGTGAGAAAGCCCTTTGCCACCTCAAACGCGTCCTATCTGAACCACCAGTGCTGGCGCGCCCCGCGACGGGCGAAACCCTATACTTATATCTGGTCGTGTCCAACGAAGCCGTCAGCGCCGTCCTCGTGAGCGAAGCCGGGGAAGGACAAAAGCCCATTTACTTCACTAGCAAAGCTCTCCACGGCCCGGAAGTCCGATACCAGCTGATCGAGAAAGTCGCCCTGGCCCTCGTGACAGCGGCACGCCGACTCCGACATTATTTTCTCGCATACACCACCGTGCTCCGCACCGATCAGCCCATCCGCCAGCTACTCGGCCGCCCCGACATGGCCGGACGCATGCTGAAATGGTCGCTAGAACTCTCCGAGTTCGACATCACCTACGAGATCCGGCACGCCATCAAGGCTCAAGCTTTGGCTGATTTCGTCGCCGAGATGACCACACCACCCGACCCTACCGCCGGGAACCACCTCTGGACCATCTTTGTGGATGGCTCCTCCAACTCCACGGGAAGCGGCACCGGCATCGTCCTCGACAACGACGAGGGTACGGTCATCGAAGTCTCCCTCACACTGGCTTTCCCAACGACTAACAACCAGGCCAAATACGAAGCGTTTCTCGCCGGCCTTCGCCTGGCATCCGACCTGGGAGCCAGGGACATCCAAATCTACACGGATTCCCAGCTGGTCGCTTCGCAAGTCCGAGGCGAATATCAAGCAAAAAACGACACCCTGGCCGATTACCTGGCGCTCATCACCGAAAAACTGAGAGGTTTCGACTCAGCAGAGATTCAGCACATCCCTCGCGAGCAGAACACCCGCGCCGACATCCTCTCCAAACTGGCAAGCACCAAAAAGCGAGGCGGCCACAAATCGGTCATTCAAGAAATCTTGTCGCAACCAAGTACCAGCGCGACCACCACGACCCTCGACATCAACGCCGTCGGAGACGCTGACAGCTGGATGACCCCGCTCCACACTGTCGCTACTGCGAAAATCGGCGCCGGCTGAACAGAAGAGTCGCCACCGTGCGTTATTTATCCCACGGGAGGGAAAGGAAACGCTCAGAGTAAACCTCGCACAACACGGGAAAGGTATGGTCATCGCAACCAAAACCTGGATTCGGGAGTCGGTTACGCAAGGGGAAGGTATTAGCACCCCTCACGTCCGTCGTACTCGACGGGATCCTCGCTTGTTTTCGGGTATGGATTGTTATTCTATCTAAACTATAGGTCACGGGTTAAAAAGAAAATAAAATGAAAATAAAAATGACTCGGCAAAGTATCGCACTTTATGCCTACGTATTCCCGCCTGGAACGAGAAATCAGAGTCAACGTAGTTCGCCTACCTACGGGAAAGGAGGGGAAGGTTGCTCGCTAGGATATCGCATCCTATGCCTACGTACTTCCACACAGCATGGAAGATCAGAGCAAACGTAGTTCGGGCCACGTACGACACAAGCTTGTCTTGGTTGATTTTATTCCTTCTGAAAAGGGTTTTTCTGATTAACAGTCCAAGAGGACAAAAATGACGTCTTGATGAGTTCACATTCTTTTACGGAAGAAGTGTCTTTTATTGCGTTTGAAATCTTTATGTGTTTTTCTGTTTGTTTTGAGGAAGAAAGAGACAGAACTCTAACCTACGGTTGCGAAGGGAATCAAACTATCCTAATGTTATCATGCATGGGTTGAGACCTAGTGTCTATCATGCTCCTCTCTTGCACAGAGAGAAACAGAGATCCTACGGGATAGGCAGAAACAGAAACAATAACAGATATATACAGTAAAGCAGTAAAATGCATGGATGCAACAATACAAGCGAGGCAAGGGAGTCCCACTCAACCTCGAACCTAGAAAACAATAGGCAAAAGTGAACAGGATTCACTTTCAACCCAACAGGGTAAACAGCAAACAATACAGTTCAGAAAACCAATCAATACATCAACAAATGAAATACAGCAAAAGAAACAGCATCAGCAGCTCTGAATCAACATCTGGCTTCAAGTAATCTCCAATCAGCTACAGGCTTCAACAAACATCAATCTCCATCTTCATGGCCTTCGGGCAAGGGTTTTGATCATCATTCTTCCATCTGCAATGGCTTTTCTTCAAGCTCAAACCTCCAGGATGAGGAATCAGTCACAAGAGTGAATTGGGTGTTAAGCAACCAGTTGACTACCAAGGGTGGTGAACAGACTGCTTCTAACACAAGAGACATTTTCTCTCAAGAGTTCTATCTCATAGACACTATCACCAAGCCTTCCAAAGGAAGGGGGTGAGTGTCTTAGAGAGACTCTGAATCACAGAGAAGAATGGATGCAGACAAGGCAATCCATGTTTGAAAAAACAAACATTCTAATCTAGAGCTCTGCCTAGCTCCTAAACCCTAGTCTCCTCAGCATCTGCTAGCAAGAATCTTCTCTTCAACTCTGGAAGTTGATCTTCATCTTGGAATCTCCAATGGTCTTCATCTTCACAAATCTTCAGCCTCCCCAGGGCCCAGACAAACCCAATACCCAATCAAACAATCAACAATCCCCAGAGGGCACACCACACCAGACAACAGATATACAAACAGCATTAATAGCAGAAAGGGAATCCTAATTTTTCTAAGGGATCTAATAGCTACCCATAGCCCATATAGTCCCATAACTAATCTATTTAAACCCTAAGTCCTAAGGGAAATGAAATCAAACTCCTAAGTTGTCACCTAAAACCTTAGTTTTGTACATGATGTTCAAGCATTTATTAATCATCCAAAATTAACCTCTAAAAATGGGAACTAAAATATTTCTACAAGCTTAACATCTCATCTAAACAATATAAAAAGAATGACCAAAAAATATCAAAGCATGTGAGAGAACAAAAATCATAAAAAATGATGCATGAAATGAACTATTTAATATGACATTTGTTTAGAAAATATGTAAAAAATATGAAATAAAACTAAAATGGAATTAAGAATGGATGAAAATGCATTTTTTATGAATTAGTTATGATTTTATGAAAATTGGTAAAATAAAATGGAATTAAGAAAATAAAGTTGGAATTAAAATGAGGGAGGGGGGTTAGAATATCAATTCGCTCCAGTTATAAATCCAGAATGGGCTACATATAGGGGGTGCGAGTAGCGTTTTGGTTAAGCCCAGCATCAAGTCAGAAACAATAAAAAACTAAAAACGAGCAGGGGGTGAAAATAGTAGGGATATTACGTTGAAAATGGTATTGGGCTCAACATTGGGGGTGGGATTAGCATCATAGATTCAGGCCCGCCCGTTTCAATTAATGAAACGGCGCGTTTTGGCCAACTCAATTCCCTCCACATTCTGAATTGAATCTCAGTGTCGCTTGCGCGAAAAATAAGGTGCCGGCATGACAGAAGAGTCGCCACCTTTCGTTATTTATCCCTCAGAGCGGGAAAGGAAACGATCGGAAAAACCTGACGAAAAAAGGGTAAGACAAGGTCATCGCAACCATTGTCTGGGTTCGGGAGTCGGTTACGCAAGGGGAAGGTATTAGCACCCCTCACGTCCGTCGTACTCGACGGGATCCTCGCTTGTTTGTTTACTTGGACGGGTTGGTTATAATCTATCTACCTATCAAGGCTGGCTGAAAAAAGAAAAGAAAAATGACTCGGCAAAGCGTCGCGCTTTATGCCTACGTATTCTCATCAGAGAATGAGAAATCAGAGTCAACGTAGTTCGGCTAACTACGGGGAGGAAGATGGGGAAGGTTGCTCGCTAGGATGTCGCATCCTATGCCTACGTACTTTCATCTGGTATGAAAGATCAGAGCAAACGTAGTTCGGGAAACTACAGGAAACAGCTCAACTAGGAGGGAGACTATCAAGTCCTACTGTTGTCATGCCATGGATTCATCCTATGGTTGAGGTTTGAACAGGGAACTCCTAGATGTTGTCATGCATAGGTTTCAACCTAAAAGTCTATCATCAAATCCTTATCAAAGGAAATGAGAGTCCTAAGGGATCATGTCAGTGATACATAGAATACAGACAAAGACATCAGCTTTAACAGTAAAATGCATGCAATGCAAGTGAGGGAGGAAATGTGTGTGGGGTTTCAGCCTCCACAAGCTCATCTCAACCTCAAGCCAGTCATGAAATAACAGTAATCATACTGAAGATCAACAACATGCTATCAAGCAAAGCAGATAAGAGAAATAAGTGCTATCAAGCAAACAACACACATGAGAAAGAATCATCTACTCTCTAATAGTGACCCTAATCACAGGATCTAAACAAACCTAAGCAAAGCTCTCAAGCACAACCCTAAACAGGAGCAATCATTCCCAGTCTTCAGGCTTCAGAATAAGCTTACCAAAGAAAGGGAGCTAAGCAAGCAAGCTCATAGTGTCTTCCTCAGGAAAGCACTAGGAGGTGTATACTCAGGAGTCATACCCTATGTGGCTCAACCACTGTGATCAGTTTACATCCCTCCTCAGGAGAGATTAAACTCACAAGCAGGCTCCAACATCACTGGATATTTAGGAAATCCTATCTGAACTAGTGGAGCTAAGTGAATAGACCCATAGGACCTTCCTCAGGAAAGTACTAGGAGGCTTCCACTTAGGAGTTGTATCCCATGTGGCTCAACAACAAGTGATCAGTTTACATTCCTCCTCAGGAGAAATTAAACTCACAAGTTGGCTCCAACATCATTGGATACTTGAGAAATCCTAGGCAAACTAGTGGAACTAAGTGAATGGACCCATAGGACTTTCCTCAGGAAAGTACTAGGAGGCTTCCACTTAGGAGTTGCATCCCATGTGGCTCAACAACAAGTGATCAGTTTACATTCCTCCTCAGGAGAAATTAAACTCACAAGTTGGCTCCAACATCATTGGATACTTAAGAAAGAGGTGAGAAGGAAGGATGAAAGTCATTCATAGTGCCTTCCTCAGGAAAGTACCATGAACTTCCTTCAAACTTCAGGCTCTCAAACCTCACAGACAGGAGATGAGACCAGCTCTGGGTCTCTGCATCTTGGTCTACAAGCTCCTCTTCATGATGCTCACCATCAATATCCTCAAGGCAACCCCACAGATGAACAGATAACCCACTGAACAAATCACATTATCAGGCAATCTTCAGATAATGCCTAAAAATACTAAACTAATGGGGAGAAAATTTAACAAATATTCATAAGGGTCCTCAACACCTACTCATAACATCTACAAAGGCTTCTACCTAAAAATCAAGATAAAACTCAATCCAAGAAAATGATTCATCACCTAAACACAATTCTAAACCCTAATTAGACTATCCTAAGTCAACCCTAATTAAACTAATCAAGATTAATTCTAAAAAATCTAGAAAAAATCCTATGGGGAAGTATGACTAATCATCTAATTGCACCAAAAAGAATGGGTAAAAAAGATTAATGGAAAGTACTAAAACAATTCCTACAAAATCAAATATCAAAATGAAACAATTAAAAAGCTATTTAATTGAAAAATCTAATAAAAATATCAAACATAAAAATAAAATCCCAATTTTATTTTCATAATTTTCTACTCATTTTAATCTACTCATAGAAAAAAGAAGAAATTAAAAATCATTTTTTAACTATTTTTTATGAATTTTACAAATCAGAAAAATAAAAGAAGAAAAATAAAAGAATTTAAACCAAATGAAAGGAGGGGGGTATGAAAAGTAATTCGTGCCAGTTAAAAATATTGGGCCAGAAATAAAAGGGGGGTGGGAATAGAAAATAAGCCCAGAATGGCTTATTAATGAAACGACGCGTTTCATACAATTTGAATCTTCCCTCTCTTTTCTCAGACACGCGCGCGACCGTTAGATTAGGTGAATTTGTCAAACATTGGACTTGATCCAACGGCGCTCCCTCATCGTCTTCATCAAACTAGGGTTTTGCAGAACCCTCTCTCATGCAATCACACTTTCGAGCCTCTCTAGCTCACTCCACAGGCCACGGCTCCACACGACTCCAACATGAAAACTCATCTACGTCTCAAGCCCTACACAACCCTACGTTCACTTTTCCTTAATTCTTCCTAGATTGCTCTAACCGAAAGCACCAACACCATGGCACCACCATATCCAACTGCTATCAAACTTCACCAAACTTCAACCTAATGATTAACAGATGCTCTACACATTACCCTAACTAATGCACACTAATTCTTGATGATTAAAACTAACAATCTACATAGTTCTTGAAAATCAAAGTTTCAAACACCTGCCATGGAACCTCATGGAACAGGCTGTAACTCATGGGGAAGAATCATCTAGCCTAGTACATCATGTCTATGCCTAAGAAACTAATTGAAGCTGCATAATTAAGGAGGTATAAAGTGAAGAAGAAACCTGTCAAAGGGTTATGGTGCAGTGGTGTAGAGGAGGTTCCCAGCCTTGGAATTGCTTGCAGATGGTCCTTGAATGATTCTCAGTATTCTGTTTGCAATGGTGATGAAGGAGATGGCTGGTAGTGCAAGATATCTCAACTTGCTTCAACTTGAAGAAATCCCTCCAATGGCTATGCACTTCTCTCTCTCCTCTGACTTGGCTCAAGTTTCACCAACCTCTCATCACTCTTTGATGCCCTCTTTAAATATTGATTGAGTGGATGCTTCTAGATTCATCTAGAAGGGTGTGGAAGTTTCTTGAAAGTTCCATGATATTCCATAATGGTCATCTCATATGCCATGCCTTGTTATTTTGACTTAAAATACCCTTACATGAGTTATTAAGAAGGAATGTGTGAAAAACAAGTGCATTCTTGGCTTGTGTAGGGTTTTCTAACATTGCCTTCTTTCTTAAGTAACAAATTTCCAAAGGAAGCTCATTTTTTAAGCCTCAAATGAAAATTCTACTTAAACCAATCTTCTCAAAATGTTTTTTCCAATCAAAATAATATATTGGATGACCTATTTTGGATTTGTAGATCTTCCAAAACACTTTTCAATTTCAACTTTTCAAAGTTATAAGTCATTTTTAGTTCATTTTTGACCAATCATGGAATCTTGTGCTATGAGCTTTTTCAACAATTTGTGACCTTCTTTCTAGACTTAAAATCACATTTTGAGCAACTTTCATGTTTTGAGTTTTTCCATTTGAGGCTTGGAAATAGGAGTTTTAGGCATTGGATAAAATGACCTATAACTGACAAATGACCAAAATACCCCTGCCTTGCTCAAACCATAACTTGAGTTCCACAAATCCAATCAAGGACTTCTACCACTCAAATTAAAGCTAAGAAGATCCTCTTCAACATTCATGTTGACCAAGAAACCATAGGAATCAACCTACTAGGGCAAAAGTTGTCTGGAAGTTGGGTGACTTTCAAGGACCCAGATTCACACACATCAACTGACCTGTAATTTGTCAAAACCATAACTTGAGCTCTGTAACTCCTATCAAGGACTTCCACCACTCAAATTAAAGCTAAGAAGAAGCTCTAAAACATTCATGTTGTGGGGAAAATGAGATATCAAACACATCTAGTGCTAAAACTGCCTGGAAGATAGGGATCAAATTAGGGTTTTTCCACTGACAATCCCCAGAAACCCTAACTCAAAACTTCTCAAACTCCTCAATCATGATGAGTTGGTCTAGGAATCATCTTTATATAATCTCTATGCATCGTTCCATGATCTCATGGCCCTTGGATTAAGTCTCAACCTTCTCCAAATCTTCAGCTGGTCTAGGGTTGACCCAGTCAAAACCCTAATTCTACCATTCATGGTTGAATCTTCTGAATTCTTACATAATGACTTCTCTGGGCTTCATGAAGGCTATCAAGGCATCTCATAAGCTTTCTCAAGACATCAAGTTCATTCTCAAAGTCTCAGAATCATCTGAGGAGCACCCACAACTTTCAAACTGTGAAGCACATAAAACTATATAATATTCTAGACATTTTAATGAAGATATGGTAAAAAGAATGGATGAAAATGCATTTTTTATGAATTAGTTATGATTTTATGAAAATTGGTAAAATAAAATGGAATTAAGAAAATAAAGTTGGAATTAAAATGAGGGAGGGGGGTTAGAATATCAATTCGCTCCAGTTATAAATCCAGAATGGGCTACATATAGGGGGTGCGAGTAGCGTTTTGGTTAAGCCCAGCATCAAGTCAGAAACAATAAAAAACTAAAAACGAGCAGGGGGTGAAAATAGTAGGGATATTACGTTGAAAATGGTATTGGGCTCAACATTGGGGGTGGGATTAGCATCATAGATTCAGGCCCGCCCGTTTCAATTAATGAAACGGCGCGTTTTGGCCAACTCAATTCCCTCCACATTCTGAATTGAATCTCAGTGTCGCTTGCGCGAAAAATAAGGTGCCGGCATGACAGAAGAGTCGCCACCTTTCGTTATTTATCCCTCAGAGCGGGAAAGGAAACGATCGGAAAAACCTGACGAAAAAAGGGTAAGACAAGGTCATCGCAACCATTGTCTGGGTTCGGGAGTCGGTTACGCAAGGGGAAGGTATTAGCACCCCTCACGTCCGTCGTACTCGACGGGATCCTCGCTTGTTTGTTTACTTGGACGGGTTGGTTATAATCTATCTACCTATCAAGGCTGGCTGAAAAAAGAAAAGAAAAATGACTCGGCAAAGCGTCGCGCTTTATGCCTACGTATTCTCATCAGAGAATGAGAAATCAGAGTCAACGTAGTTCGGCTAACTACGGGGAGGAAGATGGGGAAGGTTGCTCGCTAGGATGTCGCATCCTATGCCTACGTACTTTCATCTGGTATGAAAGATCAGAGCAAACGTAGTTCGGGAAACTACAGGAAACAGCTCAACTAGGAGGGAGACTATCAAGTCCTACTGTTGTCATGCCATGGATTCATCCTATGGTTGAGGTTTGAACAGGGAACTCCTAGATGTTGTCATGCATAGGTTTCAACCTAAAAGTCTATCATCAAATCCTTATCAAAGGAAATGAGAGTCCTAAGGGATCATGTCAGTGATACATAGAATACAGACAAAGACATCAGCTTTAACAGTAAAATGCATGCAATGCAAGTGAGGGAGGAAATGTGTGTGGGGTTTCAGCCTCCACAAGCTCATCTCAACCTCAAGCCAGTCATGAAATAACAGTAATCATACTGAAGATCAACAACATGCTATCAAGCAAAGCAGATAAGAGAAATAAGTGCTATCAAGCAAACAACACACATGAGAAAGAATCATCTACTCTCTAATAGTGACCCTAATCACAGGATCTAAACAAACCTAAGCAAAGCTCTCAAGCACAACCCTAAACAGGAGCAATCATTCCCAGTCTTCAGGCTTCAGAATAAGCTTACCAAAGAAAGGGAGCTAAGCAAGCAAGCTCATAGTGTCTTCCTCAGGAAAGCACTAGGAGGTGTATACTCAGGAGTCATACCCTATGTGGCTCAACCACTGTGATCAGTTTACATCCCTCCTCAGGAGAGATTAAACTCACAAGCAGGCTCCAACATCACTGGATATTTAGGAAATCCTATCTGAACTAGTGGAGCTAAGTGAATAGACCCATAGGACCTTCCTCAGGAAAGTACTAGGAGGCTTCCACTTAGGAGTTGTATCCCATGTGGCTCAACAACAAGTGATCAGTTTACATTCCTCCTCAGGAGAAATTAAACTCACAAGTTGGCTCCAACATCATTGGATACTTGAGAAATCCTAGGCAAACTAGTGGAACTAAGTGAATGGACCCATAGGACTTTCCTCAGGAAAGTACTAGGAGGCTTCCACTTAGGAGTTGCATCCCATGTGGCTCAACAACAAGTGATCAGTTTACATTCCTCCTCAGGAGAAATTAAACTCACAAGTTGGCTCCAACATCATTGGATACTTAAGAAAGAGGTGAGAAGGAAGGATGAAAGTCATTCATAGTGCCTTCCTCAGGAAAGTACCATGAACTTCCTTCAAACTTCAGGCTCTCAAACCTCACAGACAGGAGATGAGACCAGCTCTGGGTCTCTGCATCTTGGTCTACAAGCTCCTCTTCATGATGCTCACCATCAATATCCTCAAGGCAACCCCACAGATGAACAGATAACCCACTGAACAAATCACATTATCAGGCAATCTTCAGATAATGCCTAAAAATACTAAACTAATGGGGAGAAAATTTAACAAATATTCATAAGGGTCCTCAACACCTACTCATAACATCTACAAAGGCTTCTACCTAAAAATCAAGATAAAACTCAATCCAAGAAAATGATTCATCACCTAAACACAATTCTAAACCCTAATTAGACTATCCTAAGTCAACCCTAATTAAACTAATCAAGATTAATTCTAAAAAATCTAGAAAAAATCCTATGGGGAAGTATGACTAATCATCTAATTGCACCAAAAAGAATGGGTAAAAAAGATTAATGGAAAGTACTAAAACAATTCCTACAAAATCAAATATCAAAATGAAACAATTAAAAAGCTATTTAATTGAAAAATCTAATAAAAATATCAAACATAAAAATAAAATCCCAATTTTATTTTCATAATTTTCTACTCATTTTAATCTACTCATAGAAAAAAGAAGAAATTAAAAATCATTTTTTAACTATTTTTTATGAATTTTACAAATCAGAAAAATAAAAGAAGAAAAATAAAAGAATTTAAACCAAATGAAAGGAGGGGGGTATGAAAAGTAATTCGTGCCAGTTAAAAATATTGGGCCAGAAATAAAAGGGGGGTGGGAATAGAAAATAAGCCCAGAATGGCTTATTAATGAAACGACGCGTTTCATACAATTTGAATCTTCCCTCTCTTTTCTCAGACACGCGCGCGACCGTTAGATTAGGTGAATTTGTCAAACATTGGACTTGATCCAACGGCGCTCCCTCATCGTCTTCATCAAACTAGGGTTTTGCAGAACCCTCTCTCATGCAATCACACTTTCGAGCCTCTCTAGCTCACTCCACAGGCCACGGCTCCACACGACTCCAACATGAAAACTCATCTACGTCTCAAGCCCTACACAACCCTACGTTCACTTTTCCTTAATTCTTCCTAGATTGCTCTAACCGAAAGCACCAACACCATGGCACCACCATATCCAACTGCTATCAAACTTCACCAAACTTCAACCTAATGATTAACAGATGCTCTACACATTACCCTAACTAATGCACACTAATTCTTGATGATTAAAACTAACAATCTACATAGTTCTTGAAAATCAAAGTTTCAAACACCTGCCATGGAACCTCATGGAACAGGCTGTAACTCATGGGGAAGAATCATCTAGCCTAGTACATCATGTCTATGCCTAAGAAACTAATTGAAGCTGCATAATTAAGGAGGTATAAAGTGAAGAAGAAACCTGTCAAAGGGTTATGGTGCAGTGGTGTAGAGGAGGTTCCCAGCCTTGGAATTGCTTGCAGATGGTCCTTGAATGATTCTCAGTATTCTGTTTGCAATGGTGATGAAGGAGATGGCTGGTAGTGCAAGATATCTCAACTTGCTTCAACTTGAAGAAATCCCTCCAATGGCTATGCACTTCTCTCTCTCCTCTGACTTGGCTCAAGTTTCACCAACCTCTCATCACTCTTTGATGCCCTCTTTAAATATTGATTGAGTGGATGCTTCTAGATTCATCTAGAAGGGTGTGGAAGTTTCTTGAAAGTTCCATGATATTCCATAATGGTCATCTCATATGCCATGCCTTGTTATTTTGACTTAAAATACCCTTACATGAGTTATTAAGAAGGAATGTGTGAAAAACAAGTGCATTCTTGGCTTGTGTAGGGTTTTCTAACATTGCCTTCTTTCTTAAGTAACAAATTTCCAAAGGAAGCTCATTTTTTAAGCCTCAAATGAAAATTCTACTTAAACCAATCTTCTCAAAATGTTTTTTCCAATCAAAATAATATATTGGATGACCTATTTTGGATTTGTAGATCTTCCAAAACACTTTTCAATTTCAACTTTTCAAAGTTATAAGTCATTTTTAGTTCATTTTTGACCAATCATGGAATCTTGTGCTATGAGCTTTTTCAACAATTTGTGACCTTCTTTCTAGACTTAAAATCACATTTTGAGCAACTTTCATGTTTTGAGTTTTTCCATTTGAGGCTTGGAAATAGGAGTTTTAGGCATTGGATAAAATGACCTATAACTGACAAATGACCAAAATACCCCTGCCTTGCTCAAACCATAACTTGAGTTCCACAAATCCAATCAAGGACTTCTACCACTCAAATTAAAGCTAAGAAGATCCTCTTCAACATTCATGTTGACCAAGAAACCATAGGAATCAACCTACTAGGGCAAAAGTTGTCTGGAAGTTGGGTGACTTTCAAGGACCCAGATTCACACACATCAACTGACCTGTAATTTGTCAAAACCATAACTTGAGCTCTGTAACTCCTATCAAGGACTTCCACCACTCAAATTAAAGCTAAGAAGAAGCTCTAAAACATTCATGTTGTGGGGAAAATGAGATATCAAACACATCTAGTGCTAAAACTGCCTGGAAGATAGGGATCAAATTAGGGTTTTTCCACTGACAATCCCCAGAAACCCTAACTCAAAACTTCTCAAACTCCTCAATCATGATGAGTTGGTCTAGGAATCATCTTTATATAATCTCTATGCATCGTTCCATGATCTCATGGCCCTTGGATTAAGTCTCAACCTTCTCCAAATCTTCAGCTGGTCTAGGGTTGACCCAGTCAAAACCCTAATTCTACCATTCATGGTTGAATCTTCTGAATTCTTACATAATGACTTCTCTGGGCTTCATGAAGGCTATCAAGGCATCTCATAAGCTTTCTCAAGACATCAAGTTCATTCTCAAAGTCTCAGAATCATCTGAGGAGCACCCACAACTTTCAAACTGTGAAGCACACAACCCTGGTTTCAACCAACTCCTCTGAGGACCTCTTGAACTTTTTGATGAAGGTATCAACTTTCAAATACTCCATGAATGAATAAATGTTGGTCAAATTTTGGGGTGCAACAGCTGCCCCTATTCAAACGGCTTGGACCTGACTGGGTGAGAAGCGAACGGCTCTCAACCAATCAAGGTACGAGACGGTTGAATATCGGTAAACCCGAAAATTTGCCAACTGCACAAGCACACAGTACTCTGCGGGGAACAAATCTTTGAATACTGCAACACTAGCCGCTCAACAACTAGCTGGAGAAATACTGACCTGACATCGCCGCCGGAAACAAACATAATCTGAGAGACACTCGACATCGCCGTCGTTCAAACATCATCTCTGTTGGGGATTTAAAGGGGCTGACATTGCCGTCAAACAAACATCCGACCTCGCTGCCGGAAACAAACATGATTTCAAACACATCTGACCTGGGGTTCACCCCTGGTAAATGGAACACAAAATACACTTGCATACCTGAAACTACTCCGCTGGGAATGAGAGACTTAACCGAGCACACTCTGATCCGGGGTTCACCCTCAGAACCATAACGAACATCGGAATACTGCTGCACACTGCCCGCCGTAGAACTTCAACATTAAAGATATATGAAACCCTGGCCCCTGGCCACTTCCAGCTTCAGCTAGAAAAGATCTTCAAGTACTTCTGAAGATAAGCATCCTTGGCCTCCAAGGATGGCAACTCTGCAGGAGGTATCCCCGACCTTAGTCTGAAGAAAGTGATCCTTGCCCTTCAAGGATACAAGGATCTGCCTTCAGGCAACTCCGCCTCTGCTATAGAGCATCCGAGACTTCAGTCAGGGGTATACTTCGGCCTTCAGTCCGAACAATGAATCCTAGGTCCTTCACGACCTTGGAGGATAACCTTGCCTTTAGGCACCTTTGCTTCAGCATAAGAAATCTGTGACTTCAGTCAGAGAAATGGTATCCTGAGCCATTCATGACTCTATGGGGATTCAAACGCTTTGCCTACAGGCAAAACTCCGCTTCAGCTGGAGAAACATCTTTGACTTCAGTCAGAAGAAACTATCCACTTGATCGCAATCAATCATCACCTCAGGACAACTGACTTGGTCTTCAGACTCACACGAATCACTCTGTTGTATCTACAACCTTTGGAACCTTAACTTCAGCCACCCGTTGCTTCATCCACACGGAAATCTGGCTTCACAGGAACCTTCTGGTATCGCCCTCTGGCGCTTACGAAATCCATCTTCAGATTAGACATCGTTGTTGGAGCAGACATACCGCTGCTGAGGACTTCAAGAATCATCTTGACCAAACAGATCCATCGGGCATCTTCGAGAATCGTCCTGAACTGATAACCTTCCCGGAGCAAACCTTCTGGTTGGGTATTCCCGAAATCTTCCTGGGCACCTCTTGCTGGAGACGCTATTGGGGAGCTCAAGTATCATACTGGGCGAACCACTCGGGAAGCTGTACTGGGGTCTTAAGAATCGTCTTAAGCAAATGGCCCTGCTGAGGGACTTGAGAATCATCTCGAACTGAAGACTTTGCTGGGGATCTCAAAAATCATCTTGAGCGAGCGACTGCGGGGATCACACCGGGGTCTTTTTAGAATCTTCTAAGAAAACAGCCTTGCTGGGGAGAACTTCAAGAATCGTCCTGAGCAACCGGTCTTTCGGTAGTACACCTGTACAACAAGAATAATAATGACCTAGATCATGCTTATGATGCATATGCTTCTGCTATGCAATCACGCTCAATGCCATGCACTCATGCTTAATGCTATGCAATCGTGCTCAATGTTATGCAATCGTGCACAATGACGTGCAATCATGCACAATAATGCGATCCCGTCAGCAACATAAATGCCGAAGGGGGAAATCCTCCTGTCAAGGAAAAAGAACTGCTCAGATAGAGGAATCATCCTGCTGAGGAGAACTTGAGCACGCCAATATCAATCAGGCTCTGTCTGGGGAACTGATCTTCCGCGAACTGCTGCAGGGGAACAACTTCAGCTGACTGCGGCAGGGGATGAAGCTCTACGAGAACTTGGATCTGCTGATATCAATCACGAGAATGAACTGCGCGGCCGTCTCAGCTACTCTTCTGGGGATAACCATTCCGTGGGGAACCAACTTCAGCTGTTCAACACTCCACTGGGGAAAAACCAATCATGATCTGATCAACTTCCAAGGATTCGGATCTCTTGGACATCTGCAAACTTGGCTGGGGAAGGAGAAATCATTCTGCTTCGCTGGAGAGAGTGCGACTCTGGGGAAACACAGCATTAGCTGCCCCACGCTCTGCTGGGGAAAATTGATCATGATCTGATCAACCTCCAAGGATTCTGCTTTTCTGCGGACTCAGCCGGGGAGAGAAATCATTCTACTTCACTGAAGAGTACGACCCTGATGGGGAATTTCAATTCTGCTGGGGAAGAAAGAATCATCTGACTTCGGGGGAGAGTACAACTCTGCCGGGGAATACAACATCAGCTGTTCCAACACTCTACTGGGGAAGAAGGAATCGTCCAACTTCAGGAGAGAATACGGCTCTGATGGGGAATCTCAATTCTGCTGGAGACTTCAGTCTGGCACCATCAGTTACTGCATACTTCGGCATACGACTAGCTTCCTGCGAAACCTGCACTCGTGACCCGGTGCGGGGGAAAATCCTGCTTCAGCGACTTTACTGGGGAAACACGAGCTTCAGCTCCCGAACACTTCTATGAACTCTGCACTTGTGACCCGGTGCTGGGGAAAAACGAGCTACGGTACTCAATCATTCTTCGGCGCTTAACTCAGCTGATGAGGTGACGTTCCTTTAGGATGCGTCTGCTTGGGGGAAGAGAATCATCTCTACCTGGGGAAGACATATCAATGCTCACTATCTGATTCTGATTCCGCGGAAGAGAGATCACTGAACTCTGCTGAAGAAGGAGGACTCATCCTGCTTCGGGGATACGCACGACACATCTTCTGACGGGTGCTATACCTGCAACGACACAAACAAACAGACAAGATACCCTCCTCAAAGGGGCCTATCAGGGTTATTATCTCGTGACAATGTTCAGTTAGTTAATTGTTTCAACAATCAATGGGCTTAGGCCCGCAGGTTTATGTATGCGCATTTTATCAAAAAAACACATCGGCATTATCATTCGCAAACAAAACAGATAAATGCAAAACAGACAAGTAGAATTGCTGAATAATGTGCATTTTATTGATGGTGAACCCCTGAATGGGCAAAAATCTTTTACAACAGAGGCAAGCTCCTGGAATGAGGAAGCCGCGCAAAAAAGAAAACATAAATATACATCAGTATATACAAATGTCGGCAATCGAGGCGTAGACGAACACCATGAGTTGATCCCTCTAAGACCCACTCGACTTCGATACTTCTCCGACGCTTCAGCTTTGGAAGAGATTGATTCAGATAAACGGCCCTCAGGTCTTCCGAACCACTAAACAATGAAAGTCCATACGCGGAACGCAGTCATTTGCTTATTCAAATCCCTAACTTTTGCGTGAACCGCCCTTCCGGGTTTTCAGTTCACCGGGATACCCCTTTTTTGCCGAAGCCGCCCAGTGTAGGTTTTCGACTTCGCGGGTGTACATCTTTTCAATATATCCCTAATTTTTGCCCGAACCTTTTATTCTGTTTTTGGTTCGCCGGGATGCCCCTTTTTTGCCTGGACTCTCTTTTTTTGTCCAGCGGGTCGCTTTCAAGCAAAGTATTTTTTTACTGCGTCCGCGTTCACCGGGGATGCAAAACCTTCACCATCCATCGTGGACAACAACAAAGCTCCTCCCGAGAAGACCTTGCTGACGACATACGGCCCTTCGTAATTCGGAGTCCACTTGCCCCGGTGATCGGAGTGTGGCGGAAGAATCTTCTTCAGGACGAGATCACCCGTCTGAAAGCTTCGAGGACGCACCTTCTTATCATAAGCTTTCTTCATCCGGCTTTGGTACAGGCGACCAAATGCAATCGATGCTAGCCTCTTCTCGTCCATCAGGCTGAGCTGGTTCAGGCGATTCGTCACCCATTCGGCCTCATCAAGCTTCACATCAACCAAAACCCGCAAAGAGGGAATCTCCACTTCTAGCGGTAGGACAGCTTCCATACCGTACACCAAGGAGAAAGGAGTTGCCCCGGTCGACGTACGCACCGTCGTACGATAACCGTGCAAGGCAAACGGCAGCATTTCGTGCCAATCTTTATACGTCACAACCATCTTCTGAACAATCTTCTTGATGTTCTTGTTGGCCGCTTCAACGGCGCCATTCATCTTCGGCCGATAAGGAGATGAGTTGTGGTGTTCAATCTTGAAGCTCTGGCACAGCTCCTTCATCATCTTGTTATTCAAATTCGAACCATTATCAGTAATGATCCGCTCGGGAATTCCATAGCGACAGATGATATCCCTCTTAATGAATTTAGCAACCACCTGCTTGGTCACATTAGCATACGAGGCTGCCTCCACCCACTTGGTGAAGTAGTCGATAGCTACCAGAATAAAACGATGACCATTGGACGCGGTGGGCTCGATCTTGCCTATCATGTCAATGCCCCACATGGAGAACGGCCAAGGGGAGGACATGACATTCAAGGGGCACGGCGGCACATGAACTCTATCAGCATAAATCTGGCATTTATGACATTTCCTCGCGAATCTGAAGCAATCCGACTCCATAGTCAACCAGTAATATCCTGCTCTCAGGATCTTCCTCGTCATGGCATGCCCGCCGGCGTGCGTACCAAATGTGCCCTCATGGACTTCCTCCATGAGCATACTGGCCTCTTTCTCATCTACACATCTGAGTAGCACGAGATCGTGGTTTCTTCTATACAGCACTCCATCAGGGTTGAGATAAAAGTTTCCAGATAGCCTCCTCAGAGTCTTCTTATCCTGGGTTGACGCACCCGCCGGATACTCCTTAGTCATAAGGAAGGTCTGGATGTCGTGGAACCATGGCTTGCCGTCAGTGGCATCCTCGATTGCGAACACATATGCTGGTCTGTCAAGACGCGAAAGTACAATGCTTGGAGCCTCATTCCAAAGATTGACCTTATACATAGAAGCCAACGTGGCTAAAGCATCAGCCATTTGATTTTCAGCCCGGGGTACGTGATGAAGTTCTACTCGGTCGAAGAACGGAAGCAGCCTTCTGGCGTAATTCATGTACGGCACTAGATTCGGTTGACGAGTTTCCCACTCCCCTTTAATCTGATTGATCACAAGCGCTGAGTCGCCATATATGTCTAGATTCTTGATTCTCAAATCAATTGCCTCTTCTAGACCCATAATACATGCTTCGTACTCGGCTTCGTTGTTGGTAACTGGAAACGTCAGTCTCGCAGTAAACGGGATGTGGGATCCGTGAGGAGTCGTGATGATAGCCCCGATACCACTTCCATAGGAATTGACTGCTCCGTCGAATATCAACTTCCACTGAGACTCCCTATCCGGCCCCTCGTCGGGCAATGGCTCTTCGCAATCCTTTGCTTTGAGAAACATAATGTCCTCATCAGGGAACTCGAACTTCATCGGCTGATAGTCTTCGATTGGCTGTTCGGCAAGGTAATCAGACAATACGCTCCCTTTGATGGCTTTCTGAGAGACGTACTGAATATCATATTCTGTTAACACCATTTGCCATCTGGCAATCCTGCCCGAAAGAGCCTGCTTCTCGAAGACATACTTGATCGGATCCATCTTCGAAATCAGCATAGTGGTGTGATTGAGCATATACTGTCGTAGACGTTTGGCAGCCCAAGCTAATGCACAACACGTCTTCTCCAGCATCGAGTATCGAGATTCACACTCAGTGAACTTTTTACTCAAGTAATAAATGGCATGCTCCTTTCTGCCCGTCTCGTCGTGCTGACCGAGAACACACCCCATGCTATTCTCCAGAACTGTCAAGTACATGATTAATGGCCGTCCAGCCACTGGGGGTATCAAGATCGGAGGTTCTTGAAGATACTGCTTTATCTTATCGAATGCCTTCTGGCAATCTTCATTCCAAGTAATCGCCTGCTTTTTCTTTAACAACTTGAACATCGGTTCACAAGTGGCCGTGAGCTGGGAGATAAACCTTGCAATGTAGTTTATTCGGCCCAAGAAACCACGAACTTCTTTTTCTGTTTTCGGCGCTGGCATCTCTTGGATAGCTTTTATCTTTGCAGGATCAACTTCGATACCTCGTTCACTAACGATAAACCCCAATAACTTTCCGGACCGCACCCCGAAAGTGCACTTGTTAGGATTCAGCCTCAGCTTGAACTTCCTAAGCCTTTCAAACAGCTTCAGCAAATTGACCAGATGCCCCTCCTCCGTTTGGGACTTTGCAATCATGTCATCAACATAGACTTCAATCTCGTGATGAATCATATCATGAAACAAAGTTACCATTGCTCGCTGGTAAGTGGCCCCTGCGTTCTTCAGACCGAAGGGCATTACCTTATAGCAGAATGTGCCCCAGGGGGTAATAAACGTCGTTTTCTCCATGTCCTCCGGCGCCATCTTAATCTGATTGTAACCGGAGAAGCCATCCATGAATGAAAACACGGAAAACTGGGCTGTATTGTCGACCAACACATCGATATGAGGCAACGGGAAATCATCCTTAGGGCTCGCCCTATTCAAGTCCCGATAATCGACGCACATGCGTACCTTACCGTCCTTCTTCGGTACAGGCACTATGTTGGCGACCCACGGAGGGTAAGTGGTAACGGCTAGAAATCCTGCGTCCAACTGCTTCTGGACTTCTTCTTTGATTTTCACAGCCATGTCTGGTCTCGTCCTCCTGAGCTTCTGCTTGACTGGAGGGCAATCTTCACGCAACGGCAAGCGATGAACCACGATATCTGTGTCAAGTCCGGGCATATCCTCATATGACCAAGCAAAGATGTCACTATACTCTCGAAGCATCTCGACCAGTCTATGCTTGACATCATTCTGCAGCGCAGCCCCAACTCTGACATTCCTGATAAGCTCCTCAGAACCCAGATTTATGATCTCAATCTCCTCCTCATGAGGCTGAATAACCTTCTCCTCTTGTTTCAACAAGCGGGCCAATTCTTCCGGAAGGTCTTCGTCTTCATCAATCTCATCCTCGGCTTGATAGATCGGGCAATCAAAGTCGTAGTGAGCCGTAGAGGGTCCAGAGTCGATGTCGTCTGTTACGTGGATCCTGCAATAACAAGGGTTAAGTTTAAAGCAGGAATATGCAGGTTAGCACGAACCTCGTTGCCATTTTGCTGTTTTTCAAAACAAACGTAAAATATGAATAACAGAGAACACAACATTTGATTACGAAGAAAACGCCTTTTTATTTATTGATAAAATGTATACACATAATCCAACAAGGCCCTGACAGTAAAACCACTATGCCCCGGGCAGGACATAGGGTTGTACAAAAGATTGTAAAAAGCAAATCATTACTCTTCACTTGTCAGCTCGATAATCTCCTTGATGGTCCAGTTGCGAAGGCGCTCGCCTGGTTTGCTCGGTTGAATCCAGGCATCGAGATCACAGTCACTGTCTCCGCTGTCCTCCGACGCTGCGTTGACACTTTCGAATATTACTCCTCCTTTGGTGAATAGGATCGGCCCCTTTCCACGAGATGAGCTACCAGAAGAAGTTGAAGCTTCAGCTTCAGGAGAATATCCCAATCCAAACTTATCCTGTTTGAATGGTATATCCAAGACGTGCCCCCAGCCTGGGGTAGAACCAGCTTCGACAACGGCTCTAGCTTCCTTAAACGAAGAGAGGTTCACCTCCTGCTTCTCTGCAACAACGGGAGCTACCTCCTTCACCTTGACGGTCTCAAACGCCTGGCAAAGAGTCTCATGGATCTCGCCATCCATTTCGACATACTTGAAGGACGACAGGTGGCTTACCATGATGTCCTCCTCTCCGCAAACTGTCACTATGCTGCCCCCAACAGCATATTTAAGCTTCTGATGCAACGTGGACGTTACGGCACCAGCAGAATGAATCCACGGCCGACCTAAGAGGCAACTATAGGCGGGCATGATATCCATAATATAGAACACTGCATTAAACGTCTCTGGTCCAACCTGAATCGGCAGGGTCAATTCTCCAAAGACGTGGCGTTTGGTTCCGTCAAAAGCCTTTACGACCAGATCACTGGGCGTGCACAGCAGTCCCCGGGTATCCAACTTCATTAGTGCTTTCTTCGGAAGCACATTCAGCGAGGAGCCCGTATCTACTAGGACATGTGACATAATCGTGCCCCTGCACTCTATTGAGATGTGCAAGGCATGGTTGTGATCTCTTCCTTTGGGCGTCAGCTCCAAATCTGTAAAACCCAGCCCATTACCAGCGTTGACATGAGCTACCACTTCCTCAAGTTGATTAACGGATATCTCCTGCGGCACGTATGCAGCATTCAATACTTTCAGCAACGCGTTGCGGTGCGCTTCAGAACACAGCAACAGGTTGAGAATTGAGATCTTCGACGGAGTCTGGTGAAGATGATCTACAATCTTGTAGTCACTTTTCCTGATCAGCCGCATGAACTCTTCGGCGTCTTTAACCAACAAGTCTTTCTCTGCCCCCGCAGGAACCTCTTCAACGGCTTTACCTTTGCCCTTATCAGCAGCATCAGCCCTGACTACCTTCTCTGCCGCACCTTCTGCCGGCGCGAACACTCTGCCACTTCTGGTGATACCACTGGCCTCAGCAAGACTCTGCGCAGTCGATCTGGGCGGCTCAATCTCTACCTTCTGGCCATTACAATACACTTCAGCGCCGTAATGCCATGGCACGGCATTGGTACTCTCGAACGGGATTGGTCCAGCCCTGGTGATGGTAATAGTAGGAGGACGAGGTGCAGAAATGGTGATAGGGTGGCGAGGAATGGTGATAGTAGCAACTTCGTTCGCCTGCTTCAGCACGACTTCCCCTGACGCATTCTCAACGCTTCGACTAAACTGCAAAATACCTTCGGTCATCAGACTCTGGATACCTTCACTCAACTGCTCACACCCGTCAGGAAGTGCAGCACATTCCATACAAAACTCCCCACACCCGGGAAAGAAGCCTTTCTTCAGCAGTTTAGCTTTAACAAAGCTCAATGGCGTCTTCAAATCCCCGACATCAGTCAGCAGGTCTGAATTCTCTTCAGAGATAATAGCATTTACTCCGCCCCCCCTATGATGAGGCATCGGATTCTTGGTGACATTGGGCACGTTGTCAGAAAAATTTATTATCTTGGCGTCAATCATGTCCTGGACCTTATGCTTAAAAGCTTTGCAGTTCTCAACTGTATGGCCAGGTGCCCCAGAATGAAATTCACATGTAGCATTAGCATCGTACCCGGGTGGTGGTGCCCCTGTCAAGGGAGCTAGCGTCCTTTTCTGAACCAGTTGGAGCTGAAGCAACGTCTGCAGAAGCTGGGCATACGACATAGGAGGAGTTTCCAAATGACGGTTTGCCAGGGGACCCCGATGCTGATATTTCTTATATCCCGGATTATTCTGTTGCTGAGGCTGCTGCTGCGGCTGAGGGGGAGCAGCTGGGATGTTTATGCTAGCGATCTGAGACTGAGGGCCTTTGCCCTTTCTCCTAGCATTAGAGACAGCACTGGCATCGCCCTCTCGGCGTTTGCCAGTATAAGGTTTCTTGCTGGCTCCTCCAGATGAGGATGATTCGCCTTGAATCTTGCCGATCTTTATACCATTTTCAACATGCTCGCCCAAAGTGATGAGGGCCGAGAATGTCCCGGACATGCCACTAACCAACTTCTCATAATAGACTCCGGGAAGAGTAGCCACGAACATCTGTACCAACTCACGCTCAACCATCGGCGGTTGAACCCGAGCAGCCAATTCACGCCACCGCTGGGCGTACTCCTTGAAGCTTTCATTGCTACGCTGCGAGAGATTCTGAAGCTGAACTCGGTTGGGAGCCAAGTCGCTATTATACTGATAGTGGAGAACAAATGCTTCAGCGAGATCTTTCCACGTTCGCACAGCAGCGGGTTCCAAACCCATATACCATTCAAGCGATGGGCCAGAAAGACTATCCTGAAAGAAGTGCATCAGCAACTTCTCATCATCAGAGTAAGCAGACATCTTCCTGTAATACGATCGGAGATGAACACGGGGACAAGTAGTGCCTCTATACTTCTCAAAGATAGGCACCTTAAACTTGTGAGGTACTTTAAAGTCAGCAATCAGCCCAAGTTTGGACATGTCAACGCCCAATGTATTCTGATTTTCTATATCTCTCATTTTATCTTCCAGTGCCTTGAACCTGAGTCTAGCTTCAGCAGTTAACTCAGCCTCTACACCTCTCTGAGAGAAAATGTCGTCCTGATGGTCCTCCAGCCACGGTTGAGGCACCACCATATTTCCTGCACCAACATTAACATTGGCTCCCAAACCACCATTGACGGCGCCCGCCGCGTTAAGTCCGAGATTATTCATAAGATTGCCGTTAGCACTACCGTTGCCCCCGGCAGCAGGAACAACGTTCTGAGGAGTATCCACTTGAGGAGGAGGAGTGGGTACGGCCCCGCCGTGAAGAATTCCATTGCTGTCAACCCTGGAGATGAGAGGTTGAACCAAAGTACGAAGTTGCTCTTGCCCGTTTGCAACTACTTGCATCAACTCCATAAAACGATCCATCCTTTCACGAAGCTCCTGAACATCTGATTGTACTTGGTCCATGATTCTCGTTTGATTGGCGCGAGTCGAGTAACGGTGGATGAATCTTTGATCAATCCTGAAAGCAGCTCGGAACCTGAGTACCTGAAAAACCTGTCAAGATTAAAGGTTAGGAAAAGCAACAGAATGTATGTCATGCAAGAATGCTTCATGCAAATGCATGCGTGAGTCTGTGTGCTTGAGAGATTTCCCCCGATCCTGGCATCTGCTGACAATAATAAGGAGAAGAATCTAGGCCCAATCATGGAGACAGCAACCTCACAGACACACGCTAATGGAATGATTATGCAAGCTAATGCAAAATGCAGGCATGCAACAATATATCCAAGGCTGCTGTGGAGATTCGATGTCAACAGTCACTGCTGAGAAGGAAACCCCGGTGTAAGCCCACTGATCTGATCTGTTGTGAATAACCATCTGGTAGGATCGAGATCAAGATTCTGCTCTGACAAGAACGAAGGCCTGATAATGAAAAACCCTGGATGCAAGATCAAGGAATATCTGTTGGAGAAGTCTTCAGACCCCAAATCACAAATCTGCCCTCTCGAGAACAAATACACGGCTGCTGATGAGATCTTCAAACCTCACTCAAAAATCTGCTTCATCCAGAACAAATAACAACCGCTGATGAGATCTTCAGACCTCACTCAAAAATCTGCTCCATCCAGAACAAACCTCTGATAACAATACTCTGATCGGAACCTGCTCTATCAAGAACAAACAAACACCTGATGATAAGATCCTCTGATCAAACCCTTGCTCTATCAAGAACATATCTGCAACTGAGAACCCAACATAACTGATTCGCTGTCAAGAAAACCAGGTGGTCTGGAGGTCAAAGTTTCCTGCAATATCCCAACCCACTCACAGGTATGATGGACCTAATCCACGGACAAAGGTACGGCATCCTATGCGGTTGTCAGCGTCACAGACATTCATGAGTGACAATACGATTCCCAGAAGGAGTGGCATCGTCAAGTCATGAAGAGGCCTCTCTTAGCTGACTTCCAAATGATCGGTCCCCAGAGTCGACAATCCTCACGTCTGGACTCCCCTCAGATCCTCAGGACCGGAAAGGAGCACCTCTGCAAGAATCTCGTCTGAGCGCAGATTTTCGTAGGGAACTGTGCCTGTTCAACAGACAGGTTCGTCTACTACTTCTCCACAACTATATCTAGGTGTGTACTCAAAGCCCAGGTCCGGCTTCTCGCTCATAGTAACATCCCTCTCCCACAGCAGCACAGATAATCATATCAAACTGGAAATAAAATGCGGGAAATAAAGTGCGAGAAGTAAAAATGCGATAAATAAACGCAACCCAACGAGCAAACATACAAGCGCTAGGATTGACTCTCATAGGGAACCGGAGAACCAGAGATTCTGGGTTCGATCCCCAGCAGAGTCGCCAGCTGTCGCTTGCGCGAAAATAAGGTGCCGGCATGACAGAAGAGTCGCCACCTTTCGTTATTTATCCCTCAGAGCGGGAAAGGAAACGATCGGAAAAAACCTGACGAAAAAGGGTAAGACAAGGTCATCGCAACCATTGTCTGGGTTCGGGAGTCGGTTACGCAAGGGGAAGGTATTAGCACCCCTCACGTCCGTCGTACTCGACGGGATCCTCGCTTGTTTGTTTACTTGGACGGGTTGGTTATAATCTATCTACCTATCAAGGCTGGCTGAAAAAGAAAAGAAAAATGACTCGGCAAAGCGTCGCACTTTATGCCTACGTATTCTCATCAGAGAATGAGAAATCAGAGTCAACGTAGTTCGGCTAACTACGGGGAAAGGTTGATGGGGAAGGTTGCTCGCTAGGATATCGCATCCTATGCCTACGTACTTTCATCTGGTATGAAAGATCAGAGCAAACGTAGTTCGGGAAACTACAGGAAACAGCTCAACTAGGAGGGAGACTATCAAGTCCTACTGTTGTCATGCCATGGATTCATCCTATGGTTGAGGTTTGAACAGGGAACTCCTAGATGTTGTCATGCATAGGTTTCAACCTAAAAGTCTATCATCAAATCCTTATCAAAGGAAATGAGAGTCCTAAGGGATCATGTCAGTGATACATAGAATACAGACAAAGACATCAGCTTTAACAGTAAAATGCATGCAATGCAAGTGAGGGAGGAAATGTGTGTGGGGTTTCAGCCTCCACAAGCTCATCTCAACCTCAAGCCAGTCATGAAATAACAGTAATCATACTGAAGATCAACAACATGCTATCAAGCAAAGCAGATAAGAGAAATAAGTGCTATCAAGCAAACAACACACATGAGAAAGAATCATCTACTCTCTAATAGTGACCCTAATCACAGGATCTAAACAAACCTAAGCAAAGCTCTCAAGCACAACCCTAAACAGGAGCAATCATTCCCAGTCTTCAGGCTTCAGAATAAGCTTACCAAAGAAAGGGAGCTAAGCAAGCAAGCTCATAGTGTCTTCCTCAGGAAAGCACTAGGAGGTGTATACTCAGGAGTCATACCCTATGTGGCTCAACCACTGTGATCAGTTTACATCCCTCCTCGGGAGAGATTAAACTCACAAGCAGGCTCCAACATCACTGGATATTTAGGAAATCCTATCTGAACTAGTGGAGCTAAATGAATAGACTCATAGGACCTTCCTCAGGAAAGTACTAGGAGGCTTCCACTTAGGAGTTGTATCCCATGTGGCTCAACAACATGTGATCAGTTTACATTCCTCCTCAGGAGAAATTAAACTCACAAGTTGGCTCCAACATCATTGGATACTTGAGAAATCCTAGGCAAACTAGTGGAACTAAGTGAATGGACCCATAGGACTTTCCTCAGGAAAGTACTAGGAGGCTTCCACTTAGGAGTTGTATCCCATGTGGCTCAACAACATGTGATCAGTTTACATTCCTCCTCAGGAGAAATTAAACTCACAAGTTGGCTCCGACATCATTGGATACTTAAGAAAGAGGTGAGAAGGAAGGATGAAAGTCATTCATAGTGCCTTCCTCAGGAAAGTACCATGAACTTCCTTCAAACTTCAGGCTCTCAAACCTCACCAACAGGGCATCAGCCAAGCTCTGGGTCTCTGCATCTTGATCTACAAGCTCCTCTTCATGATGCTCACCATCAATATCCTCAAGGCAACCCCACAGATGAACAGATAACCCACTGAACAAATCACATTATCAGGCAACTTCAGATAATGCCTAAAAATACTAAACTAATGGGGAGAAAATTTAACAAATATTCATAAGGGTCCTCAACACCTACTCATAACATCTACAAAGGCTTCTACCTAAAAATCAAGATAAAACTCAATCCAAGAAAATGATTCATCACCTAAACACAATTCTAAACCCTAATTAGACTATCCTAAGTCAACCCTAATTAAACTAATCAAGATTAATTCTAAAAAATCTAGAAAAAATCCTATGGGGAAGTATGACTAATCATCTAATTGCACCAAAAAGAATGGGTAAAAAAGATTAATGGAAAGTACTAAAACAATTCCTACAAAATCAAATATCAAAATGAAACAATTAAAAAGCTATTTAATTGAAAAATCTAATAAAAATATCAAACATAAAAATAAAATCCCAATTTTATTTTCATAATTTTCTACTCATTTTAATCTACTCATAGAAAAAAGAAGAAATTAAAAATCATTTTTTAACTATTTTTTATGAATTTTACAAATCAGAAAAATAAAAGAAGAAAAATAAAAGAATTTAAACTAAATGAAAGGAGGGGGGTATGAAAAGTAATTCGTGCCAGTTAAAAATATTGGGCCAGAAATAAAAGGGGGGTGGGAATAGAAAATAAGCCCAGAATGGCTTATTAATGAAACGATGCGTTTCATACAATTTGAATCTTCCCTCTCTTTTCTCAGACACGCGCGCGACCGTTAGATTAGGTGAATTTGTCAAACATTGGACTTGATCCAACGGCGCTCCCTCATCGTCTTCATCAAACTAGGGTTTTGCAGAACCCTCTCTCATGCAATCACACTTTCGAGCCTCTCTAGCTCACTCCACAGGCCACGGCTCCACACGACTCCAACATGAAAACTCATCTACGTCTCAAGCCCTACACAACCCTACGTTCACTTTTCCTTAATTCTTCCTAGATTGCTCTAACCGAAAGCACCAACACCATGGCACCACCATATCCAACTGCTATCAAACTTCACCAAACTTCAACCTAATGATTAACAGATGCTCTACACATTACCCTAACTAATGCACACTAATTCTTGATGATTAAAACTAACAATCTACATAGTTCTTGAAAATCAAAGTTTCAAACACCTGCCATGGAACCTCATGGAACAGGCTGTAACTCATGGGGAAGAATCATCTAGCCTAGTACATCATGTCTATGCCTAAGAAACTAATTGAAGCTGCATAATTAAGGAGGTATAAAGTGAAGAAGAAACCTGTCAAAGGGTTATGGTGCAGTGGTGTAGAGGAGGTTCCCAGCCTTGGAATTGCTTGCAGATGGTCCTTGAATGATTCTCAGTATTCTGTTTGCAATGGTGATGAAGGAGATGGCTGGT
This sequence comes from Lathyrus sativus, assembly GCA_963859935.3. NCBI lineage: Eukaryota > Viridiplantae > Streptophyta > Magnoliopsida > Fabales > Fabaceae > Lathyrus > Lathyrus sativus. The sequence continues at coordinate 274,020,371 of OZ012735.1, forward strand.
AGTGCAAGATATCTCAACTTGCTTCAACTTGAAGAAATCCCTCCAATGGCTATGCACTTCTCTCTCTCCTCTGACTTGGCTCAAGTTTCACCAACCTCTCATCACTCTTTGATGCCCTCTTTAAATATTGATTGAGTGGATGCTTCTAGATTCATCTAGAAGGGTGTGGAAGTTTCTTGAAAGTTCCATGATATTCCATAATGGTCATCTCATATGCCATGCCTTGTTATTTTGACTTAAAATACCCTTACATGAGTTATTAAGAAGGAATGTGTGAAAAACAAGTGCATTCTTGGCTTGTGTAGGGTTTTCTAACATTGCCTTCTTTCTTAAGTAACAAATTTCCAAAGGAAGCTCATTTTTTAAGCCTCAAATGAAAATTCTACTTAAACCAATCTTCTCAAAATGTTTTTTCCAATCAAAATAATATATTGGATGACCTATTTTGGATTTGTAGATCTTCCAAAACACTTTTCAATTTCAACTTTTCAAAGTTATAAGTCATTTTTAGTTCATTTTTGACCAATCATGGAATCTTGTGCTATGAGCTTTTTCAACAATTTGTGACCTTCTTTCTAGACTTAAAATCACATTTTGAGCAACTTTCATGTTTTGAGTTTTTCCATTTGAGGCTTGGAAATAGGAGTTTTAGGCATTGGCTAAAATGACCTATAACTGACAAATGACCAAAATACCCCTGCCTTGCTCAAACCATAACTTGAGTTCCACAAATCCAATCAAGGACTTCTACCACTCAAATTAAAGCTAAGAAGATCCTCTTCAACATTCATGTTGACCAAGAAACCATAGGAATCAACCTACTAGGGCAAAAGTTGTCTGGAAGTTGGGTGACTTTCAAGGACCCAGATTCACACACATCAACTGACCTGTAATTTGTCAAAACCATAACTTGAGCTCTGTAACTCCTATCAAGGACTTCCACCACTCAAATTAAAGCTAAGAAGAAGCTCTAAAACATTCATGTTGTGGGGAAAATGAGATATCAAACACATCTAGTGCTAAAACTGCCTGGAAGATAGGGATCAAATTAGGGTTTTTTCACTGACAATCCTCAGAAACCCTAACTCAAAACTTCTCAAACTCCTCAATCATGATGAGTTGGTCTAGGAATCATCTTTATATAATCTCTATGCATCGTTCCATGATCTCATGGCCCTTGGATTAAGTCTCAACCTTCTCCAAATCTTCAGCTGGTCTAGGGTTGACCCAGTCAAAACCCTAATTCTACCATTCATGGTTGAATCTTCTGAATTCTTACATAATGACTTCTCTGGGCTTCATGAAGGCTATCAAGGCATCTCATAAGCTTTCTCAAGACATCAAGTTCATTCTCAAAGTCTCAGAATCATCTGAGGAGCACCCACAACTTTCAAACTGTGAAGCACACAACCCTGGTTTCAACCAACTCCTCTGAGGACCTCTTGAACTTTTTGATGAAGGTATCAACTTTCAAATACTCCATGAATGAATAAATGTTGGTCAAATTTTGGGGTGCAACAGCTGTCGCTTGCGCGAAAATAAGGTGCCGGCATGACAGAAGAGTCGCCACCTTTCGTTATTTATCCCTCAGAGCGGGAAAGGAAACGATCGGAAAAACCTGACGAATAAAAGGTAAGACAAGGTCATCGCAACCATTGTCTGGGTTCGGGAGTCGGTTACGCAAAGGGAAGGTATTAGCACCCCTCACGTCCGTCGTACTCGACGGGATCCTCGCTTGTTTGTTTACTTGGACGGGTTGGTTATAATCTATCTACCTATCAAGGCTGGCTGAAAAAGAAAAGAAAAATGACTCGGCAAAGCATCGCGCTTTATGCCTACGTATTCTCATCAGAGAATGAGAAATCAGAGTCAACGTAGTTCGGCTAACTACGGGGAAAGGATGGGGAAGGTTGATGGGGAAGGTTGCTCGCTAGGATATCGCATCCTATGCCTACGTACTTTCATCTGGTATGAAAGATCAGAGCAAACGTAGTTCGGGAAACTACAGGAAACAACTCAACTAGGAGGGAGACTATCAAGTCCTACTGTTGTCATTCATAGGTTTCAACCTAAAAGTCTATCATCAAATCCTCATCAGAGGAAATGAGAGTCCTAAGGGATCATGTCAATGATACACCAAAACAGACAAAAACATCAGCTTTAACAGTAAAATGCATGCAATGCAAGTGAGGGAGGAAATGTGTGTGGGGTTTCAGCCTCCACAAGCTCATCTCAACCTCAAGCCAGTCATGAAATAACAGTAATCATACTGAAGATCAACAACATGCTATCAAGCAAAGCAGATAAGAGAAATAAGTGCTATCAAGCAAACAACACACATGAGAAAGAATCATCTACTCTCTAATAGTGACCCTAATCACAGGATCTAAACAAACCTAAGCAAAGCTCTCAAGCACAACCCTAAACAGGAGCAATCATTCCCAGTCTTCAGGCTTCAGAATAAGCTTACCAAAGAAAGGGAGCTAAGCAAGCAAGCTCATAGTGTCTTCCTCAGGAAAGCACTAGGAGGTGTATACTCAGGAGTCATACCCTATGTGGCTCAACCACTGTGATCAGTTTACATCCCTCCTCGGGAGAGATTAAACTCACAAGCAGGCTCCAACATCACTGGATATTTAGGAAATCCTATCTGAACTAGTGGAGCTAAATGAATAGACTCATAGGACCTTCCTCAGGAAAGTACTAGGAGGCTTCCACTTAGGAGTTGTATCCCATGTGGCTCAACAACATGTGATCAGTTTACATTCCTCCTCAGGAGAAATTAAACTCACAAGTTGGCTCCAACATCATTGGATACTTGAGAAATCCTAGGCAAACTAGTGGAACTAAGTGAATGGACCCATAGGACTTTCCTCAGGAAAGTACTAGGAGGCTTCCACTTAGGAGTTGTATCCCATGTGGCTCAACAACATGTGATCAGTTTACATTCCTCCTCAGGAGAAATTAAACTCACAAGTTGGCTCCGACATCATTGGATACTTAAGAAAGAGGTGAGAAGGAAGGATGAAAGTCATTCATAGTGCCTTCCTCAGGAAAGTACCATGAACTTCCTTCAAACTTCAGGCTCTCAAACCTCACCAACAGGGCATCAGCCAAGCTCTGGGTCTCTGCATCTTGATCTACAAGCTTCTCCTTATGATGCTCACCATCAATATCCTCAAGGCAACCCCACAGATGAACAGATAACCCACTGAACAAACCAAATTATCAGGCAACTTCAGATAATGCCTAAAAATACTAAACTAATGGGGAGAAAATTTAACAAATATTCATAAGGGTCCTCAACACCTACTCATAACATCTACAAAGGCTTCTACCTAAAAATCAAGATAAAACTCAATCCAAGAAAATGATTCATCACCTAAACACAATTCTAAACCCTAATTAGACTATCCTAAGTCAACCCTGATTAAACTAATCAAAATTAATTCTAAAAAATCTAGAAAAAATCCTATGGGGAAGTATGACTCATCATCTAATTGCATAAAAAAGAATGGGTAAAAAAACCTAAGGGAATGTCCTACAATAATTCCTACAAAATCAAATATCAAAATGAAACAATTAAAAAGCTATTTAATTGAAAAATCTACTAAAAATATTAAACCTAAAAATAAAATCTCAATTTTATTTTTATAATTTTCTACACACTTTAATCTACTCAGAGAAAAAAGAAGCATTTAAAAATCATTATTTATTTATTTTTAATGCATTTTACAAAACAGAGAAATATAAGAAGAAAAATAAAACAATTATATTAATTAAAAGGAGGGGGGGTCAGAATAGCACTCTGGGCTAGTTAAAACCAATTGGGCCAAATAAAGGTGGGGGTGCGAAGAGAAATCCAAGCCCAGAACCGGTCTTTAATGAAACGACCGCGTTTCGCTTATTTCAAATCTTCCCTCCAATCTTCAGACACACGCACAACCCTTGGATTGGAATAAAATGTCAAACCCTGGACTTGATCCAACGGCCACGAACCCTTCTTCTTCCTTGGACCAAACCCTAACCTGCAACCCTTCCCCCATGGCCGAAACTTCTAGCTCTTCTAACTCCCTCCACACGCCATGGTTGGACTCGATTTAAAAACGAAAGTTGCTCTAAATCTCAAGGGGAACACAACCCTACGTACAGTTTTCACCAATTTGCCCTAGATTGTTCTAACAGAATGCGACAAGATCGTGGCACAACCATATTCACCTGACATCAACCTTCATCAAACTTCAATTTAATGGTCAACAGATGCACTACACGTTATGCTAGTTATCATGCACTAATTCTTGATGATTAAAACTAACAATCTACATAGTTCTTGCAACTCAAAGATTTCTGGTCCTGCCATGGAACCTCATGGAACATGCTATAACTCTCAGGGATGGATCCTCTACCCTAACACATCATGTCTATGCCTAAGAAACTAATTGAAGCTGCATAATTAAGGAGGTATAAAGTGAAGAAGAAACCTGTCAAAGGGTTATGGTGCAGTGGTGTAGAGGAGGTTCCCAGCCTTGGAATTGCTTGCAGATGGTCCTTGAATGATTCTCAGTATTCTGTTTGCAATGGTGATGAAGGAGATGGCTGGTAGTGCAAGATATCTCAACTTGCTTCAACTTGAAGAAATCCCTCCAATGGCTATGCACTTCTCTCTCTCCTCTGACTTGGCTCAAGTTTCACCAACCTCTCATCACTCTTTGATGCCCTCTTTAAATATTGATTGAGTGGATGCTTCTAGATTCATCTAGAAGGGTGTGGAAGTTTCTTGAAAGTTCCATGATATTCCATAATGGTCATCTCATATGCCATGCCTTGTTATTTTGACTTAAAATACCCTTACATGAGTTATTAAGAAGGAATGTGTGAAAAACAAGTGCATTCTTGGCTTGTGTAGGGTTTTCTAACATTGCCTTCTTTCTTAAGTAACAAATTTCCAAAGGAAGCTCATTTTTTAAGCCTCAAATGAAAATTCTACTTAAACCAATCTTCTCAAAATGTTTTTTCCAATCAAAATGATATATTGGATGACCCATTTTGGATTTGTAGATCTTCCAAAACACTTTTCAATTTCAACTTTTCAAAGTTATAAGTCATTTTTAGTTCATTTTTGACCAATCATGGAATCTTGTGCTATGAGCTTTTTCAACAATTTGTGACCTTCTTTCTAGACTTAAAATCACATTTTGAGCAACTTTCATGTTTTGAGTTTTTCCATTTGAGGCTTGGAAATAGGAGTTTTAGGCATTGGCTAAAATGACCTATAACTGACAAATGACCAAAATACCCCTGCCTTGCTCAAACCATAACTTGAGTTCCACAAATCCAATCAAGGACTTCTACCACTCAAATTAAAGCTAAGAAGATCCTCTTCAACATTCATGTTGACCAAGAAACCATAGGAATCAACCTACTAGGGCAAAAGTTGTCTGGAAGTTGGGTGACTTTCAAGGACCCAGATTCACACACATCAACTGACCTGTAATTTGTCAAAACCATAACTTGAGCTCTGTAACTCCTATCAAGGACTTCCACCACTCAAATTAAAGCTAAGAAGAAGCTCTAAAACATTCATGTTGTGGGGAAAATGAGATATCAAACACATCTAGTGCTAAAACTGCCTGGAAGATAGGGATCAAATTAGGGTTTTTTCACTGACAATCCTCAGAAACCCTAACTCAAAACTTCTCAAACTCCTCAATCATGATGAGTTGGTCTAGGAATCATCTTTATATAATCTCTATGCATCGTTCCATGATCTCATGGCCCTTGGATTAAGTCTCAACCTTCTCCAAATCTTCAGCTGGTCTAGGGTTGACCCAGTCAAAACCCTAATTCTACCATTCATGGTTGAATCTTCTGAATTCTTACATAATGACTTCTCTGGGCTTCATGAAGGCTATCAAGGCATCTCATAAGCTTTCTCAAGACATCAAGTTCATTCTCAAAGTCTCAGAATCATCTGAGGAGCACCCACAACTTTCAAACTGTGAAGCACACAACCCTGGTTTCAACCAACTCCTCTGAGGACCTCTTGAACTTTTTGATGAAGGTATCAACTTTCAAATACTCCATGAATGAATAAATGTTGGTCAAATTTTGGGGTGCAACACTCAGCCCTAGGATGGCCTCACAAGTCAAAGGTCCAACAATAGATACACGGCCACGATTGCGTCTTCCCCAATGGCTCTGCTGAATTAGGGTTTGAGCTTCCATGGCCACCATGCACGAGCCAAGCTTACACCACTCTGTTCTCCCTATCCAGACCATGAATCAACACGATTCCAACATGAAAGATGCTCAGAATCTCTCCCTCTATAATCCTATGGCATTAGATTGATTTGAAACTCACCACAACAACAAACCCGATCGAAGCAAAATCTGGTTACCATGAAATTACTCTGAGATGCGCCATCAAAATTCTTCATCAAACTTATCCTAATCTAACCTATAACTAATGGTTATCATTCTGATCAATCAAGCTAAGCTTATGATGCATTAACCTAGGAGTTTCAAGCCCTAACCGTTTCTACAACCTGCTAATCATCATCACCAAACCACTCCAAATTCACCCTAACTGCTCTACTAACTTTCTACATTACATCTAAACTAACAAAGCTATGCCTAACTAACTGAATCAAGCAATTTGAGTGAAAACATACCTGGTGCAATAGCTTGAAGACAGCTATGGAAACTTGTGGATCTGAGGCTCTTGAGGCTTGGATCTTGATCTACACACTCAATACTCAATTCTGTATGCAACACTTGAGTGAGACTTGGCCTGAATTGTGCTATCCAATGGAAACTTCAATTTTGATGTTCTTGAAGAAAGTGCTCGAAAATGGAGTCTAACCACCAAATCTTTGCTTCAATTATGATCCAGGATGATGATTGAACCAGATTGAATTGATGTGAATGAAAATTGATGAAGGTTTTGGAGAATTGGAATGAAAATTTAATGAAAAAGAATGAGAGGATTTTGTGAAATTCTTGGTGCAAATGAAGCCAACCCTTGCCAAATTCATCTTTCATGAATATATAGACCCCAATGGTACATTCTAGATCCATCTTGCACATTCCCTTGTTTTCAAATTTTGGCTCATTTTGATTATGTTTCTTAAAAAGCAAGCAACCATGGATAACTTCATTTTTTCCTTCTAAACTCAAAAAAGTGTGTGAACCATTGTTCTTAGAATTGTTTTTCCATTCAAAATCATATATTGGAAGTCTCCATTTGGACTTAGAAATCTCCCAAACCATTTTCCAACTTGAAATTATTCACTTTATAAGCCTTTTTAGTTCATATTTTGACCAATTTTGTAACATCATGCTATGAGCTTCTCCAATAACTTGTGACCTTCTTTCTAGACTTAAAATCCCATTTGGAGCAAGTTTGATGTTGTAAGTTTTTCCATTTGAGGCCTCCTTGTATGAGTTTTGGGTATAGGTTAAAATGACCTGTAATTCACAAATGCCCAAAATACCCTTTGCTTGTCAAGACCATAAGTTGAGTTCTCCACATCATATGAAGGCATGCCATACCATTCTAGAAAGCTAAGACAATGAGGAACAACTCTTATGTTGACCAAGAATTCATTTGAAATCTCCTTGAGGGGCAAAACTAGCTTGGAAGTCAAGTCACTTTCACAGACAAAAATTCAGATACCCCAGATGACCTGTAACTTGCAAGGACCATAACTTGAGTTCTACAAATCTCCTTGAGGTCTTCCACCACTCAAATTAAAGGTCTTGAGATCCTCTACAAGTTTCATGTTGGCCAAGGAGCCATTTGAAGCTAGCATTTTGACTTATCTTGCTTGGAAATTTGACCTAAACTAGGGGATTTTACAGAGAAACCCTAATTTAGTAACTCCTCTTCTCCTTGATTTCTCTTGAATTCTCCTTGTCATATCTCCATATCCTTCTTTATATGTCCAATGTTGATCCCCACATCTCTCCAATAGCCTTGAATGCTCTTTTAAGTCAGTCAATTGACCTAGGGTTGACCTAGGGTTGACCCAGATGAAACCCTAGTTGACTGTCTTCCACTATAGCTCTTGTGCTTTCATCAATGACTTGCTTTCTTCTCCAAATGACTTTGTAAGTCTCTCATAAGGTCTAGATGCTCTCCATACCTTCACTCCACAGCTCACAACCCTCTTGTTGATCCTCAGATACCCTCAGCTAGGAGATGGACTCAAGGCTTGATCTGCTGAACTCTTTGCTTTCAAATTCTTTCCTGATGACTTGAATATGACTGAATTGGGATAATAACCTCTTGATAGGCCTCTAGAGATGAAAATAATGATTGGTCCCCTGTTGAATGACTTGCTATGCTTATGCTATGCAAATGGTTAGTCTATGTACATGACTCTATGTGCAAATGCTAATGATAATGAAACATAAATCCAAGGAATAAGGTTGAGCAAATTTTAGGGTGCAACACACACCTATCTCAGCACCGGCCACCTTCCGGCCAACTCTGGCGAGGCCAACGCGACGAAACGACGGGCCTGCTCATACGTCCTCCTCGAGGGACGACTATACCGCCGAGGCTTCTCAATCCCACTCCTCAAGTGTTTAGATAAGTCCCAGAGTACAACCGTTCTAGAAGAAATCCACGAAGGCATTAACGCGCAGCACCTCGGCGGAAGATCCCTAGCGCGCAAGGCCCTACGCGCAGGCTACTACTGGCCATCAATGCAGTCCGACGCGAAGGAACACGTCAAACGATGTGATAAATGTCAATGACACGGGGACATGCACCTCGCCCCCCCGACCGACCTCACGTCCCTCTCGTCTCCGTGGCCGTTTTTCTGGTGGGGGCTGGACATCCTCGGGCCCTTCCCCCTAGGTTCATACCAGAACAAGTACCTCATTGTGGGAGTCGATTACTTCACCAAGTGGATCGAGGCCGAAGCTCTGGCCAAAATCACCGCCCACAACATACTCCGATTCTACAAATGCAACATCCTCGCCAGATTCGGGGTCCCGCTCGCCATCGTCACCGACAACGGCACACAATTCACAGACAAAAACTTCCGCGACTTCGTCACCAAACTCGGAACCAAACATCACTTCTCCTCGGTCGAACACCCTCAGACAAACGGCCAGGCGGAGTCGGCGAACAGAGTTATACTCAAAGGACTCAGACGACGACTCGGCGACGCCAAACGAGCATGGGTCGAAGAACTCCACAGCGTCCTCTGGGCATACCGCACCACCCCCCACTCAACCATGGGGGAAACCCCATTTCGCCTCACGTACGGAACCGAGGCCGTGATACCGGTCGAAATTCGCGAACCGTCCCGACGAACGGAAGCTCCCCTGGACACCGACGACAACGACGGCTCCCTCCGAGAAGAGCTCGACCTCGTCGAAGAAATCCGCTCAGGGGCAGCCCTCCGGGAAGCCCGGCTGAAGCAACAAGTCACACTTCGCCATAACAACAAAGTCATAAAACGCGATTTTCAAACAGGCGACTTAGTTCTACGCAGAAACCAGAAAGACTCCCACGAGGGTAAACTGGCTGCGAACTGGGAAGGCCCGTACCGAGTCCGCGACAAAACGGAGCACGGGGCCTATTACCTCGAAAACCTACACGGTGAACAACTAGCTCGACCATGGAACGCCGCGAAACTTAAGCGGTACTACAGTTAAAACATTGCCCGCGACGACCCATCGTCCCGACCACTGGAGGGGGCGACATGGTACCACCGCACACCCCGCGTCCACTAGCGACCAAAGAAAAGCAAGCCCTGCCTCTCGTGTGCGCGGGCAGAAGGCCTTGCTCGGCAGGGAATACCTCGACCGAGGCTCCTCGCCGTCGTACCAAAAGAGGCAGGACACCCAGCTCGCGATGGGACGTCCACGCCCCGGGGAGAACTACCCCCGAAACGGCCCGGCCACATCGCCGGTCAAACCGGCCAGTTCCCTGCACTACCGGTAACAAATTGTCGAGCTAAACACACCGAGCGCACACTTAGAAAATTTACAAGAAATGTCATACACATCAGAGGCATTCAAACAAATATGAAAAACGAGCATAAACGACATGCAAATAACGAGCGCACACTTAGAAAATCCATGAAAAATATATTAAACAAAAGCGGGCACCAGCCCAGTAGTCAATGGTACAAATACAGAGCACGCAGGCCCAAAGAAAGAGATAACAAACATCGGCACGCAGGCCATAAAAACAACGAGCACGCAGGCCCGACAACCTATGCTTCCTCGTCCGCCCGGTCAGCAGCCGCGGGTTCCTCCTCGGGGATAACAAGATAGGGATCGATCACCTTCCCGTCAACAATCTCGTGGTACGGGCCTATCCCATCCACGGCCAGCACGACACCAGGATTGGCGACCTGAACCTGCTCGACAGCACTCTTGAACCCGACCTCAACAGCCTCCAGACAGTCGCTTTCCAACACCCGGATACGAGCGATCAGGTCAGCACGAGTGATTAACCGTCGATCTCCGTCTGTCTCGTCCTCGGCCGGACGAACCGCGTTGTCCAAAACTTCCGTGCGGACCTTCAGCGCCTGCACCTCGGCCGTCGCTGTCCCCAGTTTCTCCTCCAGCGAAGTCACCTTCCCCTCAGCACCCTCTGCCCGTTTCCGCTGCTCAGCAACATCCTTCTGGCTCTTCTCCAACTCCTCAGTGAGCTTGGCCAACCGCGACTGCGTGAAAGTAAGATCCCCTTGCAGTTTGGACAGCTCAGCAGCGGAGCAGCCCTCCTCGTTCAGCACAAGAGCCGTCGTGAACGTCCGCATCATTGCGGCCAAGTCCTCAGCCAGAACACGTCGACGAATCTCTCGATCAGCCTGACGAACAACCTTCACCTCCCCAGCGGAGACAGTGGGAGAACGGGCACCATGAAAATATCCCGGATGCTGGTGGCAGGGCGGGACGACATAACCTTCCTCGGCGGTGCCGACCGTCAGATCCACCACTCGGGGCTCCTCGGACCTCTGCCTCTTCGACGCTCCTTAAGACGCAGGAGATTGGCTCTCTTGAGGCGAAGAGGACGAACTTTGCCCCCCCGGCGTCGCGACCTCCTGTCCGACCAGCTGGCTCACCCTCGTCCTCGGGGCCGCAACATTCCTAGCAGCGCGCAACTGCTTCACCCGCTCCTCGACGGAAGACATGTTCGCTGCAAAAACAAAGAAAAGAGTTAGCGACGGTCAAAAGCCCCGAACACGGGGAGAAAACAAACATTCCTACCTAGGTAATCCAGAGCGGCCGCCCCGGTCGCACAGCCGAGCAGGGTCTTAGTATTTATCAAACGCTTCTTGGTGCGTACATTCCCCTGCGCGTCAAGGATATACCGACCGTCGGGCGTCACCAGCTTCGACGGAGGGAGGGACCGCACAAAAGCAACTATTTTCAAATAGGCGGCCATGTCCTTCTCCTCGAGGGTCCCCGCCCGGACGATATACCTATCCGTCCCTCGGCTGAAATGCTCCGCGGTCTACAGTAGATGTATCTTAGGAAGCCACGCGCGGAATCGCTGGCCATCTACCGTTCGCTCGCCCTCGTCGAAAAGAGTGTCTGAGCCGTGCTGCGTGATCGGCTTGACGAGATAGAACTGGTTCTTGAAATCCTTGACAGAATCGCTATACGCTTTGAAAAGTTTGGTCGATTGCTTAAAAGAAACCCATCCGTGGCGGCCATTCACCGTCTGTCGCTGCAGGTGGAAGATGCGGAAAAATAGCGGTACCGTCGGCTCCACCGAGAGGTAGAAACACACCACCTCGAAAGCCCGGATGAAAGCCAAGGCATTGGGGTGCAGTTGGGACGGGGCAAGGCGCAACCAGTAAAAAAAGCCCCAGATGAAAGGCGGAGAACGGTAACCGGAGCCGCGCTTCTTTAAAATAGAATTCATGCATCGGGAACATCCGCCGCCCATAGCGCGAGCAGATGCAGTGATGTTCTTTTGGTCGGTACACCTGCCAGTGCTGTGGCTCTCCTATAGGCGTGTCCTCAACCGTGGCGTACACGTCGGATGCATCGGCCACGAAACAAGAAGGAGTAGAAAGCGGCTCCTCGGCCGCCCACTCCTCGGACGGGGCAATACGCTCATCGTCATACTCCGGAATCTCAGGTTCATTGTCTTCGACCATTATCCCCGGCACCAGAGCCGACATCTACACCTGAAAGTAGAGGACAACGGTGAATTCGATAGCCAGGATCAAATCCACCCTTCCACCGCAAGTCAAGTGAAAGGGCGACAAAGGCCGGGAAGCGACGAGCAAACACTCGCTCCTCGTCTACCCTCCTCGGGGGATCAAAGGCCGACCCCCCATCCCCCCTCGGGACAGCCATCGGAGAAGGTACTTATCCCCGGGGCATTCATCGGAGAAAGCCCCCGTCCTCGGGGCGTTCATCAGAAAAAGCTCCCGTCCTCGGGGCATTCATCGGAACCAGCCTATCCTCCCCGGGACACTCATCAGAAAATTCGTCAGACACAGTGGATCTCGCGTCCCTCCTCGGGGCATTCATTATGCCCTGACCACACATTCCAATTGAACGACGGAAATAAAAAGGGAGGGAAAAGAAGAACTCACTTGTGACGGCTGCGGACGGAAGGAAAGATCAAACGGTGCAGCGGCGATCGACGGCAAGCGGCGGACGAGCAGAGATGACAAAGCTTAGCAGACACAACAACAGAGAGAAAAGTAGCAGAATGAGCGGGGACCCCCATATTTATAACCCGGCGCGGGACTCGAAGCGACCCTAGGCTCATTAATGACATAGGGTAGCCGCCCCTACGACCGCTTAACGCAAGACACGTGGCGGCAACCTGACAGTCGCGTCCCTTCACCTGCCTTCTCCCCGCTCTGCCGACGACCGGAGATCTTCGCACGAGTGCCCGTTCCAGATGCAGCGAACTTAAGTCCTCTCTCTCTCCCCAGAGCTTCGACTTGGGGGGCTCCTGTCCCGGTATGGGCCTAACCTCGGCAGGCCCAATACCGCGTACGGCCCAACAGGCGAATCGGGCACGCCGGGCACGTGCATCCCTCAAGACGAGCAGGGCAGGCCGCCGAACACAAGCAACGTTCCAACAACCTTTCATCATCCACCACACCAGACGAGCAGAACCGTCCCCGGCTCACCAAAGCACAGCCATGGTCCCTCCCCTCCGCGGGGAGAACAACGTGCCCGGCGCATGTCCTCCACGTGCTCCCCTCCGCGGGGACACGTCACCGGCCAACTGCCCACCTCCGAAAGAGAAGGTCAAACCCACTTTCCGGAGATCTAGGAGCGGTTGAACTAGGGCGAAGACCACGTCCTGGTCTTCACTACGCCACGTAAGCCCTAGCAGTCATTAGAGTTGGGCCTGGTCATCCAGTTCAGCCCTAATGACCGTTGGCCCAGCGCTGGGGTCTCTCTATAAATACCCTCTTCCTCAAGAGGGTCAGGTAACTCTTCTTGCCCCTTTTCTGTACTATTGCTTCCATTCTGCCCAACTTCTTACTTTGGCATCGGAGTGTCTTGCAGGTACACCCCCCTCCTCCTTCTCACCCCCGGTGAACAGGTAGCCGTCTGTTGCACCCCAAAATTTGCTCAACCTTTTCTTACCTGGTTTATGTTTCATTTTCATTAACATTTGCATAGTTCTAACATTTGCATATCATAGCATATTATTATTTAGCAGGGGATCAAGTGTGATTCATGTCAAAAGAAGCCTAACCAGAGGTCTTATTCAAGTTCGAGAAGTCACCAAGGTCATCCGAAGTTGGTTTGAGGTTTCAAGAAGTTTAAATGCTCATGTGGATTTTTCTCCTATCTTGAGGACCATTGAAGACCATCAGTGGGATGTGAAGCTTGGATTGTGAATAAAGGATGTGTATAGATCTCATGGAGTTCCTAGAAGGCCATGTTGAAGCTTAATCAGGTCATTGTGCCAATTGCAAGAGTTACAGATGAAGTGGATGCAACTAGGGTTCCATCCGGGTAATCCTAAGACAAGTTGAGCAAATCGAAGAGGGTCAAAGCCCATTTATAAGTCATTGAGATCTTTAGATGATATGTCAAAGCATTTGAGACATTGTTTCAAGTCTAATCAAGAAGAACCAAGAGTGGTTGGAGTTGCTAAGTCAGGGTTCCTAGGGTAAAATCCCATGTTTAATGCAAAACTTCCAGGCCATGTAAATCAAGAGATAAGTCTCAAATGACTTTGACCTCCACATGAATGTTGTGGAGGATGTTCATAGCTTTAATTTGAGTACTAGAAGTCATCCATCTGATTTATAGAACTCAAGTTACAAGCCAGACAAGTTACAGGTCCTTGGATGCATCTGAAATTTGTCTGCGAAAATCATCTGACTTCCAAGCTATTTTTGACCTAGAAGGAGGTTTCACCTGAACTTTTGGCCAACATGAAAAGTTGTTCCTCATGATCTTAGCTTTCTAAATTGTACTATAAGTCTTCCATCTGATTTGTAGAACTCAAGATATGAGGTTTATAAGTCATGGGTATTTTGGGAAGGTGAGATTATAGGTCATTTTCAATCGTAGGTCAAAATCTCCAACTTGCACTCTTCAAATGGAGATTTGTTCAACATGAAAGTTGCTTAAAATGGAATTTTAAGTGCAACCAAGTGGTCATGTGGAATTGGTTTGGCTCATAGCAAAAAGTCACTTAAAATGGCCTAAAAAAGGGAATTTTTCAAATGGATTAAGGAGGGAAAATTGACTTTTTGAGTTAGAGGACCAAAACATGTCATATGAATACATTTTTTGAATGGAAATCACATTCTAAGCACATTGGCATTGGCAGAATTTTGAGCATAGGCCAAGTTTTGGGAGTTGTCATTTAGATTACTTCACCATGAAGTTACATAATCAAAAACAACCATTGGATCAAATACAAGGATCAAATCCCAGCCCTTCACACTCCACCTACTGTTATTAGTTGAATTGAATCATCTTGGAGCCAAAACATTGCCATTTTCGTGTACCTTCAAGAGCAAAAAGTGGTGAAATTTTGAAAATTCATTTTGGGCCTACAGGCAAGGATTGGGCTTTCTTTGGATCCATATCCATTGTATATAACATTTCTAACCTTCACAAATCATCATAATTCGAATTTGGAGGCAAAAAGCTCAAGAACAAAGTTGAAAAAGTGTTGAAAATTCAAATTTCGAATTCTCCGATTTACTCCGTTTCAAGTTGAATTGAAGATTGTAGAAGCTTTATTGTGGATCATTGAACGTGTTTGGATCATTTTCTTCAAGCTTTAGCAAGGATTGAAGGCTCGGTGGAAGTTCTCCACTAGGTAACTTTAATTTAACCTTACACTCTCAATACTTGATGATTCTTCGCCATTTTTGTTGCATTACGATCCTTGAAGCATGTAGATCGATTATGGATCATAATTGTTTGCGTTTGTGACGATCGATTTTCGGAGCTCCAAACTTGTTGTTTCAGTTTGATCATTTCTTGAGGTGTTTTGCTTGAATTTTCATGGATCTATAACCTACATAACATGAGAATGATGTTAGGATAAAATTAATTGAGTTTTGATGAACTTTTGTTTTTGTGCACCAAACTTGTTGTTCGTTTTTCTCTTTAATGGTGAAGAATCAATGAAAAATAACGGTAGATTTGGATTCCTTGTCGCGAGTAGATAAATTTTCATATAAAATTTGTAAAAAATGGATGAAAATTGCATTTAGTGTGTGTTATTCATGAACACATGGTGGTTGGACAAAGGAAGAAGACAACCGGAGGGGTTCCGGCGGCGGTTTCCGGCTGGGGAGGGGGAGGCCGCGCGGCCGTTGGATTTGGCTGGAGAAGGATACCAAGTCTCCTGATCCAAGGGCGCGTAGAGCGCCACGTGTGCAGAACGCCAAACGGCGTCGTTTTAGTCAAAAGGGGGAGGGGATGCACGCGGGTTCAACTCCCGCTGAGTGCATTTGCCACTTTTCCATTTGCTATTTTGTGTTTAGTTTTGTTTATTTATTTGTTTCATTGTTTTATTTGGTTTGCTGATTTTAGAATTTCGTATGGGCCTAGCTGCTATCCGCCCCCCCCCCCCCCCTTAAGCCCAGTCCATTTGTTTGCACTTGTTTTGTTTGCTAGTTGCACCATTTAATTAGTATTTTCGTTTTTAAATTCTGCTTTGCATGCTGTTACAAATTAATTCGAATAAAATAGTTCCAATATCATAAAAATTCCCAAAAAATATTTTTCATAAACCTTGAGATGTCTAATTCATTCTGAATATTTTTATTTTATTTTTTTTAGTTTATTTTCTATTTTTAAATGAATTAAATACTGGAGCTGTTTTATTTGATTTAATTTGTAGTTCTGTTCTTTCTTGATTTTATTTCCATGCTTATTTTCTTATTTTTGCGTGATCCTTTTTTGAGCATTGTTTTAACATGTTAATTGATCTTTGGATATTTTTTTCATAATTTTTAAGTGCTGTTTCCATGTGATTTGAAGTGCTTTTTGTTCTCTCTCATTTTCTGCCTTGGTTTAGGACACTCTTGGTGTTTGCCCTTTGTTGTGGCCTTTCCCTTTTGATTTTCAATCCCTCCTTTTGACCCCTGGTTCCTAGTACCTTGGGGGTCCTTTGAGATTTTAATTGGAATTTTTAGATGCATTTTCATATTTTTCATGTATTTTGCAAGTCGCTTCATGTGTGTGCTTCTCTACTTGTGCACTTGGTTTGTTTTGCTTCCAAAAGCTTGGTTGTGCATTATTGATGAATTTAATTATGATTGTTTCATGTTAGGGGCTTGTTATAGGTCTTGTGTGTTGATTCATAGGTCTTTAACTTGTGCATAAGTTGTTCATTTGATTTCATACTTTCATGTTTGCATATTGTGTCCATATAATTGGTGTTTACTTGCATTGTTTGGTGTTATTGTTGGCATTTGCTTGTGATGTTTTACTTTAACTTTTGAGATCTCTTCTTCTCATCCCTATTCTGTCCAATGACCTTTGTGTGTCATTTAAGGTGGCTTGGTCCCTCCTTAGGAGGAACTTGAAGTTTACCTAAAGTGATGAATCCATGAGGACTTTTTCTCATTGTTTTTGTCATTTGTGTATTTGCTTTTGATGCATCTTTCTTCTACCTTTTTCTTGCATTCCCATATGCATGCTTGGTCGAGACGAGCTTGTGGAGGCCTCTGCCCCACACACCTTTTCCTCCCACTTTCATTCTAATTGTGCATTCGATGTGTGCATTCATTCATTTGCATGTTTTATTTGTCATTTCTTCTTCTTCTTTTGTCTTCTTTCCCTTAGGATTTCTAACCTCTCTTGTTTAAGAGGGGTTATGATAGACATTTAGGTCCTAAACATGCATGATAACATTAGGTAGATATTTCCCTCTTTTAATCCCAACTTTAGGTGCATTTTGCATGACAACTTTTAGGGTTTGGTCCAGTCCCCCCTTAGTTTGTCCCGTTCTCTTCTCATCTTCAAACAACTTCAATTCACTTAATAAATGCAATGGATGATGTGCCATAAGCCTTGTACTTGGGAAATGGTGATTGAGTGGCTACCTCTCAATTGCCTAGAGTGTTTAGTGTACGTCCTTAGGACGATATGCGACGCATTCGATCCTAGGTTTTAGACTTTGTTATAACATACATCATGAACACTCTAATTCAAAACACTTCTTCCTTAAAAGACTTCAAACAAACAATTCAAACTCTTTTTGTCCTCTTGGACTTTTAATCAAGAAAAACCCTTTCATAAGGAGATAAAAAACTGTCAGACAAACCTGTGTCTTCCGTAGTTACCCGAACTACGTTTGCTCTGATCTTTCATGCCGTGTGAAAGTACGTAGGCATAAGACGCGATGTCTTAGCGAGCAACCTTCCCTCCTTTCCCGTAGGTAGGCGAACTACGTTGACTCTGATTTCTCGTTTCAGACGGGAATACATAGGCATAGAACTGCTATGTTCTGCCGAGTCACTTTTGTTTTCTTTTGTCCCTAGACCTTTTAGTGTAGATAGTTAAACACACCCTTTTAGATAGACAACAAGCGTGGATCCCATCGAGTACGATGGACGTGAGGGGTGCTAATACCTTCCCCTTGCGTAACCGACTCCCGAACCTAGAATTTGGTTGCGATGACCATTCCTTTCCCTCTTTACGTCAGGTTTACTCTGAGCGTTTCCTTTCCCTCCGAATATATTTTTTGTGAAAATGTAATTAGGTGAACAGTAACACGAGTATTTTTCCTTTAAAAAGAAAGCAAATTCGGGTCATAACCCAACTCGGTCGAAATTATAACCCAGGCCCAATACATGACCCAACACTAAAATTAAATTCTAATGCAGTAACTTCAAACGGAATTCTGGAATTTTTGGCTCCGAATCTGACTTTGTCTCCAACACGAAAGTCGTAGCTCTCTCTCTTAGCTTTCCGGCGATTTTTAGAACGCCTCAAACGGATTCCCGGAACTCCAGTTATGATCGTTTCCGTGCAGACTGCTAAAGCTGAAAAATAAGTGCGAAAATCAAATTAAGCCAAAAATAAAATAAAATATAAAAACAAAATAAAACATAAAAATAATCAAGATAAAGTAAAGAAATGCCTAAGTAAAAATATAGGAGAAAGTTCATAAATATGCACTGATCATTCATCACGCCGGGAGCGCTTAAGCGT
>OZ012735.1:274039509-274071535 GCA_963859935.3 Lathyrus sativus
TAACTAGTGGAAAGTCAACTGTGGTTTGACTTTGATGTTGGGAAAGGTTTTAATGGTGGGAGTGAGGTCCATGAAGTTAATATAGGCTATTAAAGACTATTCAAGAAGTTTCAAATTCCCAGGATGTCCAGAATATCAACAGGCGACTCAATCGGCACCGATCGATCGTACGGTTGACCGAAAAGTCAACTCCTCGAATTTTGAGAATTGGAATCCAAGTTGTGAATCAAAGTTGTTCCTTATGTCATAATGGACTTGCATATCAATTTTCATGATCATTGGATCAAAGATGAGAGAGTAATCGAGAAATCGGGAAATTAGGGTTTTGAAAAGGGCTAAACCGTATCTCCTTAACCGCACATCCAATTGAGTTGGTTCTAGTCTCATTTGAAAGCTCTTGACAAGTCCTACAAAAGTCCCATACTAGTCCACAACCAGAAAATGCATACTTTTTGAGATATAAGCAAAAACATTCCTAGAAGGGAAAATAACTTAGAAAATTTCTAAGTCATTTTCACTTTAGAAGCTAAAATCAGCCAACTTCAAGGGCATTTTTCACCTAGTTTCAGATAGAATCAAGATTTCTGGCCAACATGAAAGTTTTAGTACTATGTGAGGGCTTTCTAAATTGTACAAGAACATCTCAAGGTGAGTTATGAGCTGAGAGATACAGGTGTTCAAAGTTGGTATTTTGTCATACTAATCCCACATTGACCAATATTGCAAAAGCACCTCTATCACTCAAGTGAGCCAATTTCAACTTGCCAAACTCTTTCTACCTGATATATTGAACATACTTAGCATGTTAGAACAGAGAGTTATCATGGAAACATCATGGAATTAAAGTTTGAAGTTTCATTGCCTAAGTTGAAAACTTTGACTTTTCCAAGCATGAGGTGTAAAGCAATTCTAATCCAGCCACACTACCAAGCCTCTAGGCTGTGTTTTCTCAGTAAAAACATCATTAAAACTTGCCCATTGGTTTAGGGAGACAGCCAAGAACCAGAAAAAGCAAGGCAAGTGGACAATTGGATGGAAATATCTTAGTTTTCTTCATGGTGAAGCAAGGTTACATAGCAAGCTCCTCACTTCATATTTCTATAAATAGGGACCTCAAACCCCTCATTTGGAAGAGGAACATCATTCTGAAAACCTGCTAAAAGGATCCCTCTCATCACACCTCTCTCTCACTTACATTTTGCAAAATCACCAAAGTAGCCAAAATTGCCAAAATTCAGCATTTTGCAATCTTGCTACCATATTGAGCTACACATGTTCCAGCACTCAAATCTTCATCCACACATCCTATAAATCATATATAGGAGGTGTACAAACACTTAAACCACCCAAAAACTCAAAAAATCCAAAAGTCAACTTTCCTTGAAGCTTACTTTGACCAAAGCTCATCAAATACACCAAATCTTGATCCAAACACTTCCTTGAGGTTTTGATTGCTTGAACACCTCTAATATCATATATAGCAACTGTCTAAACCTTCATTGGCCACCAGAAGTTGACAGAATTCATTTTGACCTCTCAAGTGGTTTGTTCCTTAAAGTTCAAGAAAGCTCAACACAAAAGCTTGGATACAAGAATCTCTGGTTTTTTCTCAACACATTTGGTTTGCTCAACTGGTTTGTAACAGGTATGTAACATCTATATCACTCCTTGCATCATTGTTTCATGGTTCATGCATTTTTGGATACTTTATGTGAAGTTTGAAGTTACAAGTGTGTTGGTTTTCATGATGGGGGGATGGATACCTTATATCAACCTGAACATTTAAACTGGTCATATCAGTAGTGGTTTGTTAATATATGTTGCATTTTGGTCATGCTTCCACTAAATGCTGCTAGTTTCATTTCTTACTTGTGCTGCAAGTTTGTACTACATATGCTGCCAAGTTGGTGTGTTTTGCTGCCAGGATTTTTCTCAGGTTTTGCTGTTAGATGACTCTCATATTTCCTGTTGCCAAGATTTGTTATATCTGCTGCCAAAGATTTATTCATGTGCTGTTAGTTTGGTTTTATTCATGTGCTGTTAGATTGTGTTTACCCTATATATTGCTGGTTGTTTTCATATGGTACTGCTGTTGTTGCTGTCAAAATAGGCTTTCATGTATTTGCTGCTAGTTCATCCATGTGTGTGCTGCTAGTGATGTTTGATATTATTGCTGCCAAATTATTGTCATGATATGCTGCTAGAATAGTTTCATGTTGCTGTTAGGTTTATTGCCAGCTTGTTATGTCTGTTGCTGCCAAATTATTGTCATGATATGCTGCTAGTATAGTTTCATGTTGCTGTTAGGTTTATTACCAGCTTGTTTTATGTCTAGTACTGTTAAGTTTGTTTAACTATATGTTGCTAGTTTCTCATCATCTGCATAAAAGCATGTTAACTTGTTTGCATTAGTTCAACATGATTCAATTAACATTCTGAGCATATCTATGTGTATTGGTTTTGTTTTGCCGCCTTGCACCAAGGAATCACAAATGAACACCAACACTTGATACCACACAATTTGGTTTTTTGCATAAAACTTGTCTTCCACCAAAACACATTTCAAACACACATCACAATGACCATTTGGAACTTGTGTATATGCTCACCTTGCTAATTTGTGGTTTGGTTTTGAATTTCACATGTTGACATGAGCACATGAATACACTAATCCACTCACTTTCTCACTTTTGGCACCAAGCATGAATTATGATTTCCTATCATTCTAGCATGATTTAAATGTCATTAATAACATGTGTATGCACTCATATGGTTGATTTGAGCACAGCCTCATAATTTCACATGTAATCCCCAAATATCACAAAAAAGCACATAAAGCCCCAAAACATGATTTTTGCCTATGCTTATTTTCTGCCAAAACAAATACCTTATACACCCCATATTGAACATATTTGATGTGTTTGAATGATCATCTTGTGTTAAAAATCAATGTATCAAGTTTCATGTCTTCATGAGCATCATTACTTGCAAAACTTGCATATGCTATGACAATTTACATGACAGGTGTTTTCTTTGGAACTTTAATGATTGAATCATCTCATTATCATGTATTTGTGCTGTACAAATGGTTAGTTTGCTTGAAATTGATCTGAAACTTCATATGTGATTTATCATGCATAATTGTTCATATCTTTACAAAATGCCTCATTCTCATACACCAACTTGAAAACACTTGCTTGTACTTGGTAGTTCATTGTTGCTACAGCTTCACATGATCATATGTGTTATGTTTAGATAGATCACCATACTAAAACTGACCTGCACAAAGTTTTGCTTCACATCATGCTTCACACACACATAATACACACCATTTGCAAATTGAATGACAAGTTCTTATATGTGTGTTCCAGTTTGAATGTTTTCATTTGCACACACTTAATATGACATGATTAAACTGTTAGAATGATTGGAACCACTCAAAGCACTCAGAATCCAAAAGTCACCTTGTTATGCATTGTTATGTTATGAGATTTTGCAACTTGAACACAACAGTCATATGTACACATGCCTTGGCCTCAATCTTGTTTGCTATCTGTCATATATCATGTATGGGATATGTATGAGGACTCATTTGACATTTTACATGCGTGTACTAAGTTGTTCATATCATTTTGCATTTCAAAAAGTCCAATTTTGTACCCTATCGGGTTTTGAAGAGGAAATGGAATTTCAGAAAACCAACACCACCATCTTCTTCCTCTCATCATTCTACCCAAGATCCATATAAAATTTGCCTCGATCCGATGAGCGGTTAGTGAGATACGGTATAAAACGTATTTGTGTTGATTATGTATTTTTGCCCAGCCATGGAACCAAACAAGGCATGTATATTTATGGTTTCCATTTGATTAATGGATGTAACAGCCGCCCCAGCGGTAGAGACTCGCGCGTGTATCAGTCTTGGCATGGGTTCGATCCCTTGTGATAACCCTTGCTGCCACTTTTCCTCATTTTTGTACATAAACTTCAAAAATTCGTAACTCTCTCATTTTTTATCGTTTTTCACCCGTTCTTTTTTCATTGTGTTTATTTTAATGTGTACTTTCATGTCATAATTTTATTTTCCATGTTTGATTATTTTTTCACCATGTTTTATGGTGCGCAATCCGCGCGTCAACGGTACTAACCCTATTTGGTTGCAGATGAAATTTAGAAGGTTTCCTCTTGTGTTTTCTCAGGAAAATTGATTGTTATCATATCTATATATGTTTGTCAACATGTTAGAATTTTTACCTTGAATTATTTTTATATTTATCTCATCTGTCTGTTAACGGTATTCCAGGTGCGAACTGTCGTCACGGTTCTCGTACCAAAACAATTGCTCTGATTGTCATCATTGCTTTCCATCTTTAATCTTTGTATTTAGTTGTCACCATGAATGTTTGAATGATGTTTGTATTTTATTTTATCCCTAAGCGACGGAGCTCGTTAGCTTTCGTCCAGTTGCCGACAATACTGTTCCTCCAAAGGAAGGTCTGTCCACTTGACTGTCAATGTCTTGGACCAAAATCTCTGCTATCCCTTGACTTTGTTAAGTCACCTTAACCCTAGACTAGAAGCCTTTAGACTTTGCTTGAAGTCTAAGAAACCCACCCATACTAGGAGTGTTCTTCAACTAGAACCCTAGGAAAGAGTTCGTCAACTCTGTGTAAGAATCATCGTCATGATTTCTTACTTCCCCCTTTTACAATTTAGTTTAGGGAGTTTTGTCAAACTCCACACAAACATCGTCATGTTTGTTCCCCTTTGAACCTTGATCATCATCAAGTGTTCTTTTCCCTTGTGAGGTGAACTACGATTGCTCTGATTCTATCCTAGTCAGGATACGTAGGCAGAAGGTGCGATACCTTTGCGAGCAAACTTAGAAAACCACTTAGGCCTTTTTATTTATTTTATCTCAATTCCCAATCCTTAAACCATAGTGCACAATTCACAAACTTAGCAAGTAATTAAACAAAAGGTTCTTGTAGAGTACTACAGATATTTAGGGTGCTAATACCTTCCCTAGATATAACCAACCCCCGAATCCCCGAATCTCTTAAAGCGTTGTTGTCACATCGCGCAAAAGGTTCTTTCTTTCTTTAGACCTATCCTTCGGATAAATTAAAGTCCGGTTGTAAAAGAAAACGGTTCAAGTTAATTAATAGCTTGATATCAAATTTTCACCGCAACAGAAATGGCGACTTCACTGGGGAGTTTGCTTACTTGCTTTTATTTTGAGGGTTCAACCTATTTTGTTTAACTAATTGCTATCTGTGAATACGTGTATATATTTATACTCTGTTGGTTTGGGAAACTTGAAGTGGTGAGACAGCACTACACCCGTGCTCGAGCGTACTTGTGATAGGAAGGTGATATATTCAAGAAGGCTTATAGGGAGTAGATTCCCGACCAAGCTGACTTGAGAAAATCACCGCTCAGTGGAGGCCCTTTTTGAGAGTTAGTATTGTTGATCGAGTATTCGTGAAAACAATGCTACTTTCTACATAGGTGCCCATGACACTGAGGACCTTTAGATATCTTTTACCCCACTTTGGCCTTATTAGGATGTAGTGCGATAACTATGAGGGAGTAATTCCAAAATAGTTGATACGCGATACTACACTCGGGCGAGATTCTCTTGAGAATATTATCGACTACTGAGTATTCGGGAAATTGATAATATCTGAAAGATGGATCGAGGACTCTGGGAACTCTTTTAGAACCTTGTTCTACAGCGAAGAAAAGCCCTAATACACACCTTTGGGATGGGTAGACCTCGACTCCTCTTTCATTATCCAAACCCAAAACCTTGTCTGTTTAATTATGTGAATCTGTGAATATGTGATTACCTGTGTTTGTGCATTCATGCATCCATAAGCATCATATCATGAAAGTTTCATGGAACTCAGACTTTTTTGTTTGTAAACATCAAGAGGTTATTATGGACATTAAAAGGAAGAGAACTCTTGTAAGAAGTACTGACATTAAATGAAAAGTTTTTGGTATATCTTGATGTTTGTAAATATTCCAAGTTCCATGAAACTTTTTGCATTGCATGAGCATGTCCTCGCATTCGCATTTGCATTTCTCAGCCTGGAGTCTTATCCTCTTCCTTGTGTCAAGAGAGAGAGAATATTCTGGACCAATGGCAACAATGAATGAACTGTTGAAAGAACAAGAAACCTTAAAGGAGGAAATCAAGATCCTCAAAGGGCAGATGAATTGGGTTTTGAAAACTTTGCAGAGTTTGATGAAAAGTGAGGGAGTTTCTCATCCTATTACACCCAGAGAGGTTGTCAGTCCGTCACTTCCAGTGACTCTTCCAGCTCAAGGACCTCCTAAGTTTCAACGGTCAGGCCATAGTCAACCAGCATTTGGGCCTGCGCCAAGACCTCATCAGGTGGTCACCAAAAGAATATCTCAGCACCCATTGGCTGCTTCCCCTCAAGGTTCCCAAAGCCAGAGCATGAATAAGAAAGATCCTGTCAAAAAGAACAAGGCATGCTACAGGTCAGTTCCTGTGCCGCTAAGTAAGCTGTACCCGCTACTAATTCAGAATTCATTGGTGACTCCACGAGCTTTTAACCCTGTGCCAGGGCCATGGCATAATGCAAACTTGACTTGTGAGTTCCATAAAGGGGCTGAAGGACATGAACTAGACAATTGTTTGGCATTAGGACATGTTGTACAAGAGCTGATTATTGACAAAGATCTGATCCTTGAAGAAGATCACCCAGAGGTTGAATGCAAGTACCATACTGGGACAGTGGGGCATCTGGTGGAAGAGTGCAAAGCTTTCGGGTTAAAAGTGCAAAGCTTGTTAGAGCTATTAGAACTTCAAGAAGATAAACCAAGTACCAGTGGCTCAGCTCTTGAAGCAAGTGGCAAAGGACCTACGAGGCCCCTCATAATACTATAACACAAAGAGCAAGTGGTTGTGGAACGTGTTTCTCTGCATCAAGCTTGAAATTTGTTTTGTTAAACAGTGTAATTCCCTAAGGCTGGCAGCTCGTAAACTGTTTCAGCATTGTGTTGTGGTTTCTTTGCATTTGTGTTTGCTTGCAAGTTGGTTGTTCATTTTAAATTGGCATATTAATGAAATGTTTATGCATCTTTTGATTAAATCCATTCGTTTCACTCTTTTTCTTTCATTATGATAAGAAAACAAAAACAAAAAAAATGAAAAAACAAAAATGCAAGAATTTCTTTTCTTTACCAAATTTCAGTTTGAAGCAAAGATTGGGGAGGATGATGAAAACTATATTCATAACTACTGTTGATATGCTTTCAATTTGAATTTACCAATGATGTAAGGCATTGTTTCAATCCCTAAACACTGGAGAAATAAGGAAGATAATCCCTCGTTAAAACCCTTCGAGCCTAGAAGTAGGAGTTTTCTTTCTTCACAAAAATAAAACCTTAAATCTCAAACCTGGGGCGGGTAGTTCTCAGTTAACTTGGAGATATGTGCATACATGACACTTTTCATATAGAGTTGATGCACTCAGGTTTTCCTTCGTACACAACAAACAAGTGTCAAAGATGCTTTTCAGCATAAAACACGGTGATGGTTCACTGTAAGCCATTAATCAAGGTAGTCACCTTCTTTCTCAACGAAAAAAAATTTGAAAGGCCCGCTAAGTCAAAACCTATGAAGGGGACTTAGGCAAAATGGGGCATCCCGCTGACTGCGTATTCAAAAGAAAACAGTTCAGGCAAAAGTCAGGGATAATAAAAAGAGGAAAACCTTAAAGCTTTCACTTTTAAAATCCTCAAAATAGAAAAAGACAACCCAATAATGTAAGGGAGTTGTGACTATATTAGGTTTGTAAACCATCACTAACTACCATCAATTCAATTCTTAAAAAACGGGTAAAAACCTGAATGAATAGTTTGAGTTAACTGAACATAGGAGTGGAGTTCATCACAGAGAATGGGTGGGACAAATAACTTTGAGCCTTTATCCTTTGTTTCATGAACCGTGAACCGAGCCACGTTACAACCCTTAAAAGACCTAATTGAGGTAAGGTTGTTTTGAAAGCATATTATAGCAAGGTTGGATAACCTGACTCCTAATGATCTTTGTTAATTGTGTGTGCTCATCACTTTATCCATCATTTGTAAATGACTGAATCATTTTCACTTTGATCACTTGACCACTCCACCGTGTGTGTTCCATCAAAAGATGTTTCCAAAAGATTGCATGAATTTTACATTGAGAATTGCCAATTTTTAAATGAACAACATTGCGTGCAAGACAATCCAAACGTCAAAGGAAGCCCAACAAACGCTGTCAGCTAGGGAATGTGATTCGATAAAGGAAGCTCAGCCTGGGGCAACTAATTTGAAGGATTGGTCAATCATTTGTAACACCGTTAATCCAAGCCAATCAAAGACATTTGAAATGGGGCAGAACTCTTCAGTTAATCAGGGGCAGTCAAGTCAAGATTAGAACTCTCGAAAACAATCAATCAGAAGCCATCAAGTCGGGATTAGATTAATCTCTCCAAGACAGTTAAACTGGGGCAGTGACGTCGAGATTTGTGAATCTCTCGAAGAGTTTGAAAATATTGAATGCATCTTGGATGACAATTCTTCTGTAAAATCCTCTTAGTGATTTCTTCTTGCAGACCATGTGTTCTGGGGCACATTGTTTGAGATCTTAAAATAAATTGTTGTCAAGGCCAGCTACTCCAGGTTCGCCAGCAAAACCAACCAGGTCAAAGCCAGATGAATCTCTTAATCAACAGTTTAGTCTGGGGCAAATTTGGTACAGTTACCAGCTAGCAGGGGCAAGTTTGTTCCCCAATCATTACTTCCACAGTCTGAGGACTTTGTTATGCAAATACAGTCCAAATTGGGGCAATCACGTCGATATTGGTAAATCCCTCTAAAGGTTTGAAGACATTGAAGCATCTTTATGACGATTCTTTTGTAAAAGCATCCTTCTGACGTCTTCTCACAAAATGCATAATTTGGGGCATAAAGGATTTGAAGACTGTTCGTCGTAAGAGCCTCTGCTCGCTTGAAGAGGATTATCACCATCATGAGGCATAAATGTTTTGTTCTCATAGGTACCTTTTGTCAAAGTTCTCCGGTTAAGTTGTTACTTCCGTTGATATGGGAATCTCTCGGTGTGGTCTTCCTTTAGCAAAGAATTCAAACTCATGATGGCAGTCCAAGTGAAGTCATGATGTTTTGGCCTAAGAAGATTACTCTCTCAGAGAAGGTGGTAACCTTGAAAGTAGAATGGATATTCTTCCTGACCATCCCTTTGATGCCCAACTTTGGTGAAGTTGTTTGAGTCTCCGTGTCGAGATGTTCATTTCATCTCCAATTTTGTCTGTTTTGTCAGCATAAACAAAAGCATAGCATAAACATGATCATGGCATAAGCATATGCATAGCATCTGTGCATTTGTGCTATCTCTGGTTGTTACCTGTTTTGTTGGGTGTCCCTCCTTAGTGACTGGGCGTTTTGTCTCTTTCCCATAGAGTTGTCGGCCTTTAGGCATAAAACGTCCACCCTTTGTCCATTCCCCACAGAGTTAATCCTCGTGGATGATGGTTGCTTTAGTTATCTATTTCCAGGATTGGATAAGAGGTGTCCCCATTCGAGTTCATTTCTCAGTGGTTGGAGTCTTGTTTGACAGTTTCTTTCTAGTTCTATTCCAGATTGAACTTTGGTCCATGTCGGTCGCCAAACCTACCTGGACGTGCATTTATTTTGCACTATCTATCAAGAAGAGCATTTTTAGATAAGTGGCAGTCTCTTCAGAGAAACTTATCTTTCTTCAGCGATAAGTGGCAGTCTCTTCAGAGAAGCTTATCTTTCTTCAGCGATAAGTGGCAGTCTCTTCAGAGAAGCTTATCTTTCTTCAACGATAAGTGGCAGTCTCTTCAGAGAAACTTATCTTTCTTCAGCGATAAGTGGCAGTCTCTTCAGAGATGCTTATCTTTCTTCAGCGATAAGTGGCAGTCTCTTCAGAGAAGCTTATCTTTCTTCAGCGATAAGTGGCAGTCTCTTCAGAGAAGCTTATCTTTCTTCAGCGATAAGTGGTAGTCTCTTCAGAGAAGCTTATCTTTCTTCAAATGATAAGTGGCAGTCTCTTCAGAGAAGCTTATCATTCTTCAAATTTTGAAAGCATTAGATTCAAATAAACTTGAAAAGACTAACAAAAATGTTTAACTCATGGAAAAGATTCGAGGAAAATCATACTTCCCCGAAACCTCGGAATAGCAGAAACTTTGATACACCATCCTCCCCGGTGAAGTATAGGTAAATTTGAGCTATTTTGGCCATGTATGGTTATCAAGATTGAAGATTATCCCTCAGGATTTCTTGTGATGATATGAAAGTTCTTTCCCCAGCGAAGTATTTCTGGACATCTGTTTGAATTCACCTCAGCAAAATTTACCTACAGGCTTTATTCCCCAGTAGGTCTTCGGGTTTATTTCCCAAGTCTACGTACACCCCTCATCATGGGATCAGTGTGATTCGTTTGTTCCCCGAGTCGGTGACATCTATCAACCCCCGCGAAGTCTAAGTTATTACTCACTTCGTTTCCAAGTATAAGTCCAGTCGTAACTGGC
Source organism: Lathyrus sativus (assembly GCA_963859935.3). NCBI lineage: Eukaryota > Viridiplantae > Streptophyta > Magnoliopsida > Fabales > Fabaceae > Lathyrus > Lathyrus sativus. Next base: position 274,050,105 of record OZ012735.1, read on the forward strand.
ATTTTGTTCAAACCAATTGTTGTTGATATTCATTTGGTCGTCACCATCTGTGTCCTTTTAAAGCCCAGTCGTCACTGGCATTGTCAAAATCCAATCGTCATTGGTATCTCGTTAGTCGTCACTAACAAATCCACGTATAAGTCCAGTCGTCACTGGCACTAAATAAAAGTCCAATTGTCATTAGTGCCTCTTGGTTGGGTCGTTACCAACCTTTCCCCGGGGAATCCAGTCGTCACTGGTATTGTTCCAATTATTATTGGTATCTTGTTAGTTGTTACTAACTCTCCCCATGAAGTCCAGTCGTCACTGGCACTGCCTGAATCCAATCGTCATTGGTATCTTGTTGGTTGTCACCAATTTTTCCCTTTGAAACTCAGTCGTAACTGGTATCATCATCGAGAGTCCAATCGTTATTGGAATCTGTTTCGTTTTGGTCGTTACCAACACCTCAGCTAAAGCTAAAGTAATCACTAGCTATCTCTTAACCAATTGTCATTGGTATTCTCCAGCATGGTCGTCACTACCTTCTTTTTTAAAGACCAGTCGTAACTGGCGTTGTTTAAAACCAATCGTCATTGGTACCCTGATTTGGTCGTCACCAACCGCCATTAAAAGACCAGTCGTCACTGGCATTACTTGGAATTCTGGTCGTTACCAATTTCCCCAGGACGTTTCGTAATTACCAGCACTGTGCGAACTATTTACATAAGCTGAGGATAGATCCCCAGTGATCCATGTTCCCAGTCAAGTCCCGGAGATCTAGTCGTCATTAGTGTCCTCCGTGTGTGATTAGTCTTGTTTCTAGTCCATTCCTGAAGATCCCGTTTGAACTCTTCGCTATAGGAAGTTCCTCATCTGATCATCCCCAGTGAGGTTGTATCCAGTCTTTCGCTTCCCCGGTGAAGTCTGCTTCTCTTTTCCCGACGGAATTAATTTTCCATTTCCCCAGTAAAAGTATATCCTTTTCCCCAGTAGAAGCCTATTCTTCTCCCCGGTGGAGTACCTCTGTTCCAAAAAGATTGTCATCTTTATTGTATTTGCCTATTCCCCATGTGAAGTTTTCCTTCTTACGCTATCAGTCATGTCTGAACTGTTAATTTAGTTTTTCAGTACGAGTCCCCAGTGTCGAGTCCTTGTATTTGTCATTGTTTGTTTTACTGTTTCTTTTATTATTATCGTTGCGTCTATGTTGTTTGCATTCAAGCCTCATAAAGCATCATTTAGAGTGCATGGCATATCATAACTTGTCCTTTAGCATGGCATCAGATCTAAGGGACAAAATTTTTGGTTATCTATATTTAAATACCTTTCACTGCGATTTAACGAAGATTATCATCTCTCGTTCCCCATCTAGTGAAGATATTTAAATAGGGGCAACTGTTGTACCCCAAATTTTGACCCCTTAGATCCTCATTATCATTTTTAGAAGCATGATCATGCATTATCTAACCCTAAATCAGTGCAAGTTTATTATTGTCAAGTTACAGATGAATCAGGGTTCTCGCACCGACAAATTCAAAACAATCAAGGAATGATCAACCAATGATTTGGGCCAATTCAATCATGGAATGAAATCAAAGACAATATCAAAGTCAAATGGGAAGTCAATTTGAAGAAATCGTTTCAGAATCAAGAACAGTGCAGTCAGGAGGCCCCGATTAGGGTTTTTAACTAGTGGAAAGTCAACTGTGGTTTGACTTTGATGTTGGGAAAGGTTTTAATGGTGGGAGTGAGGTCCATGAAGTTAATATAGGCTATTAAAGACTATTCAAGAAGTTTCAAATTCCCAGGATGTCCAGAATATCAACAGGCGACTCAATCGGCACCGATCGATCGTACGGTTGACCGAAAAGTCAACTCCTCGAATTTTGAGAATTGGAATCCAAGTTGTGAATCAAAGTTGTTCCTTATGTCATAATGGACTTGCATATCAATTTTCATGATCATTGGATCAAAGATGAGAGAGTAATCGAGAAATCGGGAAATTAGGGTTTTGAAAAGGGCTAAACCGTATCTCCTTAACCGCACATCCAATTGAGTTGGTTCTAGTCTCATTTGAAAGCTCTTGACAAGTCCTACAAAAGTCCCATACTAGTCCACAACCAGAAAATGCATACTTTTTGAGATATAAGCAAAAACATTCCTAGAAGGGAAAATAACTTAGAAAATTTCTAAGTCATTTTCACTTTAGAAGCTAAAATCAGCCAACTTCAAGGGCATTTTTCACCTAGTTTCAGATAGAATCAAGATTTCTGGCCAACATGAAAGTTTTAGTACTATGTGAGGGCTTTCTAAATTGTACAAGAACATCTCAAGGTGAGTTATGAGCTGAGAGATACAGGTGTTCAAAGTTGGTATTTTGTCATACTAATCCCACATTGACCAATATTGCAAAAGCACCTCTATCACTCAAGTGAGCCAATTTCAACTTGCCAAACTCTTTCTACCTGATATATTGAACATACTTAGCATGTTAGAACAGAGAGTTATCATGGAAACATCATGGAATTAAAGTTTGAAGTTTCATTGCCTAAGTTGAAAACTTTGACTTTTCCAAGCATGAGGTGTAAAGCAATTCTGATCCAGCCACACTACCAAGCCTCTAGGCTGTGTTTTCTCAGTAAAAACATCATTAAAACTTGCCCATTGGGTTAGGGAGACAGCCAAGAACCAGAAAAAGCAAGGCAAGTGGACAATTGGATGGAAATATCTTAGTTTTCTTCATGGTGAAGCAAGGTTACATAGCAAGCTCCTCACTTCATATTTCTATAAATAGGGACCTCAAACCCCTCATTTGGAAGAGGAACATCATTCTGAAAACCTGCTAAAAGGATCCCTCTCATCACACCTCTCTCTCACTTACATTTTGCAAAATCACCAAAGTAGCCAAAATTGCCAAAATTCAGCATTTTGCAATCTTGCTACCATATTGAGCTACACATGTTCCAGCACTCAAATCTTCATCCACACATCCTATAAATCATATATAGGAGGTGTACAAACACTTAAACCACCCAAAAACTCAAAAAATCCAAAAGTCAACTTTCCTTGAAGCTTACTTTGACCAAAGCTCATCAAATACACCAAATCTTGATCCAAACACTTCCTTGAGGTTTTGATTGCTTGAACACCTCTAATATCATATATAGCAACTGTCTAAACCTTCATTGGCCACCAGAAGTTGACAGAATTCATTTTGACCTCTCAAGTGGTTTGTTCCTTAAAGTTCAAGAAAGCTCAACACAAAAGCTTGGATACAAGAATCTCTGGTTTTTTCTCAACACATTTGGTTTGCTCAACTGGTTTGTAACAGGTATGTAACATCTATATCACTCCTTGCATCATTGTTTCATGGTTCATGCATTTTTGGATACTTTATGTGAAGTTTGAAGTTACAAGTGTGTTGGTTTTCATGATGGGGGGATGGATACCTTATATCAACCTGAACATTTAAACTGGTCATATCAGTAGTGGTTTGTTAATATATGTTGCATTTTGGTCATGCTTCCACTAAATGCTGCTAGTTTCATTTCTTACTTGTGCTGCAAGTTTGTACTACATATGCTGCCAAGTTGGTGTGTTTTGCTGCCAGGATTTTTCTCAGGTTTTGCTGTTAGATGACTCTCATATTTCCTGTTGCCAAGATTTGTTATATCTGCTGCCAAAGATTTATTCATGTGCTGTTAGTTTGGTTTTATTCATGTGCTGTTAGATTGTGTTTACCCTATATATTGCTGGTTGTTTTCATATGGTACTGCTGTTGTTGCTGTCAAAATAGGCTTTCATGTATTTGCTGCTAGTTCATCCATGTGTGTGCTGCTAGTGATGTTTGATATTATTGCTGCCAAATTATTGTCATGATATGCTGCTAGAATAGTTTCATGTTGCTGTTAGGTTTATTGCCAGCTTGTTATGTCTGTTGCTGCCAAATTATTGTCATGATATGCTGCTAGTATAGTTTCATGTTGCTGTTAGGTTTATTACCAGCTTGTTTTATGTCTAGTACTGCTAAGTTTGTTTAACTATATGTTGCTAGTTTCTCATCATCTGCATAAAAGCATGTTAACTTGTTTGCATCAGTTCAACATGATTCAATTAACATTCTGAGCATATCTATGTGTATTGGTTTTGTTTTGCCGCCTTGCACCAAGGAATCACAAATGAACACCAACACTTGATACCACACAATTTGGTTTTTTGCATAAAACTTGTCTTCCACCAAAACACATTTCAAACACACATCACAATGACCATTTGGAACTTGTGTATATGCTCACCTTGCTAATTTGTGGTTTGGTTTTGAATTTCACATGTTGACATGAGCACATGAATACACTAATCCACTCACTTTCTCACTTTTGGCACCAAGCATGAATTATGATTTCCTATCATTCTAGCATGATTTAAATGTCATTAATAACATGTGTATGCACTCATATGGTTGATTTGAGCACAGCCTCATAATTTCACATGTAATCCCCAAATATCACAAAAAAGCACATAAAGCCCCAAAACATGATTTTTGCCTATGCTTATTTTCTGCCAAAACAAATACCTTATACACCCCATATTGAACATATTTGATGTGTTTGAATGATCATCTTGTGTTAAAAATCAATGTATCAAGTTTCATGTCTTCATGAGCATCATTACTTGCAAAACTTGCATATGCTATGACAATTTACATGACAGGTGTTTTCTTTGGAACTTTAATGATTGAATCATCTCATTATCATGTATTTGTGCTGTACAAATGGTTAGTTTGCTTGAAATTGATCTGAAACTTCATATGTGATTTATCATGCATAATTGTTCATATCTTTACAAAATGCCTCATTCTCATACACCAACTTGAAAACACTTGCTTGTACTTGGTAGTTCATTGTTGCTACAGCTTCACATGATCATATGTGTTATGTTTAGATAGATCACCATACTAAAACTGACCTGCACAAAGTTTTGCTTCACATCATGCTTCACACACACATAATACACACCATTTGCAAATTGAATGACAAGTTCTTATATGTGTGTTCCAGTTTGAATGTTTTCATTTGCACACACTTAATATGACATGATTAAACTGTTAGAATGATTGGAACCACTCAAAGCACTCAGAATCCAAAAGTCACCTTGTTATGCATTGTTATGTTATGAGATTTTGCAACTTGAACACAACAGTCATATGTACACATGCCTTGGCCTCAATCTTGTTTGCTATCTGTCATATATCATGTATGGGATATGTATGAGGACTCATTTGACATTTTACATGCGTGTACTAAGTTGTTCATATCATTTTGCATTTCAAAAAGTCCAATTTTGTACCCTATCGGGTTTTGAAGAGGAAATGGAATTTCAGAAAACCAACACCACCATCTTCTTCCTCTCATCATTCTACCCAAGATCCATATAAAATTTGCCTCGATCCGATGAGCGGTTAGTGAGATACGGTATAAAACGTATTTGTGTTGATTATGTATTTTTGCCCAGCCATGGAACCAAACAAGGCATGTATATTTATGGTTTCCATTTGATTAATGGATGTAATAGCCGCCCCAGCGGTAGAGACTCGCGCGTGTATCAGTCTTGGCATGGGTTCGATCCCTTGTGATAACCCTTGCTGCCACTTTTCCTCATTTTTGTACATAAACTTCAAAAATTCGTAACTCTCTCATTTTTTATCGTTTTTCACCCGTTCTTTTTTCATTGTGTTTATTTTAATGTGTACTTTCATGTCATAATTTTATTTTCCATGTTTGATTATTTTTTCACCACGTTTTATGGTGCGCAATCCGCGCGTCAACGGTACTAACCCTATTTGGTTGCAGATGAAATTTAGAAGGTTTCCTCTTGTGTTTTCTCAGGAAAATTGATTGTTATCATATCTATATATGTTTGTCAACATGTTAGAATTTTTACCTTGAATTATTTTTATATTTATCTCATCTGTCTGTTAACGGTATTCCAGGTGCGAACTGTCGTCACGGTTCTCGTACCAAAACAATTGCTCTGATTGTCATCATTGCTTTCCATCTTTAATCTTTGTATTTAGTTGTCACCATGAATGTTTGAATGATGTTTGTATTTTATTTTATCCCTAAGCGACGAAGCTCGTTAGCTTTCGTCCAGTTGCCAACAATACTGTTCCTCCAAAGGAAGGTCTGTCCACTTGACTGTCAATGTCTTGGACCAAAATCTCTGCTATCCCTTGACTTTGTTAAGTCACCTTAACCCTAGACTAGAAGCCTTTAGACTTTGCTTGAAGTCTAAGAAACCCACCCATACTAGGAGTGTTCTTCAACTAGAACCTTAGGAAAGAGTTCGTCAACTCTGTGTAAGAATCATCGTCATGATTTCTTACTTCCCCCTTTTACAATTTAGTTTAGGGAGTTTTGTCAAACTCCACACAAACATCGTCATGTTTGTTCCCCTTTGAACCTTGATCATCATCAAGTGTTCTTTTCCCTTGTGAGGTGAACTACGATTGCTCTGATTCTATCCTAGTCAGGATACGTAGGCAGAAGGTGCGATACCTTTGCGAGCAAACTTAGAAAACCACTTAGGCCTTTTTATTTATTTTATCTCAATTCCCAATCCTTAAACCATAGTGCACAATTCACAAACTTAGCAAGTAATTAAACAAAAGGTTCTTGTAGAGTACTACAGATATTTAGGGTGCTAATACCTTCCCTAGATATAACCAACCCCCGAATCCCCGAATCTCTTAAAGCGTTGTTGTCACATCGCGCAAAAGGTTCTTTCTTTCTTTAGACCTATCCTTCGGATAAATTAAAGTCCGGTTGTAAAAGAAAACGGTTCAAGTTAATTAATAGCTTGATATCAAATTTTCACCGCAACAAAGATACATCCGCGAAGCTTTCAGACGGGCGACCTTGTGCTGAAAAGGATTCTCCCGCCGCAGGCAGATCACAGGGGCAAGTGGACCCCCAACTACGAAGGGCCATACGTTGTCAGGAAAGTCTTTTCTGGAGGAGCGTTGTTGTTGTCCACCATGGACGGTGAAGACTTTACGTCGCCTGTGAATTCGGACGCAGTTAAAAAATACTTTGCTTAAAATTGACCCGCTGGACAGATAAAAGAGAGTCCAGGCAAAAATGGGGCATCCTGGCGAACCAAAAACAGAATGAAAGGTTCGGGCAAAAGTTAAGGATAAAATTGAAAAAAATGTACACCCGCGAAGTTGAAAACCTACACTGGGCGGCTTCGGCAAGAAAGGGTATCCCGGTGAACTGAAAACCCGTAAAGGGCAGTTCACGCAAAAGTTAGGGATTTGAAAAGCAAATGACTGCGGTCCGAATTTGATACTGCGGTGAGCATCAGTGCGGGAGAATACCTGAGGGGTCGATTATCAGATACAACCGCTTCGGAAGTATGGATACCGGGAAAGCATTAGAGTCGGATGAGTCATAGGAGGATCAGTTTGTGGTGTTCGTCTGCACCCCGTTGCCGACATGTGTACAAAATTTAATTTGTCAAATATTTATGCTTCTTGTGCCTACTTGGGTATTTGCTTCGCGTAGCTTCCTCTTTTCAGGAGTTACATCCTGTGTACAAAACTCCGCCCGTTCAGGGGCCCAATCAATAAAATATGTTATTCAGTATTTGATGCTGGTTCTTTACTGTTTTGTGCATGATAAAACGCCTAAGTTTATTGAAACTAGCATGTGCATAACGTCACTGGCCCTTGCCAACAATTGCTAAAGCTTTGAATTAACTGAAAATAACGTCACTAACCTGAATCGATTTAGTTGCATAGGCTTGTCTTGTCTTGTTGGTGTTGTTGCAGGTTTCATAGCCGTACGAGGAAAATGATCAAAAGATTGCAATAACGAGAGACTCGACCCTCACGCAGGTCATGCATGTTCTTCCTAAAGAAGGATAGAAGTCCCCAGCTAGTCGTAGCCTATCCAGAAGGCATGCTCCAATAAAGCCATTTATCTTCAGCAGAATTCACGGTTCCAAGATCGTAAGGCTGTATTCAGACAGTGCATTTCAAGCAGAATGGTTTTAATATTTGTGAGCTGTATTCAGACAAGTTCACCCTTCCCCGCAGGGTCATTTACTCTCTCCCCTAGTGGAGTCCGTTAATTTTCCCTAAGAGAATCATCCCATCCCCAGCGGAGTTCTCTTTCCAACCAGTGTCTTTATTCCTCCCAGTGGAACTCGAAGATTAAGACTCTCCCCGGCAGAGTTGGTATGGCGCATTGGCATTTATTTTGTCAAAATACCGTTTGATATCCGTTTACTTTACAGCAGAAGTCCAATTATACCGGGCGCATCTGCCATTCTCCAGCAAGAGTTATATCCCCCAGCAGGGCGTTACTTCAATGAGGTGATTGGTATTGAGTTCCCCAGTTCCCAGCTGAGTCGACTTCCCTTTTCCAACATTTATTTTGCTGGAATAATTCTATAGCATCTGGCTATCCCCAACGGAGTCGGCGTTATCTTCAGCATTTATTTTGCTGAAGCAGTTCCTGTATCTCGACAGTTCAAGTCCGCATTTGCATTAGCATATAGTGTCATACTTGCATTCCTAAATAAAACGCGTAGCATTTCCATGTCGGATGGAGCATTGCATCATTGTCGAACGCATGCATGTTGAAACATAAACTAGGTCGGCTAACCGTTTGGTTTCAAGTATGTGCTTCTCTTGCAGGTGGGAGGGGTTCTTGCTCCAATAAATCAATGAACATTCGAAGTCTCGGCATGAGACATTCAACGAAGTGTCAGCTGTGGCACTACTCCCCACAGAGTCAGCAGGATAAGTTTCTCTTTGTCCCTGACCAGAGTTACTTATTTCCCCGCCAGAGTTCTTGTTGAAGTTTCTCTAGTCCGACCAGCAGATTGTTTCCTTCGAAGTTGTTGTTACGTCAGCATTAACAGGTTTCATGAACCAAAATTTCAGAGGCTACCGCCAGTTATCAGAACAGGCCTCCGGTAGTTTGGGTTTCCAAATATCCCCAGTAGAGTCAGCCTCAAAGTTGCTGTAACGTCAATGATGAGAAGTTTGTGGACCAATGGAAGGATGAGTCCCAACGTGGACAATCTCTTGACAGGTTTTCTTCGTGCTAGAAAAGCGGAGTCCTAACGTGGATAGTTTTAATTCCCCGGGCTGATGGGAGGTGCTAGTCCTAACGTGGACAGGTTCGATTTCTCAAAATTGATGGAATGTGGAGTCCTAACGTGAACATTTCCTCAAGTTGACGATATGTGTTAGTCCTAACGTGGACAGATTCGAGTTCTCGGTATTGATTGAGTGTGCAGTCCTGACGTGGACAAGATTGGTTACTCTTTGTGTTGGTGTCCTGACGTGGACAATTTATTTCCAGCAAGTGTCTTTCTTCTTAAATGGTGAACTGTGTGTCCTGACATGGGCAAAGTTATAGTTTTTCGCGATGACAAGATACGAGAGTCCTGACGTGGACAAATTTATCCTTCTTCGTGTTGTTGGCAAATTGGGTGTCCTGACGCGGACAAAGTCTTATTTCCCCAGCAAGTCGAAGACGCGCAAGTCCTGACGTGGACAGGTTCTATTATTTCAGCAGGTTGAGATGTGAGTCCTGACGTGGACAAGTCTCGCTTCCCCAGCGGGTCGAAGGTGCATGAGTCCTGACGTGGACAAGTTTTATATTCTCAGTAAGTCAAGAGGCGAGTCCTGACGTGGACAAATCAAGACGAAACGAGAGTCCTGACATGGACAGGTTTATTCCTTACGTTGAAAGAGAGGTTGTTTCCTTACGTGGAGAAGTCTTGTCCTGACGTGGACAGATCAAGTGATTCCTAACGTGGAAAAAAGAAGTTGATTCCTTACGTGGAAAGAGAGGTTGTTTCCTTACGTGGAGAAGTTTAGTCCTGACGCGGACAGGTCAAAGTTTGATTCCTAACGTGGAAAAAAGAAGTTGATTCCTTACGTGGAAAGAGAGGTTGTTTCCTTACGTGGAGAAGTTTAGTCCTGACGCGGACAGATCAAAGTCTGATTCCTAACGTGGCTAGATTGGAGTCCTTACATGGACATATCCAGAGCATTCCTTACGTGGAAGAAAAATGGTTTCCTTACGTGGATAGACGAGTTTATTCCCTACGTGGAAAGACTGAGTCCTTACGCGGACATATCAAGATTGATTCCTGACGTGGAAAGAAAAGAATTTCGTTTCCTTACGTGGAAGAAGATGGCATTCCTTACGTGGACAGAGATGCATTCCTTACGTGGAAAAGTGGAGTCCTCACGTGGACAAACCAAGACAATAGATGGTTTCCTTACGTGGAAAAGCGATGTATTCCTAACGAGGAAGGGTGAGTCCTAACGTGGACGAAGTATTCATAACCCAGAAAGTTTAGTCCTGACGTGGGCAGATCCAGACGAAGTCTTAGTCCTAACGTGGACGGTGTTATTCCTTACGTGGACGGTGTTATTCCTTACGTGGACGGTGTTATTCCTTACGTGGACGGTGTTATTCCTTACGAGGACGGTGTTATTCCTAACGTGGAAGAGTTTATTCCTAATGTGGACGATTTATTTCTGACGAGAAGGCAAACGAGCCATCCCCAGCAAAGTTGTTGAAGTTTTCCGAATTGACGAGGCACGCGTCCTGACGTGGACAATGTTCTATCTCCGCGATGATAAAATCTTTTTCAGGATGATGAGAAGAATCCCCAGCGGTCGCACGAGATCAGTGGGTTGTCATAGCAGTCAGATTCAGCTGATGAATGTCACTCCTCAAGCAGTGGCGTAGTTTATTTCTGCGGTTGGCAAATTTTCGGGTTCTTAGTATTCAACCGTCTCGTACCGCGAATGTCTGAAGGCTCCGGGCTCTTCACCCAATCGGGTCCAAGTCGCTTGAATAGGGGCAGCTGTTGCACCCTAAAATTTGCCCAACCTTATTCACTTGATTTATGTTTCAATATCATTAGCATTTGCATATAGAGTCATGTACATAGGTTACTCATCTGCATAACATAAGCATAGCAAGTCATTCAACAGGGGACCAAGCATTATTCTCCTCTCTAGAAGCCTATCAAGAGGTTATTATCCTGATTCAATCTCATCCAAGTCATCAGAAAAGAATTTGAAAGCTATCAAGCCAATGGATCAAGCAGTTCATCCATCTCCTAACTGAGGGTACCTGAGGATCATCAAGGAAAGTATGAGCTATGAATTGAAGGAATGGGGAGTATCTAGACATCTGGGAGGACTTAGAAAGTCATTTGGAGAAGGAGACAAGTCATTGATATGATCACAAGAATTGTAGTTGAAGACAGTCAACTAGGGTTTCATCTGGGTCAACCCTGGGTCAACTCTAGGTCAATAGACTGATGGAGAGGCATCAAGGGCTATTGGAAAGATGTGGGGTTCATCATGTGACATGTATATAAGGATATGTTGTTATGCTAAGAAGAAATCAAGAGGAATCAAGGAGAAGAGGAGTTTCTAAATTAGGGTTTCTATGTAAAATCCCCTAGTTTAGGTCAAATTTCCAAGCAAGACAAGTCAAAATGCAAGCTTCAAATGGATCCTTGGCCAACATGAAACTTGTAGAGGATCTCAAGACATTTAATTTGAGTGGTGGAAGACATCAAGGATATTTATAGAACTCAAGTTATGGTCCTTGCAAGTTACAGGTCATCTGAGGTATCTGAAATTTTGTCTGTGAAAGTGACTTGACTTCCAAGCTATTTTTACCCCTCAAGGAGATTTCAAATGAATTTCTGGTCAACATAAGAGTTGTTCCTCATTGTCTTAGCTTTCTATAATGGTATAGTATGCCTTCATATGATTTGTGGAACTCTACTTATGGTCTTGGCAAGCAAAGGGTATTTTGGTCATTTGAGAATTACAGGTCATTTCAACCTATGCCCAAAACTCATACAAGGAAGCTTCAAATGGAAAACTTTACAACATCAAACTTGTTCCAAATGACATTTTGAGTCTAGAAAAGTGACTATGAGAGATTGGAAAGATTCATAGCACAAGGTTTCAAAATTGTTGGATTTAATGAATAAAAATGGACTTAAAAATGAGTTTTTTCATATCTTGGCCAAATGAAGCAAAATTATAGGTCATTTTGAATGGAAAGATCATTTTAAAGAAATTGGATAAAGTAGAATTTTGAGCTTAGTTCACATTTTGGGAGTTATCCATGGTTACTTGTAATGGAAGATACATAAACCAAATCCAAGGGAAATTGTGCAAGGGAAGCTTCTCCAAGCTTCTAGGAGTTTCTAACATCATGTATATATTGATATGAGATGGTTCATGCCATGGTTGGTGATCTCATTCTCTAAAAGTCATAAGTTTCACTCACTTTCTTCATTTTGCAAAAGCTTCTCAAACCCTCTCAAATCTCCATCAATTTCCACATCTCTTGCTTGGATCATCATCAATACCTTTCCTAGATCAGAATCCTATCAAAGAATTGGTTGAATTGATCAAGAATTGTGCTATCCATATTCTCCATCCAAGTTGCAAGAAGGTTTCAAGTACAAGATTCAAGGAGTTTGCACAAAAGATATTGCATACAGAATTCATCATCAAGGTTACTGATCACTTTCCAATCACTGCAAGCATCAGATCCAAGGGTTTCCATAGCTGTTTCCACCATTTTTGCACCAGGTTAGTTTCCTTCGAATTGGTTGAATTAGATAGAATCAAGGATAGTTATTAGGTTAGAATGGTTAAGCATAAGTAGATGATTGATTTTGGTGAGTTTGAAGAAGTTCCATGAAGGTTGTTAATGGTGCATCAAAACTGTTAGAGCTTGTAACATCAAGAATATGGCACGAGAACCTTAGTTTTTTAGCTTGATTTGTTCAGCATGAAATGTAGATTAGGCTAGGGTAAAGATTGGAGAGAATTAGAAGAGTTGATATCAGGTGAAAATAGCTAAACTCATCTGTTATGTTCATTGGGTTTGTTCTTGGAGTGAGTTTTAGAAGGAGATGATGGCACGGTTGTGTAGAGGGAAGAAATTAGGGCATCTTTGCTCTTCGCAGATTTCGTTTTCATGGAGAATTGAGGATGCATGGAGGGGTGGAAGGTCTGGTCCATAAGCTCGTGCATGGAGCTTCCATGGCTGAAACCCTAGCCATTTGGAGAAGAAATATGGTGTCCGTTGGATGAGGTCTTCCTCATTGACTTGGATCTTGATCGTATGGCTCACATTTAAAAAGAAATATGGAGGGAGACTCTGGGGTGCCAAACGCACCGTTTCACTTAACTTTCTGACTGGGCTCAAACATCGTTGCTAATGCCACCCCCGTTCCCAAGGCCCAAACTAATATGAACTAAGAATTCTACTATCTGCACCGTTTGTGTTTTTTGATTTTTTGTTGAAATTCTGAAGCGCGCTGGGCCTATTGCTTTGTTCTATTCGCACCTCCCAGCTGGTGGCCCACTTGGATTATAACTAGGGCGCAGATGCTATTCTCACCCCTCCCATTTAATTTCCATATTTTGTCATTTTTATTTCCTTTAATATTTCTGCATCTTTAAAAAATCATATAAAAATGAAAAATTAATATTTTTTGATTCTTGTTTTTTCTATAGGTCAACAATTCTGTCTAGAAAATTATAAAAAATAAAAATTGCATTTTATTTTTTATTTGATATTTTTCCCATATTTTCCAAATAAATGCATATTTTAGGTGTTTTATTTCATACATGGATTTGATAATTTTTGTTCTAATAGTTGCTATAATATTTTTTGTCCATTCTTTTGAGGTTGATTAATAGACATTGTTAACTTGTACATACAATTTAGTTCATATTTTTAGGAATTAATTTTAGGTGTTTAGTTTAGGTGTGAACAACATGAATAAAATTAGGGTTTTAAATCAACTTAGGTGAGATAGTTTAATTCTTTTAGGAAATTTTCATTTGATTTTTGGGGCATGGGCTATAGGGGTTATGGGTATAAGATAGATCCCCTTAGAAATCACTAGGATTCCCCTACTACTATTAGTATACTGCTATATTTGATTGATTGGTGTGGTGTGCCCTCTGGGGATTATTATTTGTCTGTGTGGGTATTGGGATTGTCTGGGGATTGGGGGAGCTGAAGACTGATGATGATGAAGCCATTGGAGATCAGAGATTGAAGTCCAACTTCCAGAGTTGGAGAGGAGATTCCTGCTAGCAGATATTGAGGAGACTAGGGTTTAGGAGCTAGGCAGAGCTCTAGATTAGAAAGCTTGTTTCCCAAACATGGAATGCCTTGTCTGCATCCATCCTTTCCCTATGATTCAAAGTCTCTTTCAAATATCCACCTCCTTCCTTTGGAAGGATCAGTGAATGTATTTGAAAGATAGAACTTTTGAGGGGAAACTTTCTGTTTAATGTTAATAGTTAATGAACCACCCTTGGTAGGTAATTGACTGTCTGACATTCCTTCCCTTCATCTTGTTGACTGATGTTCATCTTGAGGACCGAGACTTGAAGAAAAGCCAGTGTAGATGGAAGACTGATGATCCAGACCCTGCTGGAAGGCTGTGGAGATGGAGGTTGATGCTTGTAGCTGTTTGATGATGACTTGAAGATAGATGTGGTGCAGAGCTGTTGTGGCTGTTTATTTTTCTGCTGTTATTCATTCTTGATGTATTGATTGGTTTTCTGGGCTGTATTGTTTGCTGTTTACCCTGTTGGGTTGAAAGTGAATCCTGTTCACTTTTGCCTATTGCTTTCTAGGTTCGAGGTTGAGTGGGACTCCCTTGCCTCGCTTGTATTGTTGCATCCATGCATTTTACCGTATTACTGTATATATCTGATATTGTTTCTGTTTCCGTCTGTTCCCTTAGGATCTCTGTTTCTCTCTGTGCAAGAGAGGAGCATGATAGACACTAGGTATTAACCCATGCATGATAACATTAGGTTAGTTTGTTTCCCTTCGCAACCGTAGGTTAGGGTTCTGTCTCTTCTTTCTCAAAACAAACAGAAAAACACAATAAGATTTCAAACACAATAAAAGACACTTCTTCCGTAAAAGAATGTGAACTCATCAAAACGTCATTTTTGTCCGCTTGAACTGTTAAGCAGAAGAACCCTTTTTCAGAAGGAATAAAAATAATCAAGACAGACTTGTGTCATACGTGGCCCGAACTACGTTTGCTCTGATCTTTCATGCTGTATGAAAGTACGGAGGCATAGGATGCGATATCCTAGCGAGCAACCTTCCCCTCCTTTCCCGTGGGTAGGCGAACTACGTTGACTCTGATTTCTCATTCCAGACGAGAATACGTAGGCATAAAGTGCGATACTTTGCCGAGTCATTTTATTTTTTTCATTTTTATTTTCTTTTAACCCTTAACCTTAGTGTAGATAGAATAACAATCCATACCCGAAAACAGGCGTGGATCCCGTCGAGTACGACGGACGTGAGGGGTGTTAATACCTTCCCCTTGCGTAACCGACTCCCGAATCCAGGTTTTGGTTGCGACGACCATACCTTTCCCGTGTTGTGCGAGGTTTACTCTGAGCATTCCCTTTCCCTTCCGTGGGATAAATAACGCGCGGTGGCGACTCTTCTGTTCAGCCGGCACCGATTTTCGCAGTAGCGACAGGAGGCAACGGCTTTGGCAACGCTGGATTCGGGTTCAACGATCAAGGATTCGATAACGCTGGGAAATATGGTTTCAATGCTCAAGGCTTTGGGCAAGATGGTTATGGTGTGGCCAATCAGGGCTACGGAGGTTTCGGAAATGGAAACGGCGCTGGGTTAATGGCTTTTGGGCCTGCTGGAGGTGTTCAGGGATACGGCAACAGAGGTCGAGGCCCAGTGATGAATCAGATAAGAGCTGGCCGCAATAATGAATATGATGGGTATGGAGCTGGGAATGGTATGTGGCAAGAAGATCAGCAGGAGGACGCTTTCTCCGGCGGAGGCTTTGAAGGGCCGATGGATAACTCCCAGAAGATCAGAATGCTAGAAGAGCAGATGAGGGGGGTCCTGAATCAAAGTGCTGTGGGCTTAGACATGGCAACAATGGGTCTGGTACCTGGCTTGAGGGTGCCAATCAAATTCAAAGCTCCTACGTTTGATAAGTATAAAGGGGACACATGTCCGAAAGTGCACGTACGAGCTTATTACAGAAAGATGTATGCATACTCAACTGATGAGAGAATGCTAATGCATTTCTTTCAAGATAGTCTGTCAGGTCCTTCCTTAGAGTGGTACATGGGGTTGGAGCCAACTAATATCAAGACATGGAAGCAATTGGCGGAGGCATTTGTAGCTCATTACAAGTATAACAGCGACTTGGCGCCCAATCGGGTCCAATTGACAGGGCTGTCGCAGAAGAAGGGGGAGAGCTTTAAAGAGTACGCACAAAGGTGGCGCGATATGGCTGCCAGGGT
This sequence comes from Lathyrus sativus, assembly GCA_963859935.3. Classification (NCBI taxonomy): domain Eukaryota; kingdom Viridiplantae; phylum Streptophyta; class Magnoliopsida; order Fabales; family Fabaceae; genus Lathyrus; species Lathyrus sativus. The sequence goes on from OZ012735.1 coordinate 274,066,474, forward strand.
CCGCCCTCCTTTAGAAGACAAGGAAATGAATGACATGTTCGTCGGCACATTCACAGGCTTGTTTCATGACATGTTGTTTCATACATCTCTGGCCAGTTTCTCAGACTTAATTCTGATGGGAGAAAAGATTGAACGTAACATTAAGCAAGGAAAATTCCAAGTCGAGGAATCAACTGCATCTGGCAGTAATAGGAAGGCTTTTGGTGGGCACCGTCAGGGCGAGGCAAGCGCAGTGTTTGGAGGCCGAGGCCGAGGCAGGGGACGAAACCAATATCATCAGCCGCAGCAGGTGGCGAGTGTTACTATCCCATATCAGCAACAACCACTTCAACAACAACAACCGTCTCAGCAGCAGCCAATGCATCAGCAGCAACAGCCTCAGCAGGGTGCGCAGCAGGCTCAGCGAAGATTCCAGGGTGGTAAACCAAGAAGAGTGTTTGAGAAGCCTCCCTCAACCTATGCATATTTGTTGCAGACGCTGTTGGGTCTAAATTTGGTAGAGAAGAGAACTCTGGCACCGATAACGGGAACTCCTCCGTATGGTTATGATGCAAGCAGGCACTGTGAGTTTCATTCTGGGGCTCCGGGCCACGATATAGAGGGTTGCCATGCTTTTAAGCACGTTGTGCATGATCTTTTGGACAATAAGACTATCAATTTCGGAACGGCGGGTCCGAATATAGTGCAGAAACCCATGCCTAATCATGGGGCGAACGCCATTCTGACTGAGGAAGGGTTGAATCTGATTACGAATGTTGACGATTTAAAGACGCCGCTGAGCGAGATAAAAAGCAGACTGTTGCAAAGGGGTGTTTATCCAGGATGTGACGAGTATTGCTTAGAATGTTGGACCCTAGCTGGGGGGTGTGTTGATTTGAAGAAAGGCATTCAGGCTTTAATTGATGGAGGCACATTGCAGTTTGACCGAGCAGCAGCTGAAGAGCCTGCAGGGGCAGTAGCAGATGATCAGAGTGATGTGGCCACTGTAACGATTCCTCGGAAGACAATCACTATTGCAGCACCGGTCCAGCGACCGCCGATCACCATAACTAAGGCCGGATCGATCCCGTACGAGAACACGAAAGCAGTCCCATGGTCATATGGGTTGGAGGTGTATTGTGACGGGATAAAGATTGATGTTGATAAGCAGCCAGCTGAGACTGTCGACAACGTTGTTGGTTCAGGAGGTATGACAAGGAGTGGTAGGATCTTTATATCACCTGAAGTGGAGGCTGAAAGATTAGCAAAAGGAAAAGGGAAGATGGTTGAGAATATCCTAGTGCAGGCAAGCGACAAAGAAGCGGCATCGAAGGATGTAAAAGAGTTCATGCGCTTGATTCGAAAAAGTGATTATAAGATTGTGGAGCATCTGCAACAGACGCCGTCCAAGATATCTATACTGTCGTTGCTACTATGTTCTGAAGCTCACAGAAATGCTTTGCTGAAAGTCCTAGATACTTCTTTTGTACCCCAAGACGTCTCCGTGAATCAGCTGGAAGGAGTGTTGGCACATGTGAATGCAGGCCACAACCTGGGCTTTACCGACTTCGATTTAACCCCGAAAGGGAGAGATCATAATATGGCGCTGCACATATCTGTCGAGTGTAGAGGATCAGTAATGTCGCATGTATTGGTCGACACCGGATCGTCTCTGAATGTGATGCCCAAGAAAGCGATGATGAAGCTGGATGTCAGAGGAATCTTGTGCACACCCAGTGACTTGGTAGTTAGAGCCTTTGACGGCACGCGAAGAACAGTCTTTGGATCAATCACATTGCCTCTACAGGTGGGGCCGAAGGTGTTTGCGACGGAATTTTATATCATGGATATACAGCCTGCATATAGCTGCTTGCTCGGAAGACCCTGGATTCATGGGGCTGGGGCAGTCACGTCTACCCTGCATCAGAAGTTAAAATATATGGTCGGAGACAGCGTAGTCACCGTATGCGGAGAAGAAGACATCCTGGTCAGCCATCTGTCGTCATTTAAATATGTGGAGGTCGACGGAGAGATCCACGAAACACCCTGCCAGGCATTTGAAGGTTTGCGTATCAAGGACAAAGATCCCGGGCCGAGCAAAGTGTCGGAGATAACCGTCTCGTCGTATAAAGAAGCTCAAGCTCTGGTAGAGGCAAGAGAAGCAAAGGGCTGGGGCAAAATGCTGGATATTCCTGTAAAGATGGACCGGTTCGAGCTGGGATACCAACCGTCGTCGTCAACACCTGCTGTGGGGGCACCCCGTTTCAGAGGGCCAATAACCATCTCTGCCAGTGGAGTATGTCATGAAACCATCAACGCTGCTTCGGAGTCTGACGAAGGAGACAGCGACTGTGATATGGATGCCTGGATTCAGCCAAGCACGCCAGGACAAGGACTGTGCAACTGGTCTATTCAAGAGCTTGTTCCTGTGACTCTTAAACAGTAATGCTTTGCTTTATTAATTGTTGAATAATCTGATGTCTTGCCCGGGGCATCAGGATTTTCTTAGGGCTGTGTTGTTATGAACATTGCGTGATTATCATTAAATAAATGGCGTTTTTATGTGCAAATACTGTAATCTCTGTCTTTCTTGTTTTGTATTTTTCAATAAAATGGCAACGTGGTTATTCGCTTTATACGCATTTTGAAGCACTTAACCATTCCTTTTGCAGGATAACATTTTCAGATGACATCCTTGAACCACTTATGACTCGTCCCGACTTTGAGCACCCGGTATTTCAGGCCGAAGAAGAGGTTGTCGAAGATAGCGACGTTCCTGAAGAACTGTCTTGGTTGGTGAAGCAAGAGGAAAGAGCCATTCTGCCTCACGACGAGGTCATCGAAATTATCAACTTGGGGTCGGAAGGGGTTGAGAAGAATATTCGTATCGGAGCCGCACTGCAGAGCGATATCAAGCGAAGACTGGTTGAAATGCTCCGAGAGTATAGTGATGTATTCGCTTGGTCGTATGAAGATATGCCAGGGCTCGATACAGATATGGTTGTGCACCGTCTGCCACTGAAAGAAGAATGCCCGCCGGTCAAACAAAAGCTTCGCAGAACTCGACCAGACATGGCAGTGAAGATCAAAGAGGAAGTTCAAAAACAGTGGGACGCTGGTTTCCTGGCTGTGACAAAATATCCCTCATGGGTTTCTAACATCGTACCAGTGCCAAAGAAAGACGGCAAGGTTCGAATGTGCGTGGATTATAGGGATTTGAATAAAGCAAGCCCAAAAGACGATTTTCCGCTTCCTCATATTGACGTGCTAGTTGATAATACTGCTCAATACTCCGTATTCTCCTTCATGGATGGCTTTTTAGGCTATAATCAGATTAAAATGGCGCCAGAGGATATGGAGAAGACCACTTTCATAACGCCTTGGGGAACATTTTGCTACAAAGTGATGCCCTTTGGCTTGAAAAATGCTGGGGCAACATATCAGCGTGCGATGACGACTCTTTTCCATGATATGATGCATAAAGAGATCGAAGTTTATGTTGACGATATGATTGCCAAATCCCAGACGGAGGAAGAGCATCTGGTGAATCTGCTGAAGTTATTTAAAAGGCTTAGGAAGTTCAGGCTGAGGCTGAACCCTAACAAATGCACCTTCGGGGTGAGATCGGGTAAACTGCTGGGGTTTATCGTAAGCGAAAGGGGAATAGAGGTTGATCCTGCTAAAATAAAAGCGATTCAAGAAATGCCGACGCCTAAAACAGAGAAAGAGGTGCGCGGGTTTTTAGGGAGGTTGAACTACATCGCTCGGTTCATATCTCACCTAACTGCTACGTGCGAACCATTGTTCAAGTTGTTGAAGAAAGATCAAGCTGTAACATGGAACGAAAATTGTCAAAAGGCGTTCGATAAAATAAAGCAGTATTTGCAGGAGCCTCCTATTTTGATACCCCCAGTGGCAGGGAGACCCTTGATAATGTATTTCACGGTTCTTGAGGGAAGCATGGGTTGTGTTCTCGGTCAACACGACGAGACAGGAAGAAAAGAGCATGCGATCTACTACTTGAGCAAGAAATTTACAGATTGTGAATCTCGATACTCAATGCTTGAGAAAACTTGTTGCGCGCTAGCCTGGGCCGCCAAGCGTTTGAGACAATACATGCTGAATCATACAACCATGCTCATCTCGAAGATGGATCCTATCAAATATGTATTCGAAAAGCAGGCGTTGTCAGGGAGAATTGCCCGTTGGCAGATGGTCTTGACTGAATATGACATCCAATATGTCTCGCAAAAGGCTATAAAGGGGAGTGTGCTATCGGAGTATCTGGCGGAGCAGCCTATTGAAGATTACCAATCGATGAGGTTTGATTTTCCTGACGAGGATATCATGTACCTAAAGATGAAAGATTGTGAAGAACCGTTGCCAGACGAAGGACCAAAGTTGGGTTCCAAATGGAAGATGATATTTGACGGAGCTGTGAATGCTTACGGTAGCGGAATAGGGGCAATCATCACTATGCCACACGGGTTGCACATCCCGTTTACTGCCCGATTGACCTTTCCAGTTACCAATAATGAAGCCGAATACGAAGCTTGTATAATGGGGCTTGAGGAAGCCATTGATGTGCGAATCAAGAATTTAGACGTATACGGAGACTCAGCTCTGGTGGTGAATCAGATAAAAGGGGAATGGGAGACACGTCAGCCCAACTTGATACATTACGTGAACTATGCAAGGAGATTGTTGCCTTTCTTCGACAAGGTTGAGTTGCATCATGTGCCGCGGGCCGAGAATCAAATGGCTGACGCCTTGGCCACTTTGGCTTCCATGTACAAAGTCAACTTCTGGAATGAGGCTCCCCGAATCATTATCTCTCGGCTTGACAGGCCTGCCTTGGTATTTGCTATTGATGAAGCATCCGACGACAAACCGTGGTATTTTGATATCCTTAATTTCCTGAAGAACAAAGAGTATCCGGCTGGGGCATCCAGTCAAGATCAGAAGACTCTCAGGAGATTAGCGGGTAATTTCTATTTGAATCCGGACGGTGTCTTATACAGAAGAAACCACGACTTGGTGCTATTACGTTGCGTAGATGAGAAAGAGGCAAAGCTGCTCATGG
>OZ012735.1:274077035-274239170 GCA_963859935.3 Lathyrus sativus
AAAGCAATTCATAGAATAGTGTTGAAAGAGAAACGAATTAGATTGATAAAGTAAATTCCTCAAAGCGTTGGAACGCGATTACTGCAGAATGACTCTAAGGAATTAGCTCTCTATGGTTCTCTCAAAGCTCCGAATGTATTTTTCGTGAAAATGTAATTAAGTGAACAGTAACACGAGTATTTTTCCTTTAAAAAGAAAGCAAATTCGGGTCATAACCCAACTGGGTCGAAAACATAACCCAGGCCCAATACATGACCCAACACTAAAATTAAATTCTAATGCAGTAACTTCAAACGGAATTATGGTATTTTTGGCTCCGAATCTGACTTCGACTCCAACACGAAAGTCGTAGCTCTCTCTCTTAGCTTTCCGGCGATTTTTAGAACGCCTCAAACGGATTCCCGAAACTCCAGTTATGATCGTTTCCGTGCATACTGCTAAAGCTGAAAAATAAGTGCGGAAATCAAATTAAACCAAAAATAAAATAAAATATAAAAACAAAATAAAACATAAAAATAATCAAGATAAAGTAAAGAAATGCCTAAGTAAAAATATAGGAGAAAGTGCATAAATATGCACTGATCATTCATCACGCCGGGAGCGCTTAAGCGTCTCCCCATGGACACAAACCTTAGGATCTATGACATTTTGATATTAATGATTATAGGAATACCTTGACGAATATAATGAGAAAGATTTTTAGACAATGACAACGATAATTCTTAAATACAAAAGTGTAGAGACAAGTGTTTGACACTGGTTGGCTTGTGGATTTTTCTCAACCGGTACTCGTAATGTCTTGAAAACTCTTCGAATGGCGAGAAAAAGAGATAATTTTCTTATAGCATGATATATTTGAGATCATAGCCTATATATAGAATGATAATCATTTAAAATTCTCATTATTTCGAAATGGATTATCTTGACATCCACTTATATTTAAGCACATATTCAATTAAATAATTAAATATTAAATATAATTAATTATTTTATTTACTTACTTAACCGATTAAGATTCTTATATATATATATATATATATATATATATATATATATATATATATATATATATATATATATATATATATATATATATATATATATATATATATATATATATATATATATATATATATATATATATATATATATATATATATATATATATATATATATATATATATATATATATATATATATATATATATATATATATATATATATATATATATATATATATATATATATATATATATATATATATATATATATATATATATATATATAATATAGATATTGCTCTGTCCCGCTCATCACACGGGGTCGGACCAATCCATCTCTCCGTCGTGGAGGGCCTAGCTCATTGATCAGCTGTCGCGCGCGGATCAAAACGAGTGTTTTTGATGAAAACGTAATACAGCGACAATTCAACTCGGATATCGTCTCGAGGATTCTTTTATGTGATTAATCTACCAAATTCGAAATGGAGGGGGAGTTGGTTTGGTTTTTGATCGGATAAATAAAGAAAATGCAATTAAGCGGTTAAAATAAGTGATTATCAAAATAAGTCAATCTACTGTTTTCGGTTCCGGCTTATCACGGGTTTCTACCTTACCAATTTCCTAAGCAATTTCGATCTCTATTCGATTCCTATGTGTTGCACCCTAAAATTTGCTCAACCTTATTCATTTGGTTTATGTTTCAATATCATTAGCATTTGCATATAGAGTCATGTACATAGTCTAATCATCTGCATAGCATAAGCATAGCAAGTCATCCAACAGGGGACCAATCATTATTCTCATCTCTAGAGGCCTATCAAGAGGTTATTCTTCAAATTCAATCTCATTCAAGTCCTCAGAAAGAATTGGGAAGCTATCAAGTCAATGGATCAAGCAGTTCATCTATCTCCTATCTGAGGGTCTCTGGGGATCATCAAGGAAAGTATGAGCTGTGAATTGAAGGCATGGGGAATATCTAGACATCTTGGAGGACTTAGAAAGTCATTTGGAGAAGGAGACAAGTCATTGGTGTAGTCACAAGAATTGCAGTTGAAGACAGTCAACTAGGGTTTCATCTGGGTCAACTCTGGGTCAATCCTAGGTCAATTGACTGATTGAAAGGCATTAAGGTCTATTGAAGAGATGTGGGGTTCATCATTTGACATGGAGAATAAGGATATGATGGTATGCTAAGAAGAATTCAAGAGAAATCAAGGAGAAGAGGAGTTTCTAAATTAGGGTTTCTATGTAAAATCCCCTAGTTTAGGTCAGATTTCCAAGCAAGATAAGTCAAAATGAAAGCTTCAAATGGATCCTTGGCCAACATGAAACTTGTAGAGGATCTCAATACCTTTAATTTGAGTGGTGGAAGACATCAAGGAGATTTATAGAACTCAAGTTATGGTCCTTGCAAGTTACAGGTCATCTGAGGTATCTGAACTTTTGTTTGTGAAAGTAACTTGACTTCCAAGCTATTTTTACCCCTCAAGGAGATTTCAAATTAATTTCTTGTCAACATAAGAGTTGTTCCTAATTGTCTTAGCTTTCTATAATGGTATATTATGCCTTCATATTATTTGTGGAACTCTACTTATGGTCTTGGCAAGCAAAGGGTATTTTGGTCATCTGAGAATTACAGGTCATTTCAACCTATGCCCAAAACTCATACAAGGAAGCTTCAAATGGAAAACTTTACAACATCAAACTTGTTCCAAATGACATTTTGAGTCTAGAAAAGTGACCATGAGAGATTGGAAAGATTCATAGCACAAGGTTTCAAAATTGTTGGATTTAATGAATAAAAATGGACTTAAAAATGAGTTTTTTCATATTTTGGCCAAATGAAGCAAAGTTATAGGTCATTTTGAATGGAAAGATCATTTTGAGAACATTGGCTAAAGTAGAATTTTGAGCTTAGTTCACATTTTGGGAGTTATTTATGGTTACTTGTAATGGAAGATACATAAACCAAATCCAAAGGAAAGAATGCAAGGGAAGCTTCTCCAAGTTTCTAGGAGGTTCTAAGGACATGTATATATTGATATGAGATGGTTCATGCCATGGTTGGTGATCTCATTCTCTCAAAAATCACAAGTCTCACTCACTTTCTCCAATTTGCAAAAGCATCACAAACACTCTCAAATTCTCATCAATTTCCATTTTTCTTGATTTGATTATCATCATCATCATCCAAGGATGAGGATTCACATATTCATTTGGTGGAATTGAGCAAGAATCGTGCCATAGAACTTTAACATCCAAGGTGCAAGAACTTTGGGATTGCTGAATTCAGAAGGATTGGACAAAATTCATTGCATACAGAATTCATAATCAAGCTCCTTAATCATTTTGCACACATCACAAGCATCAGATTCAAGGATTTTAGCACCTGTTTTTAAGAAATTGCACCAGGTATGTTTTCCTTCGAATTAGCTAGCATAGTGATCATGGCATAGGATTGTTAGTATATTAGAGACCTAGGTGGTTAGGTGATGAATTTCACAAAGTTTGGATAGGTTTAATGGAGGTTATCAATGGTGCACTAATTCTGTTGGAGCTTAGAACATCAAGAATAATGCAAGATAATCTTAAATTAGCTGCTTAGAATGATCAGTGAAAGATGTAGATTATGCTAGGATAAAGATTGGCATGGTTTGGTATGGTCGATGACAGGTGTTAATGGTGGTTTACAACTGTTACACCTATCGGGTTTGTCTCTTGAGTGAGTTTCAGAAGGAGATAATGGTATGGTTGTGTAGAGGAGAGTTGATAGAGCATCTTTGCTCTTTGAATCGCGTGATTTCATGGAGGAACGAAGGAGAACAGAGCAATGGAAGGTGCTTGCATGGTTAGGGTTTCTCAGAGTTAGGGTTTGGCTCAAGGTTGAAGACAATGTTTGAACCACACGATTGGGTATTTGACCTTGACTGGGGATCTAATCCGATGGCTGCGATTTAACATGAAAATGGAGGGAAATTCAAAGGGTGCTACGCACCGTTTCATTAAAACGTTTCTGATGGGCTCAGATTTTCCTTGCTATTCGTACCCCCCTCAGCCAAGGCCCAATAGTATTCAACTGGTTTAGTTGCTATCTGCACCGTTTTTGGTTTTATTTTTTTATTATGTTTTTTGACTTGCCTTGGGCCTAGGTACGCATGCTTTTCACACCTCCCACTTTCAGCCTAGTATATCCTTTCAACTGAGTTTGCATGCTTGCTGCACCCCCTTTCCATTAATTCATTTCATTTATTTTCAAAAAATATTAATTCTTTTAAAAATCATAATAAATCATAAACTTCATATTTTTTGATGATTCTTTTTGCATTAATTTCTTCAAGATGTCTAGAAAATTATAAAAAATAAAAATTGCATTTTATTTTTTATTTGATATTTTTCCCATATTTTCCAAATAAATGCCTATTTTAGGTGTTTCATTTCATACTCAAATTTGATAATTTTTGTTCTAATAGTTGCTCTAATATTTTTCACCCATTCTTTTTAGGTTGATTAATAGACATTGTTAGCTTGTATATGCAATTTAGTTCATATTTTTAGGAATTAATTTTAGGTGTTTAGTTTAGGTGTGAATAACATGAATAAAATTAGGGTTTTAAAGCAACTTAGGTGAGATAGTTTAATTCTTTTAGGAAATTTTCATTTGATTTTTGGGGTATGGACTATAGGGGTTATGGGTATAGGATATATCCCCTTAGAAATCACTAGGATTCCCCTACTGCTATTAGTATATTACTGTCTGTATTTGATTGACTGGTATGGTGTGCCCTCTGGGATTATTGTTTGTCTGTGTGGGTATGGGGATTGTCTGGGGATTGGGGAAGCTGAAGACTTGTGATGTTGAAGCCATTGGAGATCCAGAGCTTGAAGATAAACTTCCAGAGTTGATGAGGAGGTTCCTGCTAGCAGCTGTTGAGGAGATTAGGGTTTAGGAGCTAGGCAGAGCTCTAGATTAGAAAGCTTGTTTCTCAAACATGGAATGCTTTGTCTGCATCCATCCTTTCCTTATGATTCAAAGTCTCTATCAAATACCCACCTCCTTCCTTTGGAAGGATCAGTGAATGTATTTGAAAGATAGAACTTTTGAGGGAAAACTGTCTGTATAATGTTAACAGTTAATGAACCCCCCTTGGTAGGTAATTGACTGTCTAACATTCATTCACTTCATCTTATTGACTGATATTCCTCCTGGAGTTTGGGACTTGAAGAAAAGCCATTGTAGACTGAAGATTGATGATCAATACTTTGCTTGAAGGCTGTGGAGATGGTGAGTGATGCTTGCTGAATCTTGTAGTTGATTGGAGATGACTTAAAGATAGGTGTTGATGCAGAGCTGTTGTAGCTGTTTATTTTTTGCTGTACTTCATTCTTGATGTATTGGTTGGTTTCCTGGACTGTATTGTTTGCTGTTTACCCTGTTGGGTTGAAAGTGAAGTCTGTTCACTTTTGCCCATTGTTTTCTAGGTTCGAGGTTGAGTGGGACTCCCTTGCCTCGCTTGTATTGCTGCATCCATGCATTTTGCTGCTTTACTGTATATATCTGATATTGTTTCTGTTTCCGTCTATTCCCTTAGGATCTCTGTTTCTCTCTGCGCAAGAGAGGAGCATGATAGACATTAGGTCTTAACCTATGCATGATAACATTAGGTTAGTTTGATTCCCCTCGCAACCGTAGGTTAGAGTTCTGTCTCTTCTTTCTCAAAACAAACAGAAAAACACCATAAAGATTTCACACACAATAAAAGACACTTCTTCCGTAAAAGAATGTGAACTCATCAAGACGTCATTTCTGTCCGCTTGGACTGCTAATCAGAAAAACCTTTTTCAGAAGGAATAAAAACAATCAAGACAGACTTGTGTCGTACGTGGCCCGAACTACGTTTGCTCTGATCTTTCATGCTGTATGAAAGTACGTAGGCATAGGATGCGATATCCTAGCGAGCAACCTTCCCCTCCTTTCCCATAGGTAGGCGAACTACGTTGACTCTGATTTCTCGTTCCAGACGGGAATACGTAGGCATAAAGTGCGATACTTTGCCGAGTCATTTTATTTTCATCTTCTTTTCTTTTTAACCCTTGACCTGTAGAGTAGATAGCAATAACAATCCATACCCGAAAACAAGCGTGGATCTCGTCGAGTACGATGGACGTGAGGGGTGCTAATACCTTCCCCTTGCGTAACCGACTCCCGAATCCAGGTTTTGGTTGCGACGACCATACCTTTCCCGTGTTGTGCGAGGTTTACTCTGAGCGTTTCCTTTCCCTCCCGTGGGATAAATAACGCACGGTGGCGACTCTTCTGTTCAGCCGGCGCCGATTTTCGCAGTAGCGACAGCTGGCGACTCTGCTGGGGATACAACGTCCCCTGGCTGCTAAGGACTGCGATAGTTCTTATGCGTTTGGGATCCAACGTCCCTTAAGAGAGTCAATCCTAACGCTTGTTTTCCCGTCGAGGACTTTGTATGGATTTATATTTCTGACCTTTATTTTTCAGCATTATATATATTGATTATTATTGCTATATTGGGGTGTGAAGGGTGGTTCTATGATTGAGAGATAAGTCGGACCTGGGCTTGAGTGCACCTAGAATTAGAGTAGAAAGTAGTGGGCGCGTGCCGGCTTTGCTTGCATTAGTGTCTCATGAAATCTACACTCGGACGAGGTTCTTCTGGTTGGCTTCTTTTTCTACCCTTTGGGTCGAAGGGGATGTTGGTCAGCTGAATTGTCGACTCTGGGGACCGATCATTTGGAAGTTGGCTAAGTGAGGCCTCTTCAGGATTTGATGATGCCACTCCTTCTGGGAATCGTATCATCAACCCTGAAAGTCTGTGACGCCGACGACCGCATAGGATGCCATACCTTTGTCAGTTACTAGGACATCCACCTATGAGAGGGTTTGGGGTTATGCAGGTAACTAGACCTTCAGACCACCGGTCATTTCTTGATCAGAGATCCTGGGTATTTATGGAGAGTCCTGAGGTCTGACAGAGACCAGTTGGAGAGTTCTGAGGTCTGTCAGAGACCAGTTGGATAGTTCTGGGGTCTGTTAGAGACCAGTTGGAGATGTGATTTGAGGTCTACCAGAGACCAGTTGGAGTTATGGGTTGAGGTCTGTCAGAGACCATTGTCGGAGCTTTGTTTCAGGTCTATCTGAGACCAGGGTTTGAGGACTCCTATAGAGTCTATCTGAGACTTCTTGATATGGTTCAGGCTATTCAGCTACGGCCTTTGGTCCCTGTTGCATGTTACTTGCATTGCATTGTTTGCATACCCATTACCATTGCATCCCATTAACGTGTGTCTGTGCTGCAGGTGCATTTGCATATCCTCCGATTCTAGTGCCCAGACTTCTGAGTATTGATTATGGCTGGTTTGAGGAAAACAGTTGCGTATAAGCTGCCTACACCTGATATTACTTCTCTGCTTGGTCTGATATCTCTTGCTGATGAGGAGGTTAGGAGAAGCTTCAGAATGAGTCATGGGAGATTACTGAGATTAGTCTGCAGGCCCACTACTGATGAGATGAACGGGCTGTACACCTTGATGCAGTTCTATGACCCCGCATTGAGATGTTTTACGTTTGCTGACTTCATTCTAGGGCCTACCATTGAGGAGTATGTGGAGTTTACTGAGCTACCCGTGCAGAACAAGGTTCCCTTTATTCACTCTGCTGCTGAGCCCAAGTTGGAGGACTTAGCCAAAGCCTTGCATATGGACGCTGCAGAACTGTTAGTGACTTCGTGGCTTGGGGTTTCAGGTTTCTCTCTTGACTTCTTGGTTGGCAAAGCTCAGGAGTATGCCAAGAGCGGATGTTGGGTGGTTTTCAACGCTATTTTGGCTCTATGCATTTATGGGATTGTGTTGTTTCCTAACTTGCCCAATTTCGTAGACTTGGACGCTTTCCATCTATTTGCTGCCGGCAATCCAGTGCCAACGTTGATCGGAGACTTCTACCACTCCTTGCACTACAAGAACGAAAACAAAAGGGGAAAGGTTGTTTACTGCTGTGCTCCTTTATTGACTATGTGGTTCAAAGGTCATCTTCCCATGAAGGGGTCTTTTGTGGAGAGTGCAACCACAACTAGCTGGTCAGAGCGCCTGATGAGGCTATCTTCCGAGGACGTTGAGTGGTTTGATCGAGACCTGCTAGGATCTGAGCTTATATTCAGTTGTTCTGGGTACCCTAATGTTCCGCTGATAGGAAGAAAGGGGTGTATCAACTACAACCCATCACTGTTGGTCCGTCAGTTCGGATATGCGCTGAAGAACCCACCCGCAGAGGAAGAAGTACAGGAATCTCTGTACTTCACCGGAGATTTGAAGGGGGAGTTGTTAGCCAAGTTGCAGCATGCCTGGACGCGTATTAATCGAAGAGGGAAGCCGTTGTTAGGGAAAAATGACTGTCAGGCCTATGCACCTTATAAAGTTTGGATTCAAGAGAGAGCAAGTCAGTTGCGGATGCCATTTCCAGATACACCAGTTCCTGTTCCCAACCCGGTAGCAGAGCCAACTACTGTTTCTAGGGAGGCCTACGAGCAAGTGGTGAAAGAGAAAGAAGCCTTGATGAAGATCAACGAAGGGTTAGAGCAGGAGCTAGCCCAGATACGCAGCGAGAAAAACAAGGCCGTCCATGCTTTCCAACAGCAGATTGAGCTAATGAACAGACTAGGGGCTGAGTTGATTGAGGAAAAGAAGAAGCGCGAACGTCTGGGGCAAGAGTTCAGAAGCTCCCATGACATGCTTGAATCCAAGAAGAAAGCGCTTGACATCGCTCACCGAGAGATCTCTTCTTGCAATAAGACTTGGAATGCTACGCTCACCAACAATAAGAAGAGGGAAGATAAGTTGAAGCAGCAAATTTCTGACCTCGAAGAGCAATTGAAGTCCAGCATCAAGAAGTGTGAAGAAGAAGTGATGACCCGGTACAGTCTCCAGAATGCACTAAACAAGGCCATCAAAGGCAGAGATGAAGTTGTGTCTCAGAAGCGCAAACTAGAGGATCGCTTCGGAGAGGGGGCATGGGAAGAAACTGTTGAAGACGTGCGGCGTGTTCTTAAGAAAAGAAACCAACTTGTTGAAGGGCTGCTGGATCGACCAAGCCATCCGGAGACCAAGAAGCTGCTAAAAGAGTACCAGACTTATGGGAGGATTTGATCATTTCATGTAGTAACTTGTATGCTTTATTTGCATAGTGCTGACCATCACCAGGATTGTTGGTTGAGGTCATGCCTTCTTGTTGTACTCTCAGTGATATTGTATTCCGGGCTTATTGATTTCTCTGCAATATATGAGGCTTTCTGTGATTCAGCTCAGATCTTTATATTGTTAGCATTGTCACTGCACCGGCACCTTCGCACTAGAATCGGGGAACGAATTTCCCCTATTGCACAGACACACATTGCATTGCATTCATATTGATATTGCATTACAGGTAATCTTTGGATAGTGTCTTATTTCCTGCTCTATACCAGGTACTTTCCAGGATTGCAGATCAGCACCCGCACCGCTATTCTACCCGCACCAACTGTCGAAGAATCATGGATCAAATGCAGAACGAGATGCAAGATATGCGCGAGAAGCTAGCTCTCTTTATGCAGACCATGGAAGCTATTGCAAAAGGTCAGGAGAATTTGCAAGCCATGGTCCAACCTCTGTTGGCCCGAAATGCTGGTCACGGTAACGCGGATCATCAGTCTGTGCGAGTCGATATTGTTCATGGAGACGGCACTCCCACGCCAGTGGCTCCACCTGTAGTCAATATACCTGCCGCTAATGTCAACAACGCTACCGCTGCTGGAAACGGTAACGTCGGAGTTGGGAACGAGACTGCTGTCCATAACGTTGGGCTTGGTGATATCAACGTGGGTGATAATATGGGAGGTGTTGCACCCTAAAATTTGCCCAACCTTATTCACTTGATTTATGTTTCAATATCATTAGCATTTGCATATAGAGTCATGTACATAGGTTACTCATCTGCATAGCATAAGCATAGCAAGTCATTCAACAGGGGACCAAGCATTATTCTCCTCTCTAGAAGCCTATCAAGAGGTTATTATCCTGATTCAATCTCATCCAAGTCATCAGAAAAGAATTTGAAAGCTATCAAGCCAATGGATCAAACAGTTCATCCATCTCCTAACTGAGGGTACCTGAGGATCATCAAGGAAAGTATGAGCTATGAATTGAAGGCATGGGGAGTATCTAGACATCTGGGAGGACTTAGAAAGTCATTTGGAGAAGGAGACAAGTCATTGATATGATCACAAGAATTGTAGTTGAAGACAGTCAACTAGGGTTTCATCTGGGTCAACCCTGGGTCAACTCTAGGTCAATAGACTGATGGAGAGGCATCAAGGGCTATTAGAAAGATGTGGGGTTCATCATGTTACATGTATATAAGGATATGTTGTTATGCTAAGAATAAATCAAGAGGAATCAAGGAGAAGAGGAGTTTCTAAATTAGGGTTTCTATGTAAAATCCCCTAGTTTAGGTCAAATTTCCAAGCAAGACAAGTCAAAATGCAAGCTTCAAATGGATCCTTGGCCAACATGAAACATGTAGAGGATCTCAAGACCTTTAATTTGAGTGGTGGAAGACATCAAGGAGATTTATAGAACTCAAGTTATGGTCCTTGCAAGTTACAGGTCATCTGAGGTATCTGAAATTTTGTCTGTGAAAGTGACTTGACTTCCAAGCTATTTTTAACCCTCAAGGAGATTTCAAATGAATTTCTGGTAAACATAAGAGTTGTTCCTAATTGTCTTAGCTTTCTAGAATGGTATAGTGTGCCTTCATATGGTTTGTGGAACTCTACTTATGGTCTTGGCAAGCAAAGGGTATTTTGGTCATTTGAGAATTACAGGTCATTTCAACCTATGCCCAAAACTCATACAAGGAAGCTTCAAATGGAAAACTTTACAACATCAAACTTGTTCCAAATGACATTTGGAGTCTAGGAAAGTGACCATGAGAGATTGGAAAGATTCATAGCACAAGGTTTCAAAATTGTTGGATTTAATGAATAAAAATGGACTTAAAAATGAGTTTTTTCATATCTTGGCCAAATGAAGCAAAATTATAGGTCATTTTGAATGGAAAGATCATTTTAAAGACATTGGCTAAATTAGAATTTTGAGCTTAGTTCACATTTTGGGAGTTATCCATGGTTACTTGTAATGGAAGATACATAAACCAAATCCAAGGGAAATTGTGCAAGGGAAGCTTCTCCAAGCTTCTAGGAGTTTCTAACATCATGTATATATTGATATGAGATGGTTCATGCCATGGTTGGTGATATCATTCTCTCAAAGTCATAAGTTTCACTCACTTTCTTCATTTTGCAAAAGCTTCTCAAACCCTCTCAAATCTCCATCAATTTTCACATCTCTTGCTTGGATCATCATCAATACCTTTCCTAGATCAGAATCCTATCAAAGAATTGGTTGAATTGATCAAGAATTGTGCTATCCATCTTTTCCATCCAAGTTGCAAGAAGGTTTCAAGTACAAGATTCAAGGAGTTTGCACAAAAGATATTGCATACAGAATTCATCATCAAGGTTACTGATCACTTTCCAATCACTGCAAGCATCAGATCCAAGGGTTTCCATAGCTGTTTCCACCATTTTTGCACCAGGTTAGTTTCCTTCGAATTGGTTGAATTAGCTAGAATCAGGGATAGTTATTAGGTTAGAATGGTTAAGCATAAGTAGATGATTGATTTTGGTGAGTTTGAAGAAGTTCCATGAAGGTTGTTAATGGTGCATCAAAACTGTTAGAGCTTGTAACATCAAGAATATGGCACGAGAACCTTAGTTTTTTAGCTTGATTTGTTCAGCATGAAATGTAGATTAGGCTAGGGTAAAGATTGGAGAGAATTAGAAGAGTTGATATCAGGTGAAAATAGCTAAACTCATCTGTTATGTTCATCGGGTTTGTTCTTGGAGTGAGTTTTAGAAGGAGATGATGGCACGGTTGTGTAGAGGGAAGAAATTAGGGCATCTTTGCTCTTCGCAGATTTCGTTTTCATGGAGAATTGAGGATGCATGGAGGGGTGGAAGGTCTGGTCCATAAGCTCGTGCATGGAGCTTCCATGGCTGAAACCCTAGCCATTTGGAGAAGAAATATGGTGTCCGTTGGATGAGGTCTTCCTCATTGACTTGGATCTTGATCGTATGGCTCACATTTAAAAAGAAATATGGAGGGAGACTCTGGGGTGCCAAACGCACCGTTTCACTTAACTTTCTGACTGGGCTCAAACATCATTGCTAATGCCACCCCCGTTCCCAAGGCCCAAACTAATATGAACTAAGAATTCTACTATCTGCACCGTTTGTGTTTTTTGATTTTTTGTTGAAATTCTGAAGCGCGCTGGGCCTATTGCTTTGTTCTATTCGCACCTCCCAGCTGGTGGCCCACTTGGATTATAACTAGGGCGCAGATGCTATTCTCACCCCTCCCATTTAATTTCCATATTTTGTCATTTTTATTTCCTTTAATATTTCTGCATCTTTAAAAAATCATATAAAAATGAAAAATTAATATTTTTTTATTCTTGTTTTTTCTATAGGTCAACAATTCTTTCTAGAAAATTATAAAAAATAAAAATTGCATTTTATTTTTTATTTGATATTTTTCCCATATTTTCCAAATAAATGCATATTTTAGGTGTTTTATTTCATACATGGATTTGATAATTTTTGTTCTAATAGTTGCTATAATATTTTTTGTCCATTCTTTTGAGGTTGATTAATAGACATTGTTAACTTGTACATACAATTTAGTTCATATTTTTAGGAATTAATTTTAGGTGTTTAGTTTAGGTGTGAACAACATGAATAAAATTAGGGTTTTAAATCAACTTAGGTGAGATAGTTTAATTCTTTTAGGAAATTTTCATTTGATTTTTGGGGCATGGGCTATAGGGGTTATGGGTATAAGATAGATCCCCTTAGAAATCACTAGGATTCCCCTACTGCTATTAGTATACTGCTATATTTGATTGATTGGTGTGGTGTGCCCTCTGGGGATTATTATTTGTCTGTGTGGGTATTGGGATTGTCTGGGGATTGGGGGAGCTGAAGACTGATGATGATGAAGCCATTGTAGATCAGAGATTGAAGTCCAACTTCCAGAGTTGGAGAGGAGATTCCTGCTAGCAGATATTGAGAAGACTAGGGTTTAGGAGCTAGGCAGAGCTCTAGATTAGAAAGCTTGTTTCCCAAACATGGAATGCCTTGTCTGCATCCATCCTTTCCCTATGATTCAAAGTCTCTTTCAAATATCCACCTCCTTCCTTTGGAAGGATCAGTGAATGTATTTGAAAGATAGAACTTTTGAGGGGAAACTTTCTGTTTAATGTTAACAGTTAATGAACCACCCTTGGTAGGTAATTGACTGTCTGACATTCCTTCCCTTCATCTTGTTGACTGATGTTCATCTTGAGGACTGAGACTTGAAGAAAAGCCAGTGTAGATGGAAGACTGATGATCCAGACCCTGCTGGAAGGCTGTGGAGATGGAGGTTGATGCTTGTAGCTGTTTGATGATGACTTGAAGATAGATGTGGTGCAGAGCTGCTGTGGCTGTTTATTTTTCTGCTGTTATTCATTCTTGATGTATTGATTGGTTTTCTGGGCTGTATTGTTTGCTGTTTACCCTGTTGGGTTGAAAGTGAATCCTGTTCACTTTTGCCTATTGCTTTCTAGGTTCGAGGTTGAGTGGGACTCCCTTGCCTCGCTTGTATTGTTGCATCCATGCATTTTACCGTATTACTGTATATATCTGATATTGTTTCTGTTTCCGTCTGTTCCCTTAGGATCTCTGTTTCTCTCTGTGCAAGAGAGGAGCATGATAGACACTAGGTATTAACCCATGCATGATAACATTAGGTTAGTTTGTTTCCCTTCGCAACCGTAGGTTAGGGTTCTGTCTCTTCTTTCTCAAAACAAACAGAAAAACACAATAAGATTTCAAACACAATAAAAGACACTTCTTCCGTAAAAGAATGTGAACTCATCAAAACATCATTTTTGTCCGCTTGGACTGTTAAGCAGAAGAACCCTTTTTCAGAAGGAATAAAAATAATCAAGACAGACTTGTGTCGTACGTGGCCTGAACTACGTTAGCTCTGATCTTTCATGCTGTATGAAAGTACGTAGGCATAGGATGCGATATCCTAGCGAGCAACCTTCCCCTCCTTTCTCGTGGGTAGGCGAACTACGTTGACTCTGATTTCTCATTCCAGACGAGAATACGTAGGCATAAAGTGCGATACTTTGCCGAGTCATTTTATTTTTTTCATTTTTATTTTCTTTTAACCCTTAACCTTAGTGTAGATAGAATAACAATCCATACCCGAAAACAAGCGTGGATCCCGTCGAGTACGACGGACGTGAGGGGTGCTAATACCTTCCCCTTGCGTAACCGACTCCCGAATCCAGGTTTTGGTTGCGACGACCATACCTTTCCCGTGTTGTACGAGGTTTACTCTGAGCGTTCCCTTTCCCTTCCGTGGGATAAATAACGCGCGGTGGCGACTCTTCTGTTCAGCCGGCGCCGATTTTCGCAGTAGCGACAGCTGGCGACTCTGCTGGGGATCCAACGTCCCCTGGCTGCTAAGGACTGCGATAGTTCTTATGCATTTGGGATCCAACGTCCCTTGAGAGAGTCAATCCTAACGCTTGTTTTCCCGTCGAGGATTTTGTATGGATTTATATTTCTGACCTTTATTTTCAGCATTATATATATTGATTATTACTGCTGTATTGGGGTGTGATGGGTGGTTCTATGATTGAGAGATAAGCCGGACTTGGGCTTGAGTGCACCTAGAATTAGAGTAGAAAGTAGTGGGCGCGTGCCGGCTTTGCTTGCATTAGTGTCTCATGAAATCTACACTCGGACGAGGTTCTTCTGGTTGGCTTCTGTTTCTACCCTTTGGGTCGAAGGGGTTGTTGGTCAGCTGAATTGTCGACTCCGAGAACCGATCATTTGGAAGTTGGCTAAGTGAGGCCTCTTCAGGATTTGATGATGCCACTCCTTCTGGGAATCGTATCATCAACCCTGAAAGTCTGTGACGCCGACGACCGCATAGGATGCCATACCTTTGTCAATTACTAGGACATCCACCTGTGAGAGGGTTTGGGGTTATGCAGGTAACTAGACCTTCAGACTACCGGTTATTTCCTGATCAGAGATCTTGGGTATTTATGGAGAGTTCTGAGGTCTGTCAGAGACCAGTTGGAGAGTTCTGAGGTCTGTCAGAGACCAGTGAGAAGGTTCTAAGGTCTGTCAGAGACCAGTTGGAGATGTGATTTGAGGTCTGCCAGAGACCAGTGGGAGTTATAGTTTGAGGTCTGTCAGAGACCATTGTTCGAGCTTTGTTTTAGGTCTATCTGAGACCAGGGTATGAGGATTTCTAAAGAGTCTATCTGAGACTTCTTGATATGGTTCAGGCTATTCAGCTTCGGCAGTTGGTCCCTGTTGCATGTTACTTGCATTGCATTGTTTGCATATCCATTACCATTGCATCCCATTAACGCGTGTCTGTGCTGCAGGTGCATTTGCATATCCTCCGATTCTAGTGCCCAGACTTCTGAGTATTGACTATGGCCGGTTTGAGGAAAGCAGTTGCGTATAAGCTGCCTTCACCTGATATTACTTCTTTGCTTGGTCTGATATCTCTTGCTGATGAGGAGGTTAGGAGAAGCTTCAGAATGAATCATGGGAGATTACTGAGATTAGTCTGCAAGCCCACTGCTGATGAGATGAGCGGGCTGTACACCCTGATGCAGTTCTATGACACCGCATTGAGATGTTTTAAGTTTGCTGACTTCATTCTAGGGCCCACCATTGAGGAGTATGTGGAGTTTACTGAGCTACCCGTGCAGAACAAGGTTCCCTTTATTCACTCTGCTGCTGAGCCCAAGTTGGAGGACTTAGCCAAAGCCTTGCATATGGACGTTGCAGAACTGTTAGTTACTTCTTGGCTTGGGGTTTCAGGTTTTTCTCTTGATTTCTTGGTTGGCAAAGCTCAGGAGTATGCCAAGAGCGGATGTTGGGTGGTTTTCAATGCTATTTTGGCTCTATGCATTTATGGGATTGTGCTGTTCCCTAACTTGCCCAATTTCGTAGACTTGGACGCTTTCCATCTGTTTGCTGCCGGCAATCCAGTGCCAACATTGATCGGAGACTTCTACCACTCCTTGCACTACAAGAACGAAAACAGAAGGGGGAAGGTTGTTTACTGCTGTGCTCCTTTATTGAATATGTGGTTCAAGAGTCATCTTCCCATGAGGGGATCTTTTGTGGAGAATGCAACCACCGCTAGCTGGTCAGAGCGCCTGATGAGGCTATCTTCCGAAGACGTTGAGTGGTTTGATAGAGATCTGCTGGGATCCGAGCTTATCTTTAGTTGTTCCGATTACCCTAATGTCCCGCTGATAGGAAGGAAAGGGTGTATCAACTACAACCCATCGCTGTTGGTCCGTCAGTTCGGATATGCGCTGAAGAACCCGCCAAAGGAGGAGGAAGTACAGGAATCTCTGTACTTCACCGGTGATTTGAAGGGGGAGTTGTTAGCCAAGTTGCAGCATGCCTGGACGCGTATTAACCGAAGAGGGAAGCCGTTGTTAGGAAAGAGTGACTGTCAGGCCTATGCACCTTACAGGGTTTGGATCCAGGAGAGAGCAAGTCAGTTGCGGATGCCATTTCCAGATGCACCAATCCTTGTTCCTATTCCGGTAGTAGAGCCAACTATTGTTTCTAGGGAGGCCTACGAGCAAGTTGTGAAGGAAAAAGAAGCCTTGATGAAGATCAACGAAGGGTTAGAGCAAGAGATAGCCCAGATACATAGTGAGAAAAACAAGGCCGTGCATGCTTTCCAACAGCAGATCGAGCTAGTAAACAGACTAGGGGCTGAGTTGACTGAGGAGAGTGTAATACCCAAATTTTTACCCCTAAGATCCCACATTTCATTTGCATATCATTCCACAAACAAGATCTTACTTTGTGTTTCTTACTTGCTTTACGTTTGTTTCTGTTTACTAACATCTAACCAAAATGGCAAAAATATTTTTCAATTTGTTTGTTTCTTTTTTTTCTCTGTGTGTTTAGGGTTTTACAAGGAGACTAATAGCAAAGACATTCATTCAAATTTAAATCAGATGGACGTTTGACCTCATCTTGGTCAAACTATCAAGAGTTTGCTTCAACTATAAGTTACCCGTGGTGGCGGGTTATTTTCTCAAGAAATGTGTTTGTTCAAGGACAAGTTGTCCTGTGTCACGATTCATCAAGCTTTCAAGCAGTGTTCTATGAGAAGTTTGAGTTAGTTTTAATCGAAGATTCAGAGTTTTGTCTGTACAAGTCAGGTTTGATGGATGAAGTAAGGCCATGGCTTAGGGGATTGGATTCCAATTCATATGAGAAATTTCACAAGGCCTTAGCATATCACTTGGGTAAATGTGCTTTAAATTTCCTCGAGAAGGCATCTTTCTCTGATAAAGAGTTGGTGATCACTTTGTGCCGAACAACATTGATAGAGTATGCAAAATCTTCATTTAAAGATCAATTGTTCAAGATTGCCCAAAAGATGTGCTCCATACTTTTCATGCTGGGTGAGAATAAATTGGATATACTGGATTGTTTTGCTTGTGAAAACAAGGTTGACGAGGAAAATGCCGGAATCGAGTTTATTGAACTTGTATACTATTGTGTCCTTAAATGCCAGATTGCAAATGCAAGTTTTTGTCACACGTTTGCAACATATTTGAACAAAACAGCAGAACATTATAAACAGTTTATGAAACCCCCTTCCACTCTTTTCCTCAAAACCCAAATCCCTTCTCCTATATTGCTCTTCTCAATTTCCAAAGGAACGTTCAATGCTAAATTGCTTCCGAATTTGTGCTTCTGTAAGAGTATTCAAACGAGTTCGTGTGAAGTTGCTAAAGGAAGTTACGTTCCTACTCCCACTGTGGATTTGACAAAAGAAAATATTATAGTGGAAAAGCCATCTAGAACAATTGAATCTGTTGGAGCATTTCAAAAGTTGCCTATAGTAATGCCATCTATTGACATTCTGAGGTCTGCACTGAGAAAGGCGAGGAGGGTTTCTGCAACAAAAGGAATCGTCAATATTGCAAAAAGAGAGAAAAACAAAGGTGCAAAACAACTTGACGCGTTGATGAAAGAACTTGCTGTTCCATTGAGGACGTATGTGGAGAGCTTTCCCAATAAAAGACGCCTTCATCCTTATGAAAGGTCACTTATTGAGTTGACACTTGGTGATGGGTACTATGAAAAGGTGCTAAGGAATGTAGATCGTTTGAGGAAGAGGGTAGTATCTGTTGGAAAAGAACATGCTTCAATTTGTGCTAAGTCTACGACAAAGCGTGAAGCAGAGGAAAGACTCTGAGGGCAATGCTTGTAATTAATTTGGAAACATCAACTCTCTGCCTTGTTGGAGCCCCTAATGTAGGCAAATCTTCTTTGGTCCGTGTACTCTCTACTGGCAAGCCTGAGATTTGCAACTATCCCTTTACAACAAGAGGAATTCTTATGGGTCATATTATTTTTGACCATCAGAAGTTTCAGGTAACAGATACCCCAGGTCTGCTGAAGAGACATGAAGATGACAGAAATAATTTGGAAAAGTTGACCCTTGCTGTCCTTCAGCATCTACCAACAGCAGTTTTGTATGTTCACGACCTTTCAGGGGAGTGTGGGACCTCACCGTCAGATCAGTTTTCAATATACAAAGAAATCAAAGAAAGGTTTCCTGGACATTTATGGCTCGATGTTGTCTCCAAAGCAGATTTATTGAAGACCTCTCCTGTGATATATGCAACAGAAGACCGTGATCTCACACAACATGAGCTGGAGAAGTACCGTAAAGCAGGTCCTGATGGAGCTATTAATGTGTCTACGACCACACAGGAAGGAATACACGAGCTGAAGCACAGAGTGAATGAGCTTCTGAATATGCAGATGGCCAAGATCAGAGATGTAAGCAACAACCAAAAGAAGTGAAAGCTGCCTCTCTAATATTTATAAAGAAGTTTTCTGGTCAAATTGGGAGGTTGAAATCTTCATTTCTAAAAGTTAAACCAGCAGAATGTGGTCAAGCTCCAGAGCGGGGATGCAAGAAGTCGATGCCACAGCCCTAGTTCCTGTTGGACAAGATGCCAGTTCTGTGCAGCCAATTGGAAATATTGCTGAAAGATTTCAGGCTTTGTGCGTGAAGGATAGTGATGTTCTATATGAGGATCCTTATGTTCAGATTGGTATTAAAGCAGAATGGAGAGCTCATCAAGGTCATCTTGTTCTTGGGGAACAAGAATACTTCCCCTCTTATAGCTGTGCAAGCTTTAATATTGCCTCCCATCCATTTGAAGATGGAGTTCTCTCTAGTACCAGATACTATACCTCCCCGAGCACAAGTACAATGCCCACTTGAGATCATTAATCTCCACCCAAGCAGGGATGTTGCCGTTATTGACTTCTCATACAAGTTTGGTAACGATATGGTCAATGTCAAGCTTCGACTACCAGCTGTCCTAAATAAATTTCTTCAGCCTATAACTATATCTCCAGAAGCATTTTTCCCGCAGTGGAGATCGCTTCCTGGACCACCTTTGAAGCTTCAAGAAGTTGTTAGAGGCGTTAGACCACTTCCACTGCTTGAAATGGCAAACTTATTCAATAGTTTCCATTTGATAGTTTGCCCAGGGCTTGATCCCAATCCAAACAATATTGTTGCAAGTACAACATTTTATTCAGAAAGTACAAGGGCAATGTTCTGTTTGGTAAGAGTTGAAACAGACCCAGCAGATAGAACCCAGTTACAAATGACAATGATAAATGTGGCCCTACTAGATAGCCGTGCTAAGGAAGCAACCCGTCGGCGAGATGAAGCTGCACATGAAAATCAACCTTGTGGCAAGAAAAGCAGCAGATCAGGAGACAGAAAATGGAAGTCCGCCGCTGGTTGGAACGGTGGAAAATTCGTGGGCAAATCAGAGCAGCACAATGGAGTCATTGTTCTTGAAACATCATCTTTTCCAAAGGCCATTGATAACTATTCTTCATATCTTCATTATATCGGCAATCTCACTTCTGTTGCGCAGCAACATGATAAAAGCATAATTCAGGATGTCAATGGGCTATCAGTGATTATTCATAGGTCACTCCGAGACTTATTGTGTCAGTTTCCAAGTGTGGAAGTCATAATCAAGATTGAAGAGTTGAAAGCGGCATTAACAAATAAAGAGTATGAGATTATTACAGAGTGTTCTATATCAAACTTTTCAGAAGTTCCACATATTCCTTCATTGCCGAATTAATATTCCTCTATGGTATTAAATGATGCAACTGGAGATATTGTACCCGAGGTTGCAAATGGTGATGCTTCAGGGACCACAGTTGTTGAGTCCTCTACTCTTCTGAAAATTTGTGTGTCAATAAATCTGGTTGAGTTGAGGTGCATCTTTGGCCACCGTACAAGTCAGCAGTGCATGGCTACTCTACAAATCCAGTACAGCAAGTATTATTGTTAGTACAATCAAAGATGTTGGAGCTAATGCTATCATGATATCTCAGGCTAGTAGTGAGCATTCTGTATGATTTGTTGTTCCCTAGACGAAAGTAAAAGCTGTTGCACTTCGCAAGCGTCTTGAACTTGAGAAAGACAGGAAATCTTCTGCTGGTGGAAGGAATCATTCAGATTCGCCTCGTTTTTTTCTTCTCCAACAAATCTCTGAGCTATGAAAATGGATTTAATGTCTGGTTACAAGGGTGTTGTTGGGCTTGTTTTGGTAACGAGAATTCTTCAAATGAAGATAGGTATGTTGAGCGTTTGCTTGATCAAATAAGCAACGGTAAGTTACCAGATGATAGAAGGAATGCTATTACTGAGCTTCAGGCTGTTGTCTCAGAGAATAAAGCTTTCCAGTTAGCATTTGGGGCAATGGGCCTTCCTATAATGTTAGGTGTGTTAAAGGAAGAACGTCATGATGTTGAAATGGTTCGTGGTGCCCTGGAAACTCTTGTGAGTGCATTGACTCCTATTAATCATTCTAAAGGATCAAGTAACGAAATTCAGCCAGATTTGATGAATACTGATTTACTTTCCAGAGAAGAAGAAAGTATCCCTCTTCTTCTAAGTTTGTTGGAAGAGGATGATTTTTATGTACGATATTAAACTCTGCAAATATTGACTGCCCTTCTCACTAATTTTCGACAGAGGTTACAGGAAACTATATTGACTATCCCCCGTGGCATAACCCGGCTAATGGACATGCTTATGGATCGCGAGGTGATAAGGAATGAGGCATTATTGCTTCTTACTCACCTGACCCGTGAGGCTGAGGAGATCCAAAAGATTGTTGTCTTTGAAGGTGCTTATGACAAGATATTCAGTATCATAAAGGAGGAGGGAAATTCTGATGGCGGTGTATTCGTGCAGGACTGCCTTGAATTGTTAAACAATTTGATTCGTAGCAATGCATCCAACCAGGTTCCTACTATGTGGGAGCCTGATTCTGATAATAATTCATCTGTTGCGCTGGAACATGTAAAGTCTGCAGGTAATATGCAGGTTTGTGAGGAAGATTCTGGTACGAATGGTATCATTGCCATGCCAAATTCTGGTGCTACATGGGTAAGCAGACCAAGCAACCATCAACATTCTAATGTTGACACACGGAGGAATGCAGATTCTGTGGGGAGCTATGGAAGAAATGGAGGTGCAGGGAAGTATATGCATCATATGGAGAAGAATCCTTTAGTTTTAGAGTCATTACAGAACCAGAAGTCAGAAGGAGAAGCATGTGAAGTAGAAAACTCAAATAAAAAGGATAAATCTGTTGATGGTATGGAGTCTAATTCCTCCTATCATCGAGCTAGTGGCGTGAGAGAAAATTCCAGTTTTGACGGAAGTGATTTGCACAGCCCAAAGTTACCTGGTCAGAAAAATACTGCTAATAGCAACAATGTAACTTCTCTTAGAAGTGATCATTCTATAATAAATCCTCAAATGGCTCCATCATGGTTTGAGCAATATGGAACTTTTAAAAATGGCAAGATGTTGCCAATGCATGATGTACGCACAATGACTCCAAAAATTATGGACCAGCCTTTCATTGTGAAGAACCAATCTGCCAGTTTGCATCTTGGCAATTCAATGAAGTCAAGAAGAAGACTTGTCTTGACAACACAGCTTATGCAGCAACTACTTAACCCTCCTCCAGCTGAAGTTCTCATGTCAAGTTACATCATGATAGTGTGATTTATTCTGCTGTTAGATCAGTGCTGGGAGATTGTTGCAGTTCTATCTCAGTGTGTGGAAGTGATTCGCCAGTGCCAGCGGCTAGCAAAAGCCTCCCGCCCAATAAGCTTAAATCATCTGATAAAATTGACCAGTACATTTTGAAAGTGGAAGACTTTTCTGATAGGGCAAGGAAGCTGGAAAATGATATATTGAGATTGGAAAGCAGAGCCTCATTTTTGGACTTAAGAATTGAGTGTCATTTTCTGTCATCAATCGATTTGCCAAATTTTAGAGCTACCCGTGCCGGCAGAGATTTCCAAAAAGAAATTAAAATAGGAGCAAGATTTTCTGAGGAGTGTTGTATATATGAAGCAGAGCGAAAACGGCTCGAAATTGAGGTTAAGCTGAGAAAACAATTTGTCACTTATCCAAGCCATATTGCAAGCCATGTGAATATAATCTCAGCCATGTAGCTGACCCCACAAGCTATCCATGTCACTTAAATGAGCTACAAAGAGAAAAATTGCAAAACGACATGTAAAATACCAGCAAAAAAAATATCACGCACAACACACCTACTTCAAAACGGCAGAAAATTCTCACAAACTGCAAATCATTTTTCACTCATTCTCATCTATAAATAGAATTCATCCCTCACTCTATTCTTCAAGCTTTTCAAGCCAAAAAATCTCTGCTGATTTTCTTCCTCAATTCCTCACTACCAGAAAAACCTTCGTTCATTCTCTTCTCATACTTCATTCCACCAAATTAACTTCAAATCAACCTCAAACACAGATCAATTCAACCAGAGATTCGTTCAGAAGAAGAAGAGAAGCAAGAAGAAGTTTGGATTGATTTCTTACCTGAGTTTGAAGGTAGATTGAGCTTCACCGTCATTTTCGATCCGTTATCTTTTGTTGTGATTCTCTGAATTGTTGGTACCATTGTGAAGAGCTCTTGATTTCGATTGCAACCGTGTTAATTTTGCATCCCGCCGTTGTGATTTAAGCTAGCATCCATGGCCGTGAATGTTTTCGCGTGTGAGAGCTAGAAGAAGAAGATAACTCTGTTTCGTTTTCTCTTTCTGCTTTTCAATATTACTTTTCTTTTTATTTGTTTATTTTTATTTTCTTTTTTCATTTCTTAACTATGTGGATTTTTCCACATTTTTCTTTTATTATTACATTTATATTTTAATTTCATTTCTGAAAAAGCTTTTAAAAAAATTATTTAAAAATATTTTGATTAAGTGTTGATTGTTTTGGATCTTGATGTTGATAAGATTTCATCAATATCAATGGACTTTGGGTGTTGATTTTATCCACCAAGAGAGGTGATTGATATTGACGATAATTTAATCGATTCGAGATTCAAATTGTGATTTCATTTTCTTTTTTTTCTTCTTTTTATTTTTGATCGATGAAATCTATGGATCATAGATTGTTGATTATCAAGGTTGATTAATCTTCATTATTTCAAAACTATGGACGAATAATCATTGAGATAATTCTCCTTACTTTGGAATAGTGATAGATTACCTTTGATTAATTAATTAAAAATCTTGATTATGATGAGATCATTACCTCTTTTCTTTTTGTGTGGCATGTTTTAGGAGAGTGATTTACATATCACTTCTCTAACATGTATTAACACTAACATTTTATTGACCGGCCTCAGATAGTCGTGGTTTCTACATAAACCCGATTACGATTGCTTAACATAGCGCTAAATTGTCCCTTAATCGGAAAATGATCATTCGTGGCTCAAACTTACGTTTAAAAGTCCAAGTATGTTTAGTTGCTTGTCTTAACTCCAATACCTATGAAAATCATTGTTAGGAGGCTTTGATTCTATCAATCCTCTAATGAATTTTCATTAATCTTGGTCTAAGTGCAAGAATTAATCATCATTGATCATATGTTCTAACCACTAACCACTAATTCACTAACAATATCCTTGTTTAATTTTGTTTATATTCTCTTCTTACTCTTTATTTTTTTTACTTTTATGCTTCCATTTTATCATTACATACCATATCTTTGTTTATGTTTATGTCATTTTTCTTTTGTCCACTTGGACCATATCTTGTTCAAAACATTAATAAAGGATAAAACATCTAAAAATTTGGTGCTATTAACTTTGTGGTTATACTCTTGGACCATTCTTAGACCTTGGACTTCATGGACATTTTGGACTTAGGATTAGGACTTTCTTCCCTATGCTTGGAGAATTTTGAATCTTAGCCTTTATTTGGTTCGATCACTGGCTTATACTTTAAATCGGATGGAATTCTTTTTGCTTGCTTTGGAGTGTGCTACAAGTCGGTTAGATCTTTCTTATCTCTAGCTCTTATTTTGTTTTTTAGGATAGTCACTTCATCTCCTTCCCTTCTTAAATTTTCAAAACTTTCTCCCTTTTTCAAAACCTTCTTGGTTTCAAACTTCAAAACCGCTTTCGCAATAAAACCTTGACTTTCGTCAAGTGATTTTTAAACTTTGTTTTTCTTAATAAAAGTCAATCAATGTTAATCATGCTTTGACCAATTTCAAAAGACATAAAAAATACAAAAACTCATCAACTCTTTTTGTGCCTTTATGCACTTTTCACTTTAAAACTTTTCATAAAGTTTAGACATGATTCATTTCTATAGTTGAGATGTAAATCTCCTATTCCCCATATTATTAAGACTTTGACATTTTCCACGTTGATGTTGAGTGATAGTCTTGTTGATAATCCAAGCAAATCCTCCATCTTTATGTGACGCAAATGTTGTCTTAATACTCGTGGGTGGATAGTCGCAGTTTTCTCCTTGAAATGACGACTTGTCTGAACATCTAAAATCAATCAAAACCAACAAAATTTTGTCATTTGTACCACGAACTACGGGGTTTTGATTCCATATTGCACTTTATGGGTACGTAGGCATGAGACGATAAGTCTCTCCAAACACAAAAATCTAAAAAATATTCTCTTCTCATCTCCCCAATCTCTTTTCAAACAAACCACTTTCAAACCAAAAAGCGTAAATATTTCAAAGGGCTCCTATAGAGTACTATAGACGTTTTGGGTGCTAACACCTTCCCATTGCGTAACCAACCCCCTTACCCCGATCTCTGTCTCGTGTTCTTATTTTAGAACTCTTTGGTTTTGTTCGCTCTTTTTCCTTTCCTTTATTTGGATAAAATAAAAGTGCGGTGGCGACTCTTGTTTTCTTTGAGTTAAGTTAGTCAATAACTTACACTCACGATTTTTACCGCTACAGAGAGGAAGAAGCGCGAACGTCTGGGGCAAGAGTTCAGAAGCTCCCACGACATGCTGGAATCCAAAAAGAAAGCACTTGACATCGCTCACCGAGAAATCTCTTCTTGCAATAAGACTTGGAATGCCACGCTCACCAACAATAAGAAGAGGGAGGATAAGTTGAAGCAGCAAATTTCTGACCTCGAAGAGCAGTTGAAGGCCAGCATCGATAAGTGCGAAGAAGAAGTGATGTCCAGGTATAGTCTCCAGAAGGCGTTGAACAAGGCTATTGAAGGCAGGAACGAAGCCATGTCTCAGAAGCGGAAGTTAGAAGATCGCTTCGGAGAAGGGGCATGGGAAGAAACTACTGGAGACGTGCGACGTGTTCTTAAGAAAAGAAACCAACTTGTTGAAGGGCTGCTTACTCGACCAGGTCATCCAGAGACCAAGAAGTTGATAGAAGAGTATCAGGCTTATGTGAGTACTTGAACATTTCTTGTATTGACTTGTATGCTTTATTTGCATAGTGCTGACCATCACCAGGATTGTTGGTTGAGGTCATGCCTTCTTATTGTACTCAGTGACATTGTATTCTTGGCTTATTGGTTTCTCAGCAATATATGAGGCTTTCTGTGATTCAGCTCCGATCTTTATATTGTTAGCACTGTCGCTGCACCGGCACCTTCACACTAGAATCGGGGAATGAATTTCCCTAATGCACAGACACACATTGCATTACATTCATATTCATATTGCATTACAGGTAATCTTTGGATGGTGTCTTATTTCCTGTTCTGTACCAGGTACTTTTCAGGATTGCAGATCAGCACCCGCACCGCTATTCTACTCGCACCAACTGTCGAAGAATCATGGATCAAATGCAGAACGAGATGCAAGATGTGCGCGAGAAGCTAGCTCTCTTTATGCAGACCATGGAAGCTATTGCAAAAGGTCAGGAGAATTTGCAAGCCATGGTCCAACCTCTGTTGGCCCGAAATGCTGGTCACGGTAACGAGGATCATCAGTCTGTGCGAGTCGATACTGTTCATGGAGATGGCACTCCCACACCAGTGGCTCCACCTGTAGTCAATATACCTGCTGCTAATGTCAACAACGCTACCGCTGCTGTGAATGGTAACGTCGGAGTTGGGAACGAGACTGCCGTCCATAACGTTGGGCTTGGTGATGTCAACTTGGGTGATAATATGGGAGGCAACGGCTTCGGCAATACGGGGTTCGGGTTCAACGATCAGGGATTCGATAACGCTGGGAAATATGGTTTCAATGCTCAAGGCTTTGGGCAAGATGGTTATGGCGTGGCTAATCAGGGTTACGGTGGTTTCGGAAATGGAAACGGCGCTGGGTTAATGGCTTTTGGGCCTGCTGGAGGTGTTCAGGGATACGGCAACAGAGGGCGAGGTCCGGTGATGAATCAGATCAGGGCTGGCCGTAATAATGGATATGATGGGTATGGAGCTGGGAATGGTATGTGGCAAGAAGATCAGCAGGAGGACGCTTTCTCCGGCGGAGGTTTCGAAGGGCCGATGGATGACTCCCAGAAGATCAGAATGCTGGAAGAGCAGATGAGGGGGGTCCTGAACCAAAGTGTTGTAGGCTTGGACATGGCAACAATGGGTCTGGTACCTGGCTTGAGGGTGCCAATCAAATTCAAAGCTCCTACGTTTGATAAGTATAAAGGGGACACCTGTCCGAAAGTGCACGTGCGGGCTTATTACAGAAAGATGTCTGCATACTCAACTGATGAGAGAATGCTAATGCATTTCTTTCAGGATAGTTTGTCAGGCCCTTCCTTAGAGTGGTACATGGGGTTGGAGCCAACCAATATCAAGACATGGAAGCAATTAGCAGAGGCATTTGTAGCTCACTACAAGTATAACAGCGACTTGGCACCCAATCGGGTCCAATTGACAGGGCTGTCGCAGAAGAAAGGTGAGAGCTTTAAAGAGTACGCGCAAAGGTGGCGCGATATGGATGCCAGGGTCCGTCCTCCTTTAGAAAACAAGGAAATGAATGACATGTTCGTCGGAACATTCACAGGCTTGTTTCATGACATGTTGTTTCATACATCTCTGGCCAGTTTTTCAGACTTAATTCTGATGGGAGAAAAGATTGAACGTAACATTAAGCAAGGAAAGTTCCAAGTCGAGGAATCAACTGCATCTGGAAGTAATAGGAAGGCTTTTGGTGGGCGCCGTCAGGGCGAGGCAAGCGCAGTGTTTGGAGGCCGAGGCCGAGGCCGAGGCAGGGGACAAAACCAATATCATCAGCCGCAGCAGGTGGCGAGTGTTACTATTCCATATCAACAACAACCATTTCAGCAGCAGCCAATGCAACCATATCAACAACAACAACAACAACAGCAACAGCAGCAGCAGCAGCAACCTCAACAGGGGGCACAGCAGGCTCAGCAAAGATTCCAGGGTGGTAAACCAAGAAGAGTGTTTGAGAAGCCTCCCTCAACCTATGCAGATTTGTTGCAGACGCTGTTGGGTTTAAATTTGGTAGAGAAAAGAACTCTAGCACCGATAACGGGAACTCCTCCGTATGGTTATGATGCAAGCAGGCACTGTGAGTTTCATTCTGGGGCTCCGGGCCACGATATAGAGGGTTGCCATGCTTTTAAGCATGTTGTGCAGGATCTTTTGGACAATAAGACTATCAATTTCGGAACGGCAGGTCCGAATATAGTGCAGAAACCCATGCCTAATCATGGGGCGAACGCCATTTTGACTGAGGAAGGGTTGAATCTGATTATGAATGTCGACGATTTAAAGACGCCGCTGAGCGAGATAAAAAGCAGATTGTTGCAAGGGGGTGTTTATCCAGGATGTGACGAGTATTGCTTAGAATGCTGGACCCTAGCTGGGGGGTGTGATGATTTGAAGAAAGGCATTCAGGCTTTAATTGACGGAGGCACATTGCAGTTTGACGGAGCAGCAACTGAAGAGCCCGCGGGGGCAGCAGCAGATGATCAGAGTGATGTGGCCACTGTAACGATTCCTCAAAAGACAATCACTATTGCAGCACCGGTTCAGCGACCACCAATCACCATAACTAAGGCCGGGCCAATCCCGTACGAGAACACAAAAGCAGTCCCATGGTCATATGGGTTGGAGGTGTATTGTGACGGGATAAAGATTGATGTTGATAAGCAGCCAGCTGAGACTGTCGATAACATTGTTGGTTCAGGGGGTATGACAAGGAGTGGTAGGATCTTCATATCACCAGAAGTGGAGGCCGAAAGACTAGCAAAAGGAAAAGGGAAGATGGTTGATTATATCCCAGTGCAAGCAAGCGGAAAAGAAGCGGCATCGAAAGATGTAGAAGAATTCATGCGCTTGATTCGAAAAAGTGATTATAAGATTGTGAGCATCTGCAACAGACGCCGTCCAAGATATCTATCTTGTCATTGCTCTTGTGTTCTGAAGCTCACAGAAATGCTTTGCTGAAAGTCCTAGATACTTCTTTTGTACCCCAAGACGTCTCCGTGAATCAGCTGGAAGGAGTGTTGGCACATGTGAATGCAGGCCACAGCTTAGGCTTTACCGACTTCGATTTGACCCCTAAAGGGAGGGATCATAATATGGCGCTGCACATATCTGTCGAATGTAGAGGATCAGTAATGTCGCATGTATTGGTCGACACCGGATCGTCTCTGAATGTGATGCCTAAGAAATCGATGATGAAGCTGGATGTTAGAGGAATCCTGTGCATGCCCAGTGACTTGGTAGTCAGAGCGTTTGATGGCACGCGAAGAACAGTCTTTGGATCGATAACATTGCCTCTACAGGTGGGGCCTGAGGTGTTTGCAACGGAATTTTATATCATGGATATACAGCCCGCATATAGCTGCCTGCTCGGAAGACCATGGATTCATGGGGCTGGGGCAGTCACGTCTACCCTGCATCAGAAGTTGAAATATTTGGTCGGAGACAGCGTAGTCACCGTATGCGAAGAAGAAGACATCCTGGTCAGCCATCTGTCGTCATTTAAATATGTGGAGGTCGATGGAGAGATCCACGAAACACCCTGCCAGGCATTTAAAGGGTTGCGTATCAAGGACAAAGGTCCCGGGCTGAGCAAAGTGTCAGAGATAGCCGTCTCGTCGTATAAAGAAGCTCAAGCGCTTGTAGAGGCTGGTGAGACCAAGGGCTGGGGTAAAGTGCTGGATATTCCTGTAAAGATGGACCGGTTCGGGCTGGGATACCAACCGTCATCGTCAACACCTACTGTGGGGGCACCCCGTTTCAGAGGGCCAATAACCATCTCTGCTAGTGGAGTATGTCATGAAACCATCAACGCTGCTTCGGAGTCTGACGAAGGAGACAGCGACTGTGATATGGATACCTGGATTCAGCCAAGCACACCAGGACAAGGACTGTGCAACTGGTCTATTCAGGAGCTTGTTCCTGTGGCTCTTAAACAGTAATGCTTTGCTTTATTAATTGTTGAATAATCTGATGTCTTGCCCGGGGCATCAGGATTTGCTTAGGGTTGTGTTGTTATGAACATTGTGTGTTAATCATTAAATAAATGGCGTTTTTTCATGTGCAAATACTGTAATCTCTGTCTTTCTTGTTTTGTATTTTTCAATAAAATGGCAACACGGTTATTCGCTTTATACGCATTTTGAAGCACTTAACCATCCCTTTTGCAGGATAACATTTTCAGATGACATCCTTGAACCGCCTATGACTCGTCCCGACTTTGAGCACCCGGTATTTCAGGCCGAAGAAGAGGTTGTTGAAGATAGTGACGTTCCTTAAGAACTGTCTTGGTTGGTGAAGCAAGAGGAAAGAGCCATTCTGCCTCACGACGAGGTCATCGAAATTATCAACTTGGGGTCGGAAGGGGTTGAGAAGAATATTCGTATCGGAGCCGCACTGCAGAGCGATATCAAGCGAAGACTGGTTGAAATGCTCCGAGAGTATAGTGATGTATTCGCTTGGTCGTATGAAGATATGCCAGGGCTCGATACAGACATGGTTGTGCACCGCCTGCCACTGAAAGAAGATTGCCCGCCGGTCAAACAAAAGCTTCGCAGAACTCGACCAGATATGGCAGTGAAGATCAAAGAGGAAGTTCAAAAACAGTGGGACGCTGGTTTCCTGGCTGTGACAAAATATCCCTCATGGGTTGCTAACATTGTACCCGTGCCAAAGAAAGACGGCAAGGTCCGAATGTGCGTGGATTATAGAGATTTGAATAAAGCAAGCCCAAAAGACGATTTTCCGCTTCCTCATATTGACGTGCTAGTTGATAATACTGCTCAATACTCCGTATTCTCCTTCATGGATGGCTTTTCAGGCTATAATCAGATTAAAATGGCGCCAGAGGATATGGAGAAGACCACTTTCATAACGCCTTGGGGAACATTTTGTTACAAAGTGATGCCCTTTGGTTTGAAAAATGCTGGGGCAACATATCAGCGTGCGATGACAACTCTTTTTCATGACATGATGCATAAAGAGATCGAAGTTTATGTTGACGATATGATTGCCAAATCCCAGACGGAGGAAGAGCATCTGGTGAATCTGTTGAAGTTATTTAAAAGGCTTAGGAAGTTCAGGCTGAGACTGAACCCTAACAAATGCACCTTCGGGGTGAGATCGGGTAAACTGCTGGGGTTTATCGTAAGCGAAAGAGGAATAGAGGTCGATCCTGCTAAAATAAAAGCGATTCAAGAAATGCCGACGCCTAAAACAGAGAAAGAGGTGCGCGGGTTTTTAGGGAGGTTGAACTACATCGCCCGGTTCATATCTCACCTAACTGCCACGTGTGAACCATTATTCAAGCTGTTGAAGAAAGATCAAGCTGTAACGTGGAACGAAAA
Source organism: Lathyrus sativus (assembly GCA_963859935.3). Classification (NCBI taxonomy): domain Eukaryota; kingdom Viridiplantae; phylum Streptophyta; class Magnoliopsida; order Fabales; family Fabaceae; genus Lathyrus; species Lathyrus sativus. Next base: position 274,108,416 of record OZ012735.1, read on the forward strand.
TTGTCAAAAGGCGTTCGATAAAATAAAGCAGTATTTGCAGGAGCCTCCTATTTTGATACCCCCGGTGGCAGGGAGACCCTTGGTCATGTATTTGAGGGTTCTTGAGGGAAGCATGGGTTGTGTTCTCGGTCAACACGACGAGACAGGAAGAAAAGAGCATGCGATCTATTACTTGAGTAAGAAATTTACGGACTGTGAATCTCGATACTCAATGCTTGAGAAAACTTGTTGCGCGCTAGCCTGGGCCGCCAAGCGTCTGAGGCAATACATGCTGAATCATACAACCATGCTCATCTCGAAGATGGATCCTATCAAATATGTATTCGAAAAGCAGGCGTTGTCAGGGAGAATTGCCCGTTGGCAGATGGTCTTGACTGAATATGACATTCAATACGTCTCGCAAAAGGCTATAAAGGGGAGTGTACTGTCTGAGTATCTGGCAGAGCAGCCTATTGAAGATTACCAATCGATGAGGTTTGATTTTCCTGACGAGGATATCATGTACCTAAGGATGAAAGATTGCGAAGAGTCGTTGCCAGACGAAGGACCAGAATTGGGTTCCAAATGGAAGATGATATTTGACGGAGCTGTGAATGCTTACGGTAGCGGAATAGGGGCAATCATCACTACGCCACACGGGTCGCACATCCCGTTTACTGCCCGATTGACCTTTCCAGTCACCAACAATGAGGCCGAATACGAAGCTTGTATAATGGGGCTTGAAGAAGCCATTGATTTGCGAATCAAGAATCTGTACGTATACGGAGACTCAGCTCTGGTGGTGAATCAGATCAAAGGGGAATGGGAGACACGTCAGCCCAACTTGATACATTACATGAACTATGCAAGGAGATTGTTGCCTTTCTTCGACAAGGTCGAATTGCATCACGTACCGCGGGCAGAGAATCAAATGGCTGACGCCCTGGCCACTTTGTCTTCCATGTACAAAGTCAATTTCTGGAACGAGGCTCCCCGAATCATTATCTCTCGGCTTGACAGACCAGCTTACGTATTTGCTATTGATGAAGCATCCGACGACAAACCGTGGTATTTTGATATCCTTAATTTTCTGAAGAACAAAGAGTATCCGGCTGGGGCATCCAGTCAAGATCAGAAGACTCTCAGGAGATTAGCGGGTAATTTCTATTTGAATCCAGACGGGGTCTTATACAGAAGGAACCACGACTTGGTGCTATTGCGTTGTGTAGACGAGAAAGAGGCGAAGCTGCTCATGGAGGAAATACACGAAGGTACCTTTGGTACGCATGCTGGTGGACATGCCATGACGAGAAAGCTGCTGCGGGCAGGTTATTTTTGGCTGACGATGGAAACTGGTTGTTTCAAGTTCGCAAGGAAGTGCCACAAGTGCCAAATCTATGCTTATAAGATCCATGTGCCTCCGAGTCCTCTGAATGTGATGTCATCGCCATGGCCATTCTCGATGTGGGGAATCGATATAATTGGAAAGATCGAGCCGACAGCTTCTAACGGGCATCGGTTCATCCTAGTAGCAATCGATTATTTCACCAAGTGGGTGGAAGCGGCGTCTTACGCAAATGTAACGAAGCAAATGGTGGCCAGATTCATCAAGAGAGATATCATTTGCCGATATGGGATCCCCGAGCGGATAATCACGGAAAACGGATCAAACCTGAACAACAAAATGATGAAGGAGCTCTGTCAGAATTTCAAGATCGAGCATCACAACTCCTCCCCTTACAAACCCAAGATGAATGGCGCTGCTGAGTCGGCCAATAAGAATATCAAGAAGATCGTTCAGAAAATGGTAGTGACCTATAAGGATTGGCATGAGATGCTACCTTTTGCTTTGCACGGTTATCGTACGACGGTACGCACATCAACCGGGGCGACTCCGTTCTCGTTAGTATACGGAATGGAAGCAGTATTACCATTGGAAGTTGAGATCCCTTCTTTGCGGGTATTGCGAGACGTTCAGCTAGACGAGGCAGAATGGGTGAAAGACAGGTTGAACCAATTGAGTTTGATTGACGAGAAGAGGCTAGCTTCTCTAGCATATGGTCGTTTGTACCAGAGCCGAATGAAGAAAGCATATGATAAGAAGATTGTTGTACCCCAAATTTTGACCCCTTAGATCCTCATTATCATTTTTAGAAGCATGATCATGCATTATCTAACCCTAAATCAGTGCAAGTTTATTATTGTCAAGTTACAGATGATTCAGGGTTCTCGCACCGACAAATTCAAAACAATCAAGGAATGATCAACCAATGATTTGGGCCAATTCAATCATGGAATGAAATCAAAGACAATATCAAAGTCAAATGGGAAGTCAATTTGAAGAAATCGTTTCAGAATCAAGAACAGTGCAGTCAGGAGGCCCCGATTAGGGTTTTTAACCAGTGGAAAGTCAACTGTGGTTTGACTTTGATGTTGGGAAAGGTTTTAATGGTGGGAGTGAGGTCCATGAAGTTAATATAGGCTATTAAAGACTATTCAAGAAGTTTCAAATTCCCAGGATGTCCAGAATATCAACAGGCGACTCAATCGGCACCGATCGATCGTACGGTTGACCGAAAAGTCAACTCCTCGAATTTTGAGAATTGGAATCCAAGTTGTGAATCAAAGTTGTTCCTTATGTCATAATGGACTTGCATATCAATTTTCATGATCATTGGATCAAAGATGAGAGAGTAATCGAGAAATCGGGAAATTAGGGTTTTGAAAAGGGCTAAACCGTATCTCCTTAACCGCACATCCAATTGAGTTGGTTCTAGTCTCATTTGAAAGCTATTGACAAGTCCTACAAAAGTCCCATACTAGTCCACAACCAGAAAATGAATACTTTTTGAGATATAAGCAAAAACATTCCTAGAAGGGAAAATAACTTAGAAAATTTCTAAGTCATTTTCACTTTAGAAGCTAAAATCAGCCAACTTCAAGGGCATTTTTCACCTAGTTTCAGATAGAATCAAGATTTCTGGCCAACATGAAAGTTTTAGTACTATGTGAGGGCTTTCTAAATTGTACAAGAACATCTCAAGGTGAGTTATGAGCTGAGAGATACAGGTGTTCAAAGTTGGTATTTTGTCATACTAATCCCACATTGACCAATATTGCAAAAGCACCTCTATCACTCAAGTGAGCCAATTTCAACTTGCCAAACTCTTTCTACCTGATATATTGAACATACTTAGCATGTTAGAATAGAGAGTTATCATGGAAACATCATGGAATTAAAGTTTGAAGTTTCATTGCCTAAGTTGAAAACTTTGACTTTTCCAAGCATGAGGTGTAAAGCAATTCTGATCCAGCCACACTACCAAGCCTCTAGGCTGTGTTTTCTCAGTAAAAACATCATTAAAACTTGCCCATTGGGTTAGGGAGACAGCCAAGAACCAGAAAAAGCAAGGCAAGTGGACAATTGGATGGAAATATCTTAGTTTTCTTCATGGTGAAGCAAGGTTACATAGCAAGCTCCTCACTTCATATTTCTATAAATAGGGACCTCAAACCCCTCATTTGGAAGAGGAACATCATTCTGAAAACCTGCTAAAAGGATCCCTCTCATCACACCTCTCTCTCACTTACATTTTGCAAAATCACCAAAGTAGCCAAAATTGCCAAAATTCAGCATTTTGCAATCTTGCTACCATATTGAGCTACACATGTTCCAGCACTCAAATCTTCATCCACACATCCTATAAATCATATATAGGAGGTGTACAAACACTTAAACCACCCAAAAACTCAAAAAATCCAAAAGTCAACTTTCCTTGAAGCTTACTTTGACCAAAGCTCATCAAATACACCAAATCTTGATCCAAACACTTCCTTGAGGTTTTGATTGCTTGAACACCTCTAATATCATATATAGCAACTGTCTAAACCTTCATTGGCCACCAGAAGTTGACAGAATTCATTTTGACCTCTCAAGTGGTTTGTTCCTTAAAGTTCAAGAAAGCTCAACACAAAAGCTTGGATACAAGAATCTCTGGTGTTTTCTCAACACATTTGGTTTGCTCAACTGGTTTGTAACAGGTATGTAACATCTATATCACTCCTTGCATCATTGTTTCATGGTTCATGCATTTTTGGATACTTTATGTGAAGTTTGAAGTTACAAGTGTGTTGGTTTTCATGATGGGGGGATGGATACCTTATATCAACCTGAACATTTAAACTGGTCATATCAGTAGTGGTTTGTTAATATATGTTGCATTTTGGTCATGCTTCCACTAAATGCTGCTAGTTTCATTTCTTACTTGTGCTGCAAGTTTGTACTACATATGCTGCCAAGTTGGTGTGTTTTGCTGCCAGGATTTTTCTCAGGTTTTGCTGTTAGATGACTCTCATATTTCCTGTTGCCAAGATTTGTTATATCTGCTGCCAAAGATTTATTCATGTGCTGTTAGTTTGGTTTTATTCATGTGCTGTTAGATTGTGTTTACCCTATATATTGCTGGTTGTTTTCATATGGTACTGCTGTTGTTGCTGTCAAAATAGGCTTTCATGTATTTGCTGCTAGTTCATCCATGTGTGTGCTGCTAGTGATGTTTGATATTATTGCTGCCAAATTATTGTCATGATATGCTGCTAGAATAGTTTCATGTTGCTGTTAGGTTTATTGCCAGCTTGTTATGTCTGTTGCTGCCAAATTATTGTCATGATATGCTGCTAGTATAGTTTCATGTTGCTGTTAGGTTTATTACCAGCTTGTTTTATGTCTAGTACTGCTAAGTTTGTTTAACTATATGTTGCTAGTTTCTCATCATCTGCATAAAAGCATGTTAACTTGTTTGCATCAGTTCAACATGATTCAATTAACATTCTGAGCATATCTATGTGTATTGGTTTTGTTTTGCCGCCTTGCACCAAGGAATCACAAATGAACACCAACACTTGATACCACACAATTTGGTTTTTTGCATAAAACTTGTCTTCCACCAAAACACATTTCAAACACACATCACAATGACCATTTGGAACTTGTGTATATGCTCACCTTGCTAATTTGTGGTTTGGTTTTGAATTTCACATGTTGACATGAGCACATGAATACACTAATCCACTCACTTTCTCACTTTTGGCACCAAGCATGAATTATGATTTCCTATCATTCTAGCATGATTTAAATGTCATTAATAACATGTGTATGCACTCATATGGTTGATTTGAGCACAGCCTCATAATTTCACATGTAATCCCCAAATATCACAAAAAAGCACATAAAGCCCCAAAACATGATTTTTGCCTATGCTTATTTTCTGCCAAAACAAATACCTTATACACCCCATATTGAACATATTTGATGTGTTTGAATGATCATCTTGTGTTAAAAATCAATGTATCAAGTTTCATGTCTTCATGAGCATCATTACTTGCAAAACTTGCATATGCTATGACAATTTACATGACAGGTGTTTTCTTTGGAACTTTAATGATTGAATCATCTCATTATCATGTATTTGTGCTGTACAAATGGTTAGTTTGCTTGAAATTGATCTGAAACTTCATATGTGATTTATCATGCATAATTGTTCATATCTTTACAAAATGCCTCATTCTCATACACCAACTTGAAAACACTTGCTTGTACTTGGTAGTTCATTGTTGCTACAGCTTCACATGATCATATGTGTTATGTTTAGATAGATCACCATACTAAAACTGACCTGCACAAAGTTTTGCTTCACATCATGCTTCACACACACATAATACACACCATTTGCAAATTGAATGACAAGTTCTTATATGTGTGTTCCAGTTTGAATGTTTTCATTTGCACACACTTAATATGACATGATTAAACTGTTAGAATGATTGGAACCACTCAAAGCACTCAGAATCCAAAAGTCACCTTGTTATGCATTGTTATGTTATGAGATTTTGCAACTTGAACACAACAGTCATATGTACACATGCCTTGGCCTCAATCTTGTTTGCTATCTGTCATATATCATGTATGGGATATGTATGAGGACTCATTTGACATTTTACATGCGTGTACTAAGTTGTTCATATCATTTTGCATTTCAAAAAGTTCAATTTTGTACCCTATCGGGTTTTGAAGAGGAAATGGAATTTCAGAAAACCAACACCACCATCTTCTTCCTCTCATCATTCTACCCAAGATCCATATAAAATTTGCCTCGATCCGATGAGCGGTTAGTGAGATACGGTATAAAACGTATTTGTGTTGATTATGTATTTTTGCCCAGCCATGGAACCAAACAAGGCATGTATATTTATGGTTTCCATTTGATTAATGGATGTAACAGCCGCCCCAGCGGTAGAGACTCGCGCGTGTATCAGTCTTGGCATGGGTTCGATCCCTTGTGATAACCCTTGCTGCCACTTTTCCTCATTTTTGTACATAAACTTCAAAAATTCGTAACTCTCTCATTTTTTATCGTTTTTCACCCGTTCTTTTTTCATTGTGTTTATTTTAATGTGTACTTTCATGTCATAATTTTATTTTCCATGTTTGATTATTTTTTCACCACGTTTTATGGTGCGCAATCAGCGCGTCAACGGTACTAACCCTATTTGGTTGCAGATGAAATTTAGAAGGTTTCCTCTTGTGTTTTCTCAGGAAAATTGATTGTTATCATATCTATATATGTTTGTCAACATGTTAGAATTTTTACCTTGAATTATTTTTATATTTATCTCATCTGTCTGTTAACGGTATTCCAGGTGCGAACTGTCGTCACGGTTCTCGTACCAAAACAATTGCTCTGATTGTCATCATTGCTTTCCATCTTTAATCTTTGTATTTAGTTGTCACCATGAATGTTTGAATGATGTTTGTATTTTATTTTATCCCTAAGCGACGGAGCTCGTTAGCTTTCGTCCAGTTGCTGACAATACTGTTCCTCCAAAGGAAGGTCTGTCCACTTGACTGTCAATGTCTTGGACCAAAATCTCTGCTATCCCTTGACTTTGTTAAGTCACCTTAACCCTAGACTAGAAGCCTTTAGACTTTGCTTGAAGTCTAAGAAACCCACCCATACTAGGAGTGTTCTTCAACTAGAACCCTAGGAAAGAGTTCGTCAACTCTGTGTAAGAATCATCGTCATGATTTCTTACTTCCCCCTTTTACAATTTAGTTTAGGGAGTTTTGTCAAACTCCACACAAACATCGTCATGTTTGTTCCCCTTTGAACCTTGATCATCATCAAGTGTTCTTTTCCCTTGTGAGGTGAACTACGATTGCTCTGATTCTATCCTAGTCAGGATACGTAGGCAGAAGGTGCGATACCTTTGCGAGCAAACTTAGAAAACCACTTAGGCCTTTTTATTTATTTTATCTCAATTCCCAATCCTTAAACCATAGTGCACAATTCACAAACTTAGCAAGTAATTAAACAAAAGGTTCTTGTAGAGTACTACAGATATTTAGGGTGCTAATACCTTCCCTAGATATAACCAACCCCCGAATCCCCGAATCTCTTAAAGCGTTGTTGTCACATCGCGCAAAAGGTTCTTTCTTTCTTTAGACCTATCCTTCGGATAAATTAAAGTCCGGTTGTAAAAGAAAACGGTTCAAGTTAATTAATAGCTTGATATCAAATTTTCACCGCAACAAAGATACATCCACGAAGCTTTCAGACGGGCGACCTTGTGCTGAAAAGGATTCTCCCGCCGCAGGCAGATCACAGGGGCAAGTGGACCCCCAACTACGAAGGGCCATACGTTGTCAGGAAAGTCTTTTCTGGAGGAGCGTTGTTGTTGTCCACCATGGACGGTGAAGACTTTACGTCGCCTGTGAATTCGGACGCAGTTAAAAAATACTTTGCTTAAAATTGACCCGCTGGACAGATAAAAGAGAGTCCAGGCAAAAATGGGGCATCCTGGCGAACCAAAAACAGAATGAAAGGTTCGGGCAAAAGTTAAGGATAAAATTGAAAAAAATGTACACCCGCGAAGTTGAAAACCTACACTGGGCGGCTTCGGCAAGAAAGGGTATCCCGGTGAACTGAAAACCCGTAAAGGGAAGTTCACGCAAAAGTTAGGGATTTGAAAAGCAAATGACTGCGGTCCGAATTTGATACTGCGGTGAGCATCAGTGCGGGAGAATACCTGAGGGGTCGATTATCAGATACAACCGCTTCGGAAGTATGGATACCGGGAAAGCATTAGAGTCGGATGAGTCATAGGAGGATCAGTTTGTGGTGTTCGTCTGCACCCCGTTGCCGACATGTGTACAAAATTTAATTTGTCAAATATTTATGCTTCTTGTGCCTACTTGGGTATTTGCTTCGCGTAGCTTCCTCTTTTCAGGAGTTACATCCTGTGTACAAAACTCCGCCCGTTCAGGGGCCCAATCAATAAAATATGTTATTCAGTATTTGATGCTGGTTCTTTACTGTTTTGTGCATGATAAAACGCCTAAGTTTATTGAAACTAGCATGTGCATAACGTCACTGGCCCTTGCCAACAATTGCTAAAGCTTTGAATTAACTGAAAATAACGTCACTAACCTGAATCGATTTAGTTGCATAGGCTTGTCTTGTCTTGTTGGTGTTGTTGCAGGTTTCATAGCCGTACGAGGAAGATGATCAAAAGATTGCAATAACGAGAGACTCGACCCTCACGCAGGTCATGCATGTTCTTCCTAAAGAAGGATAGAAGTCCCCAGCTAGTCGTAGCCTATCCAGAAGGCATGCTCCAATAAAGCCATTTATCTTCAGCAGAATTCACGGTTCCAAGATCGTAAGGCTGTATTCAGACAGTGCATTTCAAGCAGAATGGTTTTAATATTTGTGAGCTGTATTCAGACAAGTTCACCCTTCCCCGCAGGGTCATTTACTCTCTCCCCTAGTGGAGTCCGTTAATTTTCCCTAAGAGAATCATCCCATCCCCAGCGGAGTTCTCTTTCCAACCAGTGTCTTTATTCCTCCCAGTGGAACTCGAAGATTAAGACTCTCCCCGGCAGAGTTGGTATGGCGCATTGGCATTTATTTTGTCAAAATACCGTTTGATATCCGTTTACTTTACAGCAGAAGTCCAATTATACCGGGCGCATCTGCCATTCTCCAGCAAGAGTTATATCCCCCAGCAGGGCGTTACTTCAATGAGGTGATTGGTATTGAGTTCCCCAGTTCCCAGCTGAGTCGACTTCCCTTTTCCAACATTTATTTTGCTGGAATAATTCTATAGCATCTGGCTATCCCCAACGGAGTCGGCGTTATCTTCAGCATTTATTTTGCTGAAGCAGTTCCTGTATCTCGACAGTTCAAGTCTGCATTTGCATTAGCATATAGTGTCATACTTGCATTCCTAAATAAAACGCGTAGCATTTCCATGTCGGATGGAGCATTGCATCATTGTCGAACGCATGCATGTTGAAACATAAACTAGGTCGGCTAACCGTTTGGTTTCAAGTATGTGCTTCTCTTGCAGGTGGGAGGGGTTCTTGCTCCAATAAATCAATGAACATTCGAAGTCTCGGCATGAGACATTCAACGAAGTGTCAGCTGTGGCACTACTCCCCACAGAGTCAGCAGGATAAGTTTCTCTTTGTCCCTGACCAGAGTTACTTATTTCCCCGCCAGAGTTCTTGTTGAAGTTTCTCTAGTCCGACCAGCAGATTGTTTCCTTCGAAGTTGTTGTTACGTCAGCATTAACAGGTTTCATGAACCAAAATTTCAGAGGCTACCGCCAGTTATCAGAACAGGCCTCCGGTAGTTTGGGTTTCCAAATATCCCCAGTAGAGTCAGCCTCAAAGTTGCTGTAACGTCAGTGATGAGAAGTTTGCGGACCAATGGAAGGATGAGTCCCAACGTGGACAATCTCTTGACAGGTTTTCTTCGTGCTAGAAAAGCGGAGTCCTAACGTGGATAGTTTTAATTCCCCGGGCTGATGGGAGGTGCTAGTCCTAACGTGGACAGGTTCGATTTCTCAAAATTGATGGAATGTGGAGTCCTAACGTGAACATTTCCTCAAGTTGACGATATGTGTTAGTCCTAACGTGGACAGATTCGAGTTCTCGGTATTGATTGAGTGTGCAGTCCTGACGTGGACAAGATTGGTTACTCTTTGTGTTGGTGTCCTGACGTGGACAATTTATTTCCAGCAAGTGTCTTTCTTCTTAAATGGTGAACTGTGTGTCCTGACATGGGCAAAGTTATAGTTTTTCGCGATGACAAGATACGAGAGTCCTGACGTGGACAAATTTATCCTTCTTCGTGTTGTTGGCAAATTGGGTGTCCTGACGCGGACAAAGTCTTATTTCCCCAGCAAGTCGAAGACGCGCAAGTCCTGACGTGGACAGGTTCTATTATTTCAGCAGGTTGAGATGTGAGTCCTGACGTGGACAAGTCTCGCTTCCCCAGCGGGTCGAAGGTGCATGAGTCCTGACGTGGACAAGTTTTATATTCTCAGTAAGTCAAGAGGCGAGTCCTGACGTGGACAAATCAAGACGAAACGAGAGTCCTGACATGGACAGGTCTATTCCTTACGTTGAAAGAGAGGTTGTTTCCTTACGTGGAGAAGTCTTGTCCTGACGTGGACAGATCAAGTGATTCCTAACGTGGAAAAAAGAAGTTGATTCCTTACGTGGAAAGAGAGGTTGTTTCCTTACGTGGAGAAGTTTAGTCCTGACGCGGACAGGTCAAAGTTTGATTCCTAACGTGGAAAAAAGAAGTTGATTCCTTACGTGGAAAGAGAGGTTGTTTCCTTACGTGGAGAAGTTTAGTCCTGACGCGGACAGATCAAAGTCTGATTCCTAACGTGGCTAGATTGGAGTCCTTACATGGACATATCCAGAGCATTCCTTACGTGGAAGAAAAATGGTTTCCTTACGTGGATAGACGAGTTTATTCCCTACGTGGAAAGACTGAGTCCTTACGCGGACATATCAAGATTGATTCCTGACGTGGAAAGAAAAGAATTTCGTTTCCTTACGTGGAAGAAGATGACATTCCTTACGTGGACAGAGATGCATTCCTTACGTGGAAAAGTGGAGTCCTCACGTGGACAAACCAAGACAATAGATGGTTTCCTTACGTGGAAAAGCGATGTATTCCTAACGAGGAAGGGTGAGTCCTAACGTGGACGAAGTATTCATAACCCAGAAAGTTTAGTCCTGACGTGGGCAGATCCAGACGAAGTCTTAGTCCTAACGTGGACGGTGTTATTCCTTACGTGGACGGTGTTATTCCTTACGTGGACGGTGTTATTCCTTACGTGGACGGTGTTATTCCTTACGAGGACGGTGTTATTCCTAACGTGGAAGAGTTTATTCCTAATGTGGACGATTTATTTCTGACGAGAAGGCAAACGAGCCATCCCCAGCAAAGTTGTTGAAGTTTTCCGAATTGACGAGGCAGGCGTCCTGACGTGGACAATGTTCTATCTCCGCGATGATAAAATCTTTTTCAGGATGATGAGAAGAATCCCCAGCGGTCGCACGAGATCAGTGGGTTGTCATAGCAGTCAGATTCAGCTGATGAATGTCACTCCTCAAGCAGTGGCGTAGTTTATTTCTGCGGTTGGCAAATTTTCGGGTTCTTAGTATTCAACCGTCTCGTACCGCGAATGTCTGAAGGCTCCGGGCTCTTCACCCAATCGGGTCCAAGTCGCTTGAATAGGGGCAGCTGTTGCACCCTAAAATTTGCCCAACCTTATTCACTTGATTTATGTTTCAATATCATTAGCATTTGCATATAGAGTCATGTACATAGGTTACTCATCTGCATAGCATAAGCATAGCAAGTCATTCAACAGGGGACCAAGCATTATTCTCCTCTCTAGAAGCCTATCAAGAGGTTATTATCCTGATTCAATCTCATCCAAGTCATCAGAAAAGAATTTGAAAGCTATCAAGCCAATGGATCAAGCAGTTCATCCATCTCCTAACTGAGGGTACCTGAGGATCATCAAGGAAAGTATGAGCTATGAATTGAAGGCATGGGGAGTATCTAGACATCTGGGAGGACTTAGAAAGTCATTTGGAGAAGGAGACAAGTCATTGATATGATCACAAGAATTGTAGTTGAAGACAGTCAACTAGGGTTTCATCTGGGTCAACCCTGGGTCAACTCTAGGTCAATAGACTGATGGAGAGGCATCAAGGGCTATTGGAAAGATGTGGGGTTCATCATGTGACATGTATATAAGGATATGTTGTTATGCTAAGAAGAAATCAAGAGGAATCAAGGAGAAGAGGAGTTTCTAAATTAGGGTTTCTATGTAAAATCCCCTAGTTTAGGTCAAATTTCCAAGCAAGACAAGTCAAAATGCAAGCTTCAAATGGATCCTTGGCCAACATGAAACTTGTAGAGGATCTCAAGACATTTAATTTGAGTGGTGGAAGACATCAAGGAGATTTATAGAACTCAAGTTATGGTCCTTGCAAGTTACAGGTCATCTGAGGTATCTGAAATTTTGTCTGTGAAAGTGACTTGACTTCCAAGCTATTTTTACCCCTCAAGGAGATTTCAAATGAATTTCTGGTCAACATAAGAGTTGTTCCTCATTGTCTTAGCTTTCTAGAATGGTATAGTATGTCTTCATATGATTTGTGGAACTCTACTTATGGTCTTGGCAAGCAAAGGGTATTTTGGTCATTTGAGAATTACAGGTCATTTCAACCTATGCCCAAAACTCATACAAGGAAGCTTCAAATGGAAAACTTTACAACATCAAACTTGTTCCAAATGACATTTTGAGTCTAGAAAAGTGACTATGAGAGATTGTAAAGATTCATAGCACAAGGTTTCAAAATTGTTGGATTTAATGAATAAAAATGGACTTAAAAATGAGTTTTTTCATATCTTGGCCAAATGAAGCAAAATTATAGGTCATTTTGAATGGAAAGATCATTTTAAAGAAATTGGATAAAGTAGAATTTTGAGCTTAGTTCACATTTTGGGAGTTATCCATGGTTACTTGTAATGGAAGATACATAAACCAAATCCAAGGGAAATTGTGCAAGGGAAGCTTCTCCAAGCTTCTAGGAGTTTCTAACATCATGTATATATTGATATGAGATGGTTCATGCCATGGTTGGTGATCTCATTCTCTAAAAGTCATAAGTTTCACTCACTTTCTTCATTTTGCAAAAGCTTCTCAAACCCTCTCAAATCTCCATCAATTTCCACATCTCTTGCTTGGATCATCATCAATACCTTTCCTAGATCAGAATCCTATCAAAGAATTGGTTGAATTGATCAAGAATTGTGCTATCCATATTCTCCATCCAAGTTGCAAGAAGGTTTCAAGTACAAGATTCAAGGAGTTTGCACAGAAGATATTGCATACAGAATTCATCATCAAGGTTACTGATCACTTTCCAATCACTGCAAGCATCAGATCCAAGGGTTTCCATAGCTGTTTCCACCATTTTTGCACCAGGTTAGTTTCCTTCGAATTGGTTGAATTAGATAGAATCAAGGATAGTTATTAGGTTAGAATGGTTAAGCATAAGTAGATGATTGATTTTGGTGAGTTTGAAGAAGTTCCATGAAGGTTGTTAATGGTGCATCAAAACTGTTAGAGCTTGTAACATCAAGAATATGGCACGAGAACCTTAGTTTTTTAGCTTGATTTGTTCAGCATGAAATGTAGATTAGGCTAGGGTAAAGATTGGAGAGAATTAGAAGAGTTGATATCAGGTGAAAATAGCTAAACTCATCTGTTATGTTCATTGGGTTTGTTCTTGGAGTGAGTTTTAGAAGGAGATGATGGCACGGTTGTGTAGAGGGAAGAAATTAGGGCATCTTTGCTCTTCGCAGATTTCGTTTTCATGGAGAATTGAGGATGCATGGAGGGGTGGAAGGTCTGGTCCATAAGCTCGTGCATGGAGCTTCCATGGCTGAAACCCTAGCCATTTGGAGAAGAAATATGGTGTCCGTTGGATGAGGTCTTCCTCATTGACTTGGATCTTGATCGTATGGCTCACATTTAAAAAGAAATATGGAGGGAGACTCTAGGGTGCCAAACGCACCGTTTCACTTAACTTTCTGACTGGGCTCAAACATCGTTGCTAATGCCACCCCCGTTCCCAAGGCCCAAACTAATATGAACTAAGAATTCTACTATCTGCACCGTTTGTGTTTTTTGATTTTTTGTTGAAATTCTGAAGCGCGCTGGGCCTATTGCTTTGTTCTATTCGCACCTCCCAGCTGGTGGCCCACTTGGATTATAACTAGGGCGCAGATGCTATTCTCACCCCTCCCATTTAATTTCCATATTTTGTCATTTTTATTTCCTTTAATATTTCTGCATCTTTAAAAAATCATATAAAAATGAAAAATTAATATTTTTTGATTCTTGTTTTTTCTATAGGTCAACAATTCTGTCTAGAAAATTATAAAAAATAAAAATTGCATTTTATTTTTTATTTGATATTTTTCCCATATTTTCCAAATAAATGCATATTTTAGGTGTTTTATTTCATACATGGATTTGATAATTTTTGTTCTAATAGTTGCTATAATATTTTTTGTCCATTCTTTTGAGGTTGATTAATAGACATTGTTAACTTGTACATACAATTTAGTTCATATTTTTAGGAATTAATTTTAGGTGTTTAGTTTAGGTGTGAACAACATGAATAAAATTAGGGTTTTAAATCAACTTAGGTGAGATAGTTTAATTCTTTTAGGAAATTTTCATTTGATTTTTGGGGCATGGGCTATAGGGGTTATGGGTATAAGATAGATCCCCTTAGAAATCACTAGGATTCCCCTACTACTATTAGTATACTGCTATATTTGATTGATTGGTGTGGTGTGCCCTTTGGGGATTATTATTTGTCTGTGTGGGTATTGGGATTGTCTGGGGATTGGGGGAGCTGAAGACTGATGATGATGAAGCCATTGGAGATCAGAGATTGAAGTCCAACTTCCAGAGTTGGAGAGGAGATTCCTGCTAGCAGATATTGAGGAGACTAGGGTTTAGGAGCTAGGCAGAGCTCTAGATTAGAAAGCTTGTTTCCCAAACATGGAATGCCTTGTCTGCATCCATCCTTTCCCTATGATTCAAAGTCTCTTTCAAATATCCACCTCCTTCCTTTGGAAGGATCAGTGAATGTATTTGAAAGATAGAACTTTTGAGGGGAAACTTTCTGTTTAATGTTAACAGTTAATGAACCACCCTTGGTAGGTAATTGACTGTCTGACATTCCTTCCCTTCATCTTGTTGACTGATGTTCATCTTGAGGACCGAGACTTGAAGAAAAGCCAGTGTAGATGGAAGACTGATGATCCAGACCCTGCTGGAAGGCTGTGGAGATGGAGGTTGATGCTTGTAGCTGTTTGATGATGACTTGAAGATAGATGTGGTGCAGAGCTGTTGTGGCTGTTTATTTTTCTGCTGTTATTCATTCTTGATGTATTGATTGGTTTTCTGGGCTGTATTGTTTGCTGTTTACCCTGTTGGGTTGAAAGTGAATCCTGTTCACTTTTGCCTATTGCTTTCTAGGTTCGAGGTTGAGTGGGACTCCCTTGCCTCGCTTGTATTGTTGCATCCATGCATTTTACCGTATTACTGTATATATCTGATATTGTTTCTGTTTCCGTCTGTTCCCTTAGGATCTCTGTTTCTCTCTGTGCAAGAGAGGAGCATGATAGACACTAGGTATTAACCCATGCATGATAACATTAGGTTAGTTTGTTTCCCTTCGCAACCGTAGGTTAGGGTTCTGTCTCTTCTTTCTCAAAACAAACAGAAAAACACAATAAGATTTCAAACACAATAAAAGACACTTCTTCCGTAAAAGAATGTGAACTCATCAAAACGTCATTTTTGTCCGCTTGAACTGTTAAGCAGAAGAACCCTTTTTCAGAAGGAATAAAAATAATCAAGACAGACTTGTGTCATACGTGGCCCGAACTACGTTTGCTCTGATCTTTCATGCTGTATGAAAGTACGGAGGCATAGGATGCGATATCCTAGCGAGCAACCTTCCCCTCCTTTCCCGTGGGTAGGCGAACTACGTTGACTCTGATTTCTCATTCCAGACGAGAATACGTAGGCATAAAGTGCGATACTTTGCCGAGTCATTTTATTTTTTTCATTTTTATTTTCTTTTAACCCTTAACCTTAGTGTAGATAGAATAACAATCCATACCCGAAAACAAGCGTGGATCCCGTCGAGTACGACGGACGTGAGGGGTGTTAATACCTTCCCCTTGCGTAACCGACTCCCGAATCCAGGTTTTGGTTGCGACGACCATACCTTTCCCGTGTTGTGCGAGGTTTACTCTGAGCATTCCCTTTCCCTTCCGTGGGATAAATAACGCGCGGTGGCGACTCTTCTGTTCAGCCGGCACCGATTTTCGCAGTAGCGACAGGAGGCAACGGCTTTGGCAACGCTGGATTCGGGTTCAACGATCAAGGATTCGATAACGCTGGGAAATATGGTTTCAATGCTCAAGGCTTTGGGCAAGATGGTTATGGTGTGGCCAATCAGGGCTACGGAGGTTTCGGAAATGGAAACGGCGCTGGGTTAATGGCTTTTGGGCCTGCTGGAGGTGTTCAGGGATACGGCAACAGAGGTCGAGGCCCAGTGATTAATCAGATAAGAGCTGGCCGCAATAATGAATATGATGGGTATGGAGCTGGGAATGGTATGTGGCAAGAAGATCAGCAGGAGGACGCTTTCTCCGGCGGAGGCTTTGAAGGGCCGATGGATAACTCCCAGAAGATCAGAATGCTAGAAGAGCAGATGAGGGGGGTCCTGAATCAAAGTGCTGTGGGCTTAGACATGGCAACAATGGGTCTGGTACCTGGCTTGAGGGTGCCAATCAAATTCAAAGCTCCTACGTTTGATAAGTATAAAGGGGACACATGTCCGAAAGTGCACGTACGAGCTTATTACAGAAAGATGTATGCATACTCAACTGATGAGAGAATGCTAATGCATTTCTTTCAAGATAGTCTGTCAGGTCCTTCCTTAGAGTGGTACATGGGGTTGGAGCCAACTAATATCAAGACATGGAAGCAATTGGCGGAGGCATTTGTAGCTCATTACAAGTATAACAGCGACTTGGCGCCCAATCGGGTCCAATTGACAGGGCTGTCGCAGAAGAAGGGGGAGAGCTTTAAAGAGTACGCACAAAGGTGGCGCGATATGGCTGCCAGGGTCCGCCCTCCTTTAGAAGACAAGGAAATGAATGACATGTTCGTCGGCATATTCACAGGCTTGTTTCATGACATGTTGTTTCATACATCTCTGGCCAGTTTTTCAGACTTAATTCTGATGGGAGAAAAGATTGAACGTAACATTAAGCAAGGAAAATTCCAAGTCGAGGAATCAACTGCATCTGGCAGTAATAGGAAGGCTTTTGGTGGGCACCGTCAGGGCGAGGCAAGCGCAGTGTTTGGAGGCCGAGGCCGAGGCAGGGGACGAAACCAATATCATCAGCCGCAGCAGGTGGCGAGTGTTACTATCCCATATCAGCAACAACCACTTCAACAACAACAACCGTCTCAACAGCAGCCAATGCATCAGCAGCAACAGCCTCAGCAGGGTGCGCAGCAGGCTCAGCGAAGATTCCAGGGTGGTAAACCAAGAAGAGTGTTTGAGAAGCCTCCCTCAACCTATGCATATTTGTTGCAGACGCTGTTGGGTCTAAATTTGGTAGAGAAGAGAACTCTGGCACCGATAACGGGAACTCCTCCGTATGGTTATGATGCAAGCAGGCACTGTGAGTTTCATTCTGGGGCTCCGGGCCACGATATAGAGGGTTGCCATGCTTTTAAGCACGTTGTGCATGATCTTTTGGACAATAAGACTATCAATTTCGGAACGGCGGGTCCGAATATAGTGCAGAAACCCATGCCTAATCATGGGGCGAACGCCATTCTGACTGAGGAAGGGTTGAATCTGATTACGAATGTTGACGATTTAAAGACGCCGCTGAGCGAGATAAAAAGCAGACTGTTGCAAAGGGGTGTTTATCCAGGATGTGACGAGTATTGCTTAGAATGTTGGACCCTAGCTGGGGGGTGTGTTGATTTGAAGAAAGGCATTCAGGCTTTAATTGATGGAGGCACATTGCAGTTTGACCGAGCAGCAGCTGAAGAGCCTGCAGGGGCAGTAGCAGATGATCAGAGTGATGTGGCCACTGTAACGATTCCTCGGAAGACAATCACTATTGCAGCACCGGTCCAGCGACCGCCGATCACCATAACTAAGGCCGGATCGATCCCGTACGAGAACACGAAAGCAGTCCCATGGTCATATGGGTTGGAGGTGTATTGTGACGGGATAAAGATTGATGTTGATAAGCAGCCAGCTGAGACTGTCGACAACGTTGTTGGTTCAGGAGGTATGACAAGGAGTGGTAGGATCTTTATATCACCTGAAGTGGAGGCCGAAAGATTAGCAAAAGGAAAAGGGAAGATGGTTGAGAATATCCCAGTGCAGGCAAGCGACAAAGAAGCGGCATCGAAGGATGTAAAAGAGTTCATGCGCTTGATTCGAAAAAGTGATTATAAGATTGTGGAGCATCTGCAACAGACGCCGTCCAAGATATCTATACTGTCGTTGCTACTATGTTCTGAAGCTCACAGAAATGCTTTGCTGAAAGTCCTAGATACTTCTTTTGTACCCCAAGACGTCTCCGTGAATCAGCTGGAAGGAGTGTTGGCACATGTGAATGCAGGCCACAACCTGGGCTTTACCGACTTCGATTTAACCCCGAAAGGGAGAGATCATAATATGGCGCTGCACATATCTGTCGAGTGTAGAGGATCAGTAATGTCGCATGTATTGGTCGACACCGGATCGTCTCTGAATGTGATGCCCAAGAAAGCGATGATGAAGCTGGATGTCAGAGGAATCTTGTGCACACCCAGTGACTTGGTAGTTAGAGCCTTTGACGGCACGCGAAGAACAGTCTTTGGATCAATCACATTGCCTCTACAGGTGGGGCCGAAGGTGTTTGCGACGGAATTTTATATCATGGATATACAGCCTGCATATAGCTGCTTGCTCGGAAGACCCTGGATTCATGGGGCTGGGGCAGTCACGTCTACCCTGCATCAGAAGTTAAAATATATGGTCGGAGACAGCGTAGTCACCGTATGCGGAGAAGAAGACATCCTGGTCAGCCATCTGTCGTCATTTAAATATGTGGAGGTCGACGGAGAGATCCACGAAACACCCTGCCAGGCATTTGAAGGTTTGCGTATCAAGGACAAAGATCCCGGGCCGAGCAAAGTGTCGGAGATAACCGTCTCGTCGTATAAAGAAGCTCAAGCTCTGGTAGAGGCAAGAGAAGCAAAGGGCTGGGGCAAAATGCTGGATATTCCTGTAAAGATGGACCGGTTCGAGCTGGGATACCAACCGTCGTCGTCAACACCTGCTGTGGGGGCACCCCGTTTCAGAGGGCCAATAACCATCTCTGCCAGTGGAGTATGTCATGAAACCATCAACTCTGCTTCGGAGTCTGACGAAGGAGACAGCGACTGTGATATGGATGCCTGGATTCAGCCAAGCACGCCAGGACAAGGACTGTGCAACTGGTCTATTCAGGAGCTTGTTCCTGTGACTCTTAAACAGTAATGCTTTGCTTTATTAATTGTTGAATAATCTGATGTCTTGCCCGGGGCATCAGGATTTTCTTAGGGCTGTGTTGTTATGAACATTGCGTGATTATCATTAAATAAATGGCGTTTTTATGTGCAAATACTGTAATCTCTGTCTTTCTTGTTTTGTATTTTTCAATAAAATGGCAACGTGGTTATTCGCTTTATACGCATTTTGAAGCACTTAACCATTCCTTTTGCAGGATAACATTTTCAGATGACATCCTTGAACCACCTATGACTCGTCCCGACTTTGAGCACCCGGTATTTCAGGCCGAAGAAGAGGTTGTCGAAGATAGCGACGTTCCTGAAGAACTGTCTTGGTTGGTGAAGCAAGAGGAAAGAGCCATTCTGCCTCACGACGAGGTCATCGAAATTATCAACTTGGGGTCGGAAGGGGTTGAGAAGAATATTCGTATCGGAGCCGCACTGCAGAGCGATATCAAGCGAAGACTGGTTGAAATGCTCCGAGAGTATAGTGATGTATTCGCTTGGTCGTATGAAGATATGCCAGGGCTCGATACAGATATGGTTGTGCACCGTCTGCCACTGAAAGAAGAATGCCCGCCGGTCAAACAAAAGCTTCGCAGAACTCGACCAGACATGGCAGTGAAGATCAAAGAGGAAGTTCAAAAACAGTGGGACGCTGGTTTCCTGGCTGTGACAAAATATCCCTCATGGGTTTCTAACATCGTACCAGTGCCAAAGAAAGACGGCAAGGTTCGAATGTGCGTGGATTATAGGGATTTGAATAAAGCAAGCCCAAAAGACGATTTTCCGCTTCCTCATATTGACGTGCTAGTTGATAATACTGCTCAATACTCCGTATTCTCCTTCATGGATGGCTTTTTAGGCTATAATCAGATTAAAATGGCGCCAGAGGATATGGAGAAGACCACTTTCATAACGCCTTGGGGAACATTTTGCTACAAAGTGATGCCCTTTGGCTTGAAAAATGCTGGGGCAACATATCAGCGTGCGATGACGACTCTTTTCCATGATATGATGCATAAAGAGATCGAAGTTTATGTTGACGATATGATTGCCAAATCCCAGACGGAGGAAGAGCATCTGGTGAATCTGCTGAAGTTATTTAAAAGGCTTAGGAAGTTCAGGCTGAGGCTGAACCCTAACAAATGCACCTTCGGGGTGAGATCGGGTAAACTGCTGGGGTTTATCGTAAGCGAAAGGGGAATAGAGGTTGATCCTGCTAAAATAAAAGCGATTCAAGAAATGCCGACGCCTAAAACAGAGAAAGAGGTGCGCGGGTTTTTAGGGAGGTTGAACTACATCGCTCGGTTCATATCTCACCTAACTGCTACGTGCGAACCATTGTTCAAGTTGTTGAAGAAAGATCAAGCTGTAACATGGAACGAAAATTGTCAAAAGGCGTTCGATAAAATAAAGCAGTATTTGCAGGAGCCTCCTATTTTGATACCCCCAGTGGCAGGGAGACCCTTGATAATGTATTTGACGGTTCTTGAGGGAAGCATGGGTTGTGTTCTCGGTCAACACGACGAGACAGGAAGAAAAGAGCATGCGATCTACTACTTGAGCAAGAAATTTACAGATTGTGAATCTCGATACTCAATGCTTGAGAAAACTTGTTGCGCGCTAGCCTGGGCCGCCAAGCGTTTGAGACAATACATGCTGAATCATACAACCATGCTCATCTCGAAGATGGATCCTATCAAATATGTATTCGAAAAGCAGGCGTTATCAGGGAGAATTGCCCGTTGGCAGATGGTCTTGACTAAATATGACATCCAATACGTCTCGCAAAAGGCTATAAAGGGGAGTGTGCTATCGGAGTATCTGGCGGAGCAGCCTATTGAAGATTACCAATCGATGAGGTTTGATTTTCCTGACGAGGATATCATGTACCTAAAGATGAAAGATTGTGAAGAACCGTTGCCAGACGAAGGACCAAAGTTGGGTTCCAAATGGAAGATGATATTTGACGGAGCTGTGAATGCTTACGGTAGCGGAATAGGGGCAATCATCACTATGCCACACGGGTTGCACATCCCGTTTACTGCCCGATTGACCTTTCAAGTTACCAATAATGAAGCCGAATACGAAGCTTGTATAATGGGGCTTGAGGAAGCCATTGATGTGCGAATCAAGAATTTAGACGTATACGGAGACTCAGCTCTGGTGGTGAATCAGATAAAAGGGGAATGGGAGACATGTCAGCCCAACTTGATACATTACGTGAACTATGCAAGGAGATTGTTGCCTTTCTTCGACAAGGTTGAGTTGCATCATGTGCCGCGGGCCGAGAATCAAATGGCTGACGCCTTGGCCACTTTGGCTTCCATGTACAAAGTCAACTTCTGGAATGAGGCTCCCCGAATCATTATCTCTCGGCTTGACAGGCCTGCCTTGGTATTTGCTATTGATGAAGCATCCGACGACAAACCGTGGTATTTTGATATCCTTAATTTCCTGAAGAACAAAGAGTATCCGGCTGGGGCATCCAGTCAAGATCAGAAGACTCTCAGGAGATTAGCGGGTAATTTCTATTTGAATCCGGACGGTGTCTTATACAGAAGAAACCACGACTTGGTGCTATTACGTTGCGTAGATGAGAAAGAGGCAAAGCTGCTCATGGAGGAAATACACGAAGGTACCTTTGGTACGCATGCTGGTGGACATGCTATGACGAGAAAGCTGCTACGGGCAGGTTATTTTTGGCTTACTATGGAAACTGATTGTTTCAAGTTTGCGAGGAAGTGCCACAAGTGCCAAATCTATGCTGATAAGATCCATGTGCCTCCGAGTCCTCTAAATGTGATGTCATCGCCTTGGCCATTCTCGATGTGGGGGATCGATATGATTGGAAAGATCGAGCCGACAGCTTCTAACGGGCATCGGTTCATCCTAGTAGCGATCGATTATTTCACCAAGTGGGTAGAAGCGGCGTCATATGCAAATGTAACTAAGCAAGTGGTGGCCAGATTCATCAAGAGAGATATCATTTGCCGATATGGGATTCCCGAGCGGATAATCACGGACAACGGTTCAAACCTGAACAACAAAATGATGAAGGAGCTCTGTCAGAATTTCAAGATCGAACATCACAACTCCTCTCCTTACCGACCCAAGATGAATGGCGCTGTCGAAGCGGCCAATAAGAATATCAAGAAGATCGTTCAGAAAATGGTGGTGACCTATAAGGATTGGCACGAGATGCTACCTTTTGCTTTACACGGTTATCGTACGACGGTACGCACATCAACCGGGGCAACCCCGTTCTTGTTAGTATACGGAATGGAAGCGGTACTACCGTTGGAAGTGGAGATCCCTTCTCTAAGGGTATTGCGAGATGTTCAGCTAGACGAGGCAGAATGGGTGAAAGACAGGTTGAACCAATTGAGTTTGATGGATGAGAAGAGGCTCGCTTCTCTAGCATATGGTCGTTTGTACCAGAGCCGAATGAAGAAAGCATATGATAAGAAGATACATCCATGGAGCTTTCAGACGGGCGACCTTGTGCTGAAAAGGATTCTCCCGCCGCAAGCAGATCACAGGGGCAAGTGGACCCCCAACTACGAAGGGCCATACGTTGTCAGGAAAGTCTTCTCAGGAGGAGCGTTGTTGTTGTCCACCATGGACGGTGAAGACTTCACGTCGCCTGTGAATTCAGACGCAGTTAAAAGATACTTTGCTTAAAATTGACCCGCTGGACAGAAAAAAAGAGTCCAGGCAAAAATGGGGCATCCTGGCGAACCAAAATAAGAAAGAAAGGTTCGGGCAAAAGTTAGGGATAAAATTGAAAAAATGTACACCCGCGAAGTTGAAAACCTACACTGGGCGGCTTCGGCAAAAAGGGGTATCCCGGTGAACTGAAAACCCGTAAAGGGCGGTTCACGCAAAAGTTAGGGATTTGAAAAGCAAATGACTGCGGTCCGAATTTGATACTGCGGTGAGCATCAGTGCGGGAGAATACCTGAGGGGCCGATTATCAGATACAACCACTTCGGAAGTATGGATACCGGGAAAGCATTAGAGTCGGATGAGTCATAGGAGGATCAGTTCGTGGTGTTCGTCTGCACTCCGTTGCCGACATGTGTACAAAATTTAATTTGTCAAATATTTATGCTTCTTGTGTATTTGCTTCGCGTAGCTTCCTCATTTCAGGAGTTACATCCCGTGTACAAAAAGAATTCCGCCCATTCAGGGGCCCAATCAATAAAATTGTTATTCAGTACTTGATGCTGGTTCTTTACTGTTTTGTGCATGATAAAGCGCCTGAGTTTACTGAAACTAGCACGTGTATAACATCACTGGCCCTTGCCAACGATTGCTAAAGCTTTGAATTAACTGAAAATAATGTCACTAACACTAACCTGAATAGATTTGGTTGCATAGACTTGTTGTGTCTTGTCTGTAGTGTTACAGGGTTCATAGCCGTACGAGGAAGACGATCAAAAGATTGCAATAACAAAAGACTTGATCCCCACGCAGGTCATGCATGTTCTCCTTGAAGAAGGATCAAATTCCCCAGCTGGTCGTATCTTATCCAAAGGACATGCTCCAGCGAAGTCATTTATCCTCAGCAGAGTTTGGCGATTCCTAGATCGAAGGCTATATTCAGACAGTGCATCTCAAGCAGAGTGGTTTAGCCACAGAAGATTAATATTTGTGAGCTGTATTCAGACAAATTCACCTTTTCCCGCAGGGTCAGGTACTCTCCCCCAGTGGAGTCAGTTGATTTTCCCTAAGAGAATCATCCCATCCCCAGCGGAGTTCTCTTTCCAATCAGTGTCTTCATTCCTCCCAGTGGAATTCGAAGATTGAGACCCTCCCCGGCAGAGTTGGTATGACGCGTTGGCATTTATTTTGTCAGAATACTGTGTGATATCCGTTCATTTTCCAGCAGAAGTTCAATCATACCAGGCGCATCTGCCATTCTCCAGCAAAGTTATATTCCCCAGCAGGGTGTTACTTCAGCAAGGTGTTTGGTTTAAGTTCCCAATTTCCTAGCTGAGTCGACTTCATCCTTCCAGCATTTATTTTGCTGGAATAATTCTATAGCACCTGGCTATCCCCAGCGGAGTGGGCATTATCTTCAGCATTTATTTTGCTGAAGCAGTTTCTGTACCCAGCAGTTCGAGTCTGCATTTGCATCGGCATATAGTGTCATACTTGCATCTACCAAATAAAAGCGTAGCATTTCCATGTCAACGGGAATATTGCATCATTGACAAACGCATGCATTGTGAAACATAAACTAGGTCGGCTAATCGTTTGGTTTCAAGTATTTGTTTCTCTTGCAGGTGGGAGGGGTTCTTGCTCCAATAAATCAATGAATATTCGAAGTCTCGGCATGAGACATTCAACGAAGTGTCAGCTTTGGCACTACTCCCCACAGAGTCAGCAGGATAAGTTTCTCTTTGTCCCCAAGCAGAGTTACTTATTTCCCCGCCATGGTTTCTTGTTGAGAGTTTCTCTAGTCCGACCAGCGGAGTGTATCCTTCAAAGTTGTTGTTACGTCAGCATTAAAAGGTTTCATGAACCAGAATTTCAGAGGCTACCGCCAGTTATCAGAACAGGCCTCCGGTAGTTTGGTTTCCAAATATCCCCAGTAGAGTCAGCCTCAAAGTTGCTGTAACGTCAGTGATAAGAAGTTTGCGGACCAATGGAAGGATGAGTCCTAACGTGGACAATTTCTTGACAGGTTTTCTTCGTGCTAGAAAAGCGGAGTCCTAACGTGGACAGTTTTAATTCCCCGGGCTGATGGGAGGTGCTAGTCCTAACGTGGGCAGGTTCGATTTCTCAGGATTGATGGAATGTGGAGTCCTAACGTGGACATTTCTTCCAGTTTGACGGTATGTGTTAGTCTTAACGTGGACAGCTTCGAGTTCTCGGTATTGATTGAGTGTAGGGTCCTGACGTGGACAAGTTTATCCTTCTTCGTGTTGTGGGCAGAGTATGAGTCCTGACGTGGACACAGTCTTATTTCCCCAGAAAGTCAAAGACGCGCAAGTCCTGACGTGGACAAGTTTATTTCTTCAGCAGGTTGAAATATGGGTCCTAACGTGGACAAGTTTTATTTTCCCAGTAAGTCAAGAGGCGAGTCCTGACGTGGACAAATCAAGACGAAACGAGAGTCCTGACGTGGACAGGTCTATTCCTTACGTAGAAAGAGAAGTTGTTTCCTTACGTGGAAAAATTTAGTCCTGACGTGGACAGACGAAGAATTCCTAACGTGGAAAGTTTGTATTCCTAACGTGGAAAGATGGTGATTCCTTACGGGGAATGAAGAATTCCTAACGTGGAAAGTTTGTATTCCTAACGTGGAAAGATGGTGATTCCTTACGGGGAACGAAGAATTCCTAACGTGGAAAGTTTGTATTCCTAACGTGGAAAGATGGTGATTCCTTACGGGGAACGAAGAATTCCTAACGTGGAAAGATTGATTCCTTACGGGGAAAGATGAGTGTATTCCTTACGTGGAAAGCTTAGAGTCCTTACGGGGACAGATCAAGAATTTTATTCCTTACGTGGAAAAAGATTGGTTTCCTTACGTGGAAAGAAGACGAATTCCTTACGTGGAAAGATGGGAGTCCTTACGTGGACAAATCAGAAAGAGCATTCCTTGCATGGAAAGATTGTGGTTTCCTTACGTGGAAAGATGTGATTCCTTACGTGGAAAGACTGAGTCCTTACGTGGGCGTATCAAGATTGATTCCTGACGTGGAAAGAAAGAGATTATTCTTGACGTGGAAGAGTGTAGTCCTGACACGGACAAATCAAAGAAGTTCATTCCTTACGTGGAGAGATTGGAGTCCTTACGTGGACAAGGCGAAGTGAGCGTTGGAGTCCTTACGTGGACGAATCAAAATGTGATTCCTTACGTGGAAGAAAAAGAAAAAAGGGTGAGTCCTAACACGGACAATGTTATTCTTAACGTGGAAGAGTCTATTCCTAATGTGGACGATTTATTCCTGATGAAATGCAAACAAGTAATCCCCAGCACGGTCGCACGAGATCAGTGGGTTGCCATAACAGTCAGATTCAGCTGATGAGTGTCGTGCCCCAAGGGGTGGCGCAATTTATTTCTGCGGTTGGCAAATTTCCGGGTTCTTAGTATTCAACCGTCTCGTACCGCGAATGTCTGAAGGCTCCGGGCTCTTCACCCAATCGGGTCCAAGTCGCTTGAATAGGGGCATCTGTTGCACCCTAAAATTTGCTCAACCTTATTCATTTGGTTTATGTTTCAATATCATTAGCATTTGCATATAGAGTCATGTACATAGTCTAATCATCTGCATAGCATAAGCATAGCAAGTCATCCAACAGGGGACCAATCATTATTCTCATCTCTAGAGGCCTATCAAGAGGTTATTCTTAAAATTCAATCTCATTCAAGTCATCAGAAAGAATTGGGAAGCTATCAAGTCAATGGATCAAGCAGTTCATCTATCTCCTATCTGAGGGTCTCTGGGGATCATCAAGGAAAGTATGAGTTGTGAATTGAAGGCATGGGGAATATCTAGACATCTTGGAGGACTTAGAAAGTAATTTGGAGAAGGAGACAAGTCATTGGTGTAGTCACAAGAATTGCAGTTGAAGACAGTCAACTAGGGTTTCATCTGGGTCAACTCTGGGTCAATCATAGGTCAATTGACTGATTGAAAGGCATTAAGGGCTATTGAAGAGATGTGGGGTTCATCATTTGACATGGAGAATAAGGATATGATGGTATGCTAAGAAGAATTCAAGAGAAATCAAGGAGAAGAGGAGTTTCTAAATTAGGGTTTCTATGTAAAATCCCCTAGTTCAGGTCAGATTTCCAAGCAAGATAAGTCAAAATGAAAGCTTCAAATGGATCCTTGGCCAACATGAAACTTGTAGAGGATCTCAATACCTTTAATTTTAGTGGTGGAAGACATCAAGGAGATTTATAGAACTCAAGTTATGGTCCTTGCAAGTTACAGGTCATCTGAGGTATCTGAAATTTTGTCTGTGAAAGTGACTTGACTTCCAAGCTATTTTTACCCCTCAAGGAGATTTCAAATGAATTTCTGGTCAACATAAGAGTTGTTCCTCATTGTCTTAGATTTCTATAATGGTATAGTATGCCTTCATATGATTTGTGGAACTCTACTTATGGTCTTGGAAAGCAAAGGGTATTTTGGTCATTTGAGAATTACAGGTCATTTCAACCTATGCCCAAAACTCATACAAGGAAGCTTCAAATGGAAAACTTTACAACATAAAACTTGTTCCAAATGACATTTTGAGTCTAGAAAAGTGACCATTAGAGATTGGAAAGATTCATAGCACAAGGTTTCAAAATTGTTGGATTTAATGAATAAAAATGGACTTAAAAATGAGATTTTTCATATTTTGGCCAAATGAAGCAAAGTTATAGGTCATTTTGAATGGAAAGATCATTTTGAGAACATTGGCTAAAGTAGAATTTTGAGCTTAGTTCACATTTTGGGAGTTATTCATGGTTACTTGTAATGGAAGATACATAAACCAAATCCAAAGGAAAGAATGCAAGGGAAGCTTCTCCAAGTTTCTAGGAGGTTCTAAGGACATGTATATATTGATATGAGATGGTTCATGCCATGGTTGGTGATCTCATTCTCTCAAAAATCACAAGTTTCACTCACTTTCTCCAATTTGCAAAAGCATCACAAACACTCTCAAATTCTCATCAATTTCCATTTTTCATGATTTGATTATCATCATCATCATCCAAGGATCAGGATTCACATATTCATTTGGTGGAATTGAGCAAGAATCGTGCCATAGAACTTTAACATCCAAGGTGCAAGAACTTTGGGATTGCTGAATTCAGAAGGATTGGACAAAATTCATTGCATACAGAATTCATAATCAAGCTCCTTAATCATTTTCCACACATCACAAGCATCAGATTCAAGGATTTTAGCACCTGTTTTCAAGAAATTGCACCAGGTATGTTTTCCTTCGAATTAGCTAGCATAGTGATCATGGCATAGGATTGTTAGTATATTAGAGACCTAGGTGGTTAGGTGATGAATTTCACAAAGTTTGGATAGGTTTAATGGAGGTTATCAATGGTGCACTAATTCTGTTGGAGCTTAGAACATCAAGAATAATGCAAGATAATCTTAAATTAGCTGCTTAGAATGATCAGTGAAAGATGTAGATTATGCTAGGATAAAGATTGGCATGGTTTGGTATGGTTGATGACAGGTGTTAATGGTGGTTTACAACTGTTACACCTATCGGGTTTGTCTCTTGAGTGAGTTTCAGAAGGAGATAATGGTATGGTTGTGTAGAGGAGAGTTGATAGAGCATCTTTGCTCTTTGAATCGCGTGATTTCATGGAGGAACGAAGGAGAACAGAGCAATGGAAGGTGCTTGCATGGTTAGGGTTTCTCAGAGTTAGGGTTTGGCTCAAGGTTGAAGACAATGTTTGAACCACACGATTGGGTATTTGACCTTGACTGGGGATCTAATCCGATGGCTGCGATTTAACATGAAAACGGAGGGAAATTCAAAGGGTGCTACGCACCGTTTCATTAAAACGTTTCTGATGGGCTCAGATTTTCCTTGCTATTCGTACCCCCCTCAGCCAAGGCCCAATAGTATTCAACTGGTTTAGTTGCTATCTGCACCGTTTTTGGTTTTATTTTTTTATTATGTTTTCTGACTTGCCTTGGGCCTAGGTACGCATGCTTTTCACACCTCCCACTTTCAGCCCAGTATATCCTTTCAACTGAGTTTGCATGCTTGTTGCACCCCCTTTCCATTAATTCATTTCATTTATTTTCAAAAAATATTAATTCTTTTAAAAATCATAATAAATCATAAACTTCATATTTTTTGATGATTCTTTTTGCATTAATTTCTTCAAGATGTCTAGAAAATTATAAAAAATAAAAATTGCATTTTATTTTTTATTTGATATTTTTCCCATATTTTCCAAATAAATGCCTATTTTAGGTGTTTCATTTCATACTCAAATTTGATAATTTTTGTTCTAATAGTTGCTCTAATATTTTTCACCCATTCTTTTTAGGTTGATTAATAGACATTGTTAGCTTGTATATGCAATTTAGTTCATATTTTTAGGAATTAATTTTAGGTGTTTAGTTTAGGTGTGAATAACATGAATAAAATTAGGGTTTTAAAGCAACTTAGGTGAGATAGTTTAATTCTTTTAGGAAATTTTCATTTGATTTTTGGGGTATGGACTATAGGGGTTATGGGTATAGGATAGATCCCCTTAGAAATCACTAGGATTCCCCTACTGCTATTAGTATATTACTGTCTGTATTTGATTGACTGGTATGGTGTGCCCTCTGGGATTATTGTTTGTCTGTGTGGGTATGGGGATTGTCTGGGGATTGGGGAAGCTGAAGACTTGTGATGTTGAAGCCATTGGAGATCCAGAGCTTGAAGATCAACTTCCAGAGTTGATGAGGAGGTTCCTGCTAGCAGCTGTTGAGGAGATTAGGGTTTAGGAGCTAGGCAGAGCTCTAGATTAGAAAGCTTGTTTCTCAAACATGGAATGCTTTGTCTGCATCCATCCTTTCCTTATGATTCAAAGTCTCTATCAAATACCCACCTCCTTCCTTTGGAAGGATCAGTGAATGTATTTGAAAGATAGAACTTTTGAGGGAAAACTGTCTGTATAATGTTAACAGTTAATGAACCCCCCTTGGTAGGTAATTGACTGTCTAACATTCATTCACTTCATCTTATTGACTGATATTCCTCCTGGAGTTTGGGACTTGAAGAAAAGCCATTGTAGACTGAAGATTGATGATCAAGACTTTGCTTGAAGGCTGTGGAGATGGTGAGTGATGCTTGCTGAATCTTGTAGCTGATTGGAGATGACTTAAAGATAGGTGTTGATGCAGAGCTGCTGTAGCTGTTTATTTTTTGCTGTACTTCATTCTTGATGTATTGG
This sequence comes from Lathyrus sativus, assembly GCA_963859935.3. Taxonomy (NCBI): domain Eukaryota; kingdom Viridiplantae; phylum Streptophyta; class Magnoliopsida; order Fabales; family Fabaceae; genus Lathyrus; species Lathyrus sativus. The sequence goes on from OZ012735.1 coordinate 274,138,861, forward strand.
TTGGTTTCCTGGACTGTATTGTTTGCTGTTTACCCTGTTGGGTTGAAAGTGAAGTCTGTTCACTTTTGCCCATTGTTTTCTAGGTTCGAGGTTGAGTGGGACTCCCTTGCCTTGCTTGTATTGCTGCATCCAAGCTTTTTGCTGCTTTACTGTATATATCTGATATTGTTTCTGTTTCCGTCTATTCCCTTAGGATCTCTGTTTCTCTCTGTGCAAGAGAGGAGCATGATAGACATTAGGTCTTAACCCATGCATGATAACATTAGGTTAGTTTGATTCCCCTCGCAACCGTAGGTTAGAGTTCTGTCTCTTCTTTCTCAAAACAAACAGAAAAACACCATAAAGATTTCACACACAATAAAAGACACTTCTTTCGTAAAAGAATGTGAACTCATCAAGACGTCATTTTTGTCCGCTTGGACTGCTAATCAGAAAAACCTTTTTCAGAAGGAATAAAAACAATCAAGACAGACTTGTGTCGTACGTGGCCCGAACTACGTTTGCTCTGATCTTTCATGCTGTATGAAAGTACGTAGGCATAGGATGCGATATCCTAGCGAGCAACCTTCCCCTCCTTTCCCGTAGGTAGGCGAACTACGTTGACTCTGATTTCTCGTTCCAGACGGGAATACGTAGGCATAAAGTGCGATACTTTGCCGATTCATTTTATTTTCATCTTCTTTTCTTTTTAACCCTTGACCTGTAGAGTAGATAGCAATAACAATCCATACCCGAAAACAAGCGTGGATCCCGTCGAGTACGACGGACGTGAGGGGTGCTAATACCTTCCCCTTGCGTAACCGACTCCCGAATCCAGGTTTTGGTTGCGACGACCATACCTTTCCCGTGTTGTGCGAGGTTTACTCTGAGCGTTTCCTTTCCCTCCCGTGGGATAAATAACACACGGTGGCGACTCTTCTGTTCAGCCGGCGCCGATTTTCGCAGTAATTCTATAAACTAATAGATTAAGCAAAAGTAATTCATAGAATAGTGTTGAAAGAGAAACGAATTAGATTGATAAAGTAAAAACCTCGAAGCGTTGGAACACGATTACAGCAGAATGACTCTAAGGAATTAGCTCTCCATGGTTCTCTCAAAGCTTCGAATGTATTTTTCGTGAAAATGTAACTAGGTGAACAGTAACACGAGTATTTTTCCTTTAAGAAGAAAGCAAATTCGGGTCATAACCCAACTGGGTCGAAAACATAACCCAGGCCCAATACATGACCCCACACTAAAATAAAATTCTAATGCAGTAACTTCAAACGGAATTCTGGAATTTTGGCCTCCGGATCTGACTTCGACTCCAACACGAAAGTTGTAGCTCTCTCTCTTAGCTTTCCGGCGATTTTTAGAACGCCTCAAACGGATTTCTGGAACTATAGTTATAATCGTTTTCGTGCACATTGCTAAAGCTGAAAAATAAGTGCGGAAATCAAATTAAGCCAAAAATAAAATAAAATATAAAAACAAAATAAAACATAAAAATAATCAAGATAAAGTAAAGAAATGCCTAAGTAAAAATATAGGAGAAAGTGCATAAATATGCACTGATCATTCATCACGCCGGGAGCGCTTAAGCGTCTCCCCATGGACACAAACCTTAGGATCTATGACATTTTGATATTAATGATTATAGGAATACCTTGACGAATATAATGAGAAAGATTTTTAGACAATGACAACGATAATTCTTAAATATAAAAGTGTAGAGACAAGTGTTTGACACTGGTTGGCTTGTGAATTTTTCTCAACCGGTACTCGTAATCTCTTGAAAACTCTTCGAATGGGGAGAAAAAGAGATAATTTTCTTATAGCATGATATATTTGAGATCATAGCCTATATATAGAATGATAATCATTTAAAATTCTCATTATTTCGAAATGGATTATCTTGACATCCACTTATATTTAAGCACATATTCAATTAAATAATTAAATATTAAATATAATTAATTATTTTATTTACTTACTCAACCGATTAAGATTCTTATATATATATATATATATATATATATATATATATATATATATATATAATATATATATATATATATATATATATATATATATATATATATATATATATATATATATATATATATATATATATATATATATATATATATATATATATATATATATATTGCTCTGTCCCGCTCATCACACGGGGGTCGGCCCAATCCATCTCTCCGTCGTGGAGGGCCTAGCTCATTGATCAGCTGTCGCGCGCGGATCAGAACGAGTGTTTTTGATGAAAACATAATACAGCGACAATTCAACTCGGATATCGTCTCAAGGATTCTTTTATGTGATTAATCTACCAAATTCGAAATGGAGGGGGAGTTGGTTTGGTTTCTGATCGGATAAATAAAGAAAATGCAATTACGCGGTTAAAATAAGTGATTATCAAAATAAGTCAATCTGTTGTTTTCGGTTCCGGCTTATCACGGGCTTCTACCTTACCAATTTACTAAGCGATTTCGATCTCTATTCGATTCCTATGTCAATTAACAAGCGCAAAAGACATAAACTAGATTACCAATCCTATATTCCAAATTAAGCAAACGGATTAAGTTTTCGTGAATTAAGCAAACACGAATTATAAACGCGAATTAACGGCAATGCGACGTAACGGCGAATAAAAGCTAACGATGCAATCATACGAATTTAATCAAAACAATTCTATAAAATAACAGATTAAGCAAAAGCAATTCATAGAGTAGTGTTGAAAGAGAAACGAATTAGATTGATAAAGTAAAAACCTCAAATCGTTGGAACGCGATTACAGCAGAATGACTCTAAGGAATTAGCTCTCCATGGTTCTCTCAAAGCTCCTAATATATTTTTCGTGAAAATGTAATTAGGTGAACAGTAACACGAGTATTTTTCCTTTAAAAGAAAGCAAATTCGGGTCATAACCCAACTGGGTCGAAAACATAACCCAGGCCCAATACAGGACCCAACACTAAAATTAAATTCTAATGCAGTAACTTCAAACGGAATTCTGGAATTTATGGCTCCGAATCTGACTTCGACTCCAAAACGAAAGTCGTAGCTCTCTCTCTTAGCTTTCCGGTGATGTTTAGAACGCCTCAAACGGATTCCCGGAACTCCAGTTATGATCGTTTCCGTGCAGACTGCTAAAGCTGAAAAATAAGTGCGGAAATCAAATTAAACCAAAAATAAAATAAAATATAAAAACAAAATAAAACATAAAAATAATCAAGATAAAGTAAAGAAATGTCTAAGAAAAAATATAGGAGAAAATGCATAAATATGCATTGATCATTCATCACGCCGGGAGCGCTTAAGCGTCTCCCCATGGACACAAACCTTACGATCTATGACATTTTGATATTAATGATTATAGGAATACCTTGACGAATATAATGAGAAAGATTTTTAGACAATGACAATGATAATTCTTAAATACAAAAGTGTAGAGACAAGTGTTTGACACTGGTTGGCTTGTGGATTTTTCTCAACCGGTACTCGTAATGTCTTGAAAACTCTTCGAATGGGGAGAAAAAGAGATAATTTTCTTATAGCATGATATATTTGAGATCATAGCCTATATATAGAATGATAATCATTTAAAATTCTCATTATTTCGAAATGGATTATCTTGACATCCACTTATATTTAAGCACATATTCAATAAATATTAAATATAATTAATTATTTTATTTACTTACTCAACCGATTAAGATTCTTATATATATATATATATATATATATATATATATATATATATATATATATATATATATATATATATATATATATATATATATATATATATATATATATATATATATATATATATATATATATATATATATATATATATATATATATATATATATATATATATATATATATATATATATATATATATATATATATATATATATATATATATATATATATATATATATATATATATATATATATATATATATATATATATATATATATATATATATATATATATATATATATATATATATATTGCTCTGTCCCGCTCATCACACGGGGGTCGGCCCAATCCATCTCTCCGTCGTGGAGGGCCTAGCTCATTCATCAGCTGTCGCGTGCGGATCAGAACGAGTGTTTTTGATGAAAACATAATACAACGACAATTCAACTCAGATATCGTCTCAAGGATTCTTTTATGTGATTAATCTACCAAATTCGAAATGGAGGGGGAGTTGGTTTGGTTTCTGATCGGATAAATAAAGAAAATGCAATTAAGCAGTTAAAATAAGTGATTATCAAAATAAGTCAATCTACTGTTTTCGGTTCCGGCTTATCACGGGTTTCTACCTTACCAATTTCCTAAGCAATTTCGATCTCTATTCGATTCCTATGTCAATTAACAAGCGCAAAAGACATAAATTAGATTACCAATCCTATATTCCAAATTAAGCAAACGGATTAAGTTTTCGTGAATTAAGCAAACACGAATTATAAACGCGAATTAACGACAAAGCGACGTAACGGCGAATAAAAGCTAAGGATGCAATCATATGAATTTAATCAAAACAATTCTATAAAAAACAGATTAAGCAAAAGCAATTCATAGAATAGTGTTGAAAGAGAAACGAATTAGATTGATAAAGTAAAAACCTCAAAGCGTTGGAACGCGATTACAGCAGAATGACTCTAAGGAATTAGCTTTCCATGGTTCTCTCAAAGCTCCGAATGTATTTTTCGTGAAAATGTAATTAGGTGAACAGTAACACGAGTATTTTTCCTTTAAAAAGAAAGCAAATTCGGGTCATAACCCAACTGGGTCGAAAACATAACCCAGGCCCAATACATGACCCAACACTAAAATTAAATTCTAATGCAGTAACTTCAAACGGAATTCTGGAATTTTTGGCTCCGAATCTGACTTTGACTCCAACACGAAAGTCGTAGCTCTCTCTCTCTTAGCTTTCCGGCGATTTTTAGAACGCCTCAAACGGATTCCCGGAACTCCAGTTATGATCGTTTCCGTGCAGACTACTAAAGCTGAAAAATAAGTGCGGAAATCAAATTAAACCAAAAATAAAATAAAATATAAAAACAAAATAAAACATAAAAATAATCAAGATAAAGTAAAGAAATGTCTAAGTAAAAATATAGGAGAAATTGCATAAATATGCATTGATCATTCATCACGTCGGGAGCGCTTAAGCGTCTTCCCATGGACACAAACCTTAGGATCTATGACATTTTGATATTAATGATTATAGGAATACCTTGACGAATATAATGAGAAAGATTTTTAGACAATGACAATGATAATTCTTAAATACAAAAGTGTAGAGACAAGTGTTTGACACTGGTTGGCTTGTGGATTTTTCTCAACCGGTACTCGTAATGTCTTGAAAACTCTTCGAATGGGGAGAAAAAGAGATAATTTTCTTATAGCATGAAATATTTGAGATCATAGCCTATATATAGAATGATAATCATTTAAAATTCTCATTATTTCGAAATGGATTATCTTGACATCCACTTATATTTAAGCACATATTCAATTAAATAATTAAATATTAAATATAATTAATTATTTTATTTACTTACTCAACCGATTAAGATTCTTATATATGTATATATATATATATATATATATATATATATATATATATATATATATATATATATATATATATATATATATATATATATATATATATATATATTGCTCTGTCCCGCTCATCACACGGGGTCGGCCCAATCCATCTCTCCGTCGTGGAGGGCCTAGCTCATTGATCAGCTGTCGCGCGCAGATCAGAATGAGTGTTTTTGATGAAAACATAGTACAGCGACAATTCACCTCGGATATTGTCTCAAGGATTCTTTTATGTGATTAATCTACCAAATTCGAAATGGAGGGGGAGTTGGTTTGGTTTCTGATCGGATAAATAAAGAAAATGCAATTAAGCGGTTAAAATAAGTGATTATCAAAATAAGTCAATCTACTGTTTTCGGTTCCGGCTTATCACCGGTTTCTACCTTACCAATTTTCTAAGCGATTTCGATCTCTATTCAATTCCTATGTCAATTAACAAGCGCAAAAGACATAAACTAGATTACCAATCCTATATTCCAAATTAAGCAAACGGATTAAGTTTTCGTGAATTAAGCAAACACGAATTATAAACGCGAATTAACGACAAAGCGACGTAACGGCGAATAAAAGCTAAGGATGCAATCATACGAATTTAATCAAAACAATTCTATAAAATAACATATTAAGCAAAAGCAATTCATAGAATAGCGTTGAAAGAGAAACGAATTAGATTGATAAAGTAAAAACCTCAAAGCGTTGGAACGCGATTACAGTAGAATGACTCTATGGAATTAGCTCTCCATGGTTCTCTCAAAGCTCCGAATGTATTTTTCTTGAAAATGTAATTAGGTGAACAGTAACACGAGTATTTTTCCTTTAAAAAGAAAGCAAATTCGGGTCATAACCCAACTGGGTCGAAAACATAACCCAGACCCAATACATGACCCAACACTAAAATTAAATTCTAATGCAGTAACTTCAAACGGAATTCTGGAATTTTTGGCTCCGAATCTGACTTCGACTCAAACACGAAAGTCGTAGCTCTCTCTCTTAGCTTTCCGACGATTTTTAGAACGCCTCAAACGGATTCCCAGAACTCCAGTTATGATCGTTTCCGTGCAGACTGCTAAAGCTGAAAAATAAGTGCGGAAATGAATTTAAACCAAAAATAAAATAAAATATAAAAACAAAATAAAACATAAAAATAATCAAGATAAAGTAAAGAAATGCCTAAGTAAAAAAATAGGAGAAAATGCATAAATATGCACTGATCACTCATCACGCTGGGAGCGCTTAAGCGTCTCCCCATGGACACAAACCTTAGGATCTATGACATTTTGATATTAATGATTATAGGAATACCTTGACGAATATAATGAGAAAGATTTTTAGACAATGACAACGATAATTCTTAAATACAAAAGTGTAGAGACAAGTGTTTGACACTGGTTGGCTTGTGGATTTTTCTCAACCGGTACTCGTAATGTCTTGAAAACTCTTCGAATGGGGAGAAAAAGTGATAATTTTCTTATAGCATGATATATTTGAGATCATAGCCTATATATAGAATGATAATCATTTAAAATTCTCATTATTTCGAAATGGATTATCTTGACATCCACTTATATTTAAGCACATATTCAATTAAATAATTAATTATTTTATTTACTTACTCAACCGATTAAGATTCTTATATATATATATATATATATATATATATATATATATATATATATATATATATATATATATATATATATATATATATATATATATATATATATATATATATATATATATATATATATATATATATATATATATATATATATATATATATATATATATATATTGCTCTGTCCCGCTCATCACACGGGGTCGGCCCAGTCCATCTCTCCGTCGTGGAGGGCCTAGCTCATTGATCAGCTGTCGCGCGCGGATCAGAACGAGTGTTTTTGATGAAAACGTAATACAGCGACAATTCAACTTGGATATCGTCTCAAGGATTCTTTTATGTGATTAATCTACCAAATTCAAAATGGAGGGGGAGTTGTTTTGGTTTCTGATCGGATAAATAAAGAAAATGCAATTAAGCGGTTAAAATAAGTGATTATCAAAATAAGTCAATCTACTGTTTTCGGTTCCGGCTTATCACGGGTTTCTACCTTACCAATTTCCTAAGCAATTTCGATCTCTATTCAATTCCTATGTCAATTAACAAGCGCAAAAGACATAAACTAGATTAACAATCCTATATTCCAAATTAAGCAAACGGATTAAGTTTTCGTGAATTAAGCAAACACGAATTATAAACGCGAATTAACGACAAAGCGACGTATCGGCGAATAAAAGCTAAGGATACAATCATACGAATTTAATCAAAACAATTCTATAAACTAACAGATTAAGCAAAAGCAATTCATAGAATAGTGTTGAAAGAGAAACGAGTTAGATTGATAAAGTAAAAACCTCAAAGCGTTGGAACGCGATTACAGCAGAATGACTCTAAGGAATTAGCTCTCCATGGTTCTCTCAAACTCCGAATGTAATTTTCGTGAAAATGTAACTAGGTGAATAGTAATACGATTATTTTTCCTTTAAAAAGAGAGCAAATTCGGGTCATAACCCAACTGGGTCGAAAAACATAACCCAGGCCCAATACATGACCCAACACTAAAATTAAATTCTAATGCAGTAACTTCAAACGGAATTCTGGAATTTTTGGCTCCGAATCTGACTTCGACTCCAACGCGAAAGTCGTAGCTCTCTATCTTAACTTTCCGACGATTTTTAGAACGCCTCAAACGGATACCCGGAACTCCAGTTATGATCATTTCCGTGCAGACTGCTAAAGCTGAAAAAATAAGTGCGAAAATCAAACTAAGCCAAAAATAAAATAAAATATAAAAACAAAATAAAACATAAAAATAATCAAGATAAACTAAAGAAATGCCTAAGTAAAAATATGGGAGAAAGTGCATAAATATGCACTGATCACTCATTACGCTGGGAGCGCTTAAGCGTCTCCCCATGGACTCAAACCTTAGGATCTGTGACATTTTGATATTAATGATTATAGGAATACCTTGACGAATATAATGAGAAAGATTTTTAGACAATGACAACGATAATTCTTAAATACAAAAGTGTAGAGACAAGTGTTTGACACTGGTTGGCTTGTGGATTTTTCTCAACCGGTACTCGTAATGTCTTGAAAACTCTTCGAATGGGGAGAAAAAGAGATAATTTTCTTATAGCATGATATATTTGAGATCATAGCCTATATATAGAATGATAATCATTTAAAATTCTCATTATTTCGAAATATATTATCTTGACATCCACTTATTTTTAAGCACATATTCAATTAAATAATTAATTATTAAATATAATTAATTATTTTATTTACTTACTCAACCGATTAAGATTCTTATATATATATATATATATATATATATATATATATATATATATATATATATATATATATATATATATATATATATATATAAATATATAAATATATATATATATATATATATATATATATATATATATAAATATATAAATATATAAATATATATATATATATATATATATATATATATATATATATATATATATATATATATATATATATATATATATATATATATATATATATATATATATATATATATATATATATATATATATATATATATATATAATATATATATATATATATATATATATATATATATATATATATATATTATATATATATATATATATATATATATATATATATATATATATATATATATATATATATATATATATATATATATATATACTGCTCTGTCCCGCTCATCACACGGGGTCGGCCCAATCCATCTCTCAGTCGTGGAGGGCCTAGCTCATTGATCAGCTATAGCGCGTAGATCAGAACGAGTGTTTTTGATGAAAACGTAATACAGCGACAATTCAACTCGGATATCGTCTCAAGGATTCTTTTATGTGATTAATCTACCAAATTCAAAATGGAGGGGGAGTTGGTTTGGTTTCTGATCGGATAAATAAAGAATATGCAATTAAGCGGTTAAAATAAGTGATTATCAAAATAAGTCAATCTATTGTTTTCGGTTCCGGCTTATCACGGGTTTCTACCTTATCAATTTCCTAAGCGATTTCGATCTCTATTCGATTCCTATGTCAATTAACAAGCGCAAAAGACATAAACTAGATTACCAATCCTACATTCCAAATTAAGCAAACGGATTAAGTTTCGTAAATTAAGCAAAAACGAATTAGAAACACGAATTAACGACAAAGCGACGTAACAGCGAATAAAAGCTAAGGATGTAATCATACGAATTTAATCAAAACAATTCTATAAACTAACAGATTAAGCAAAAGCAATTCATAGAATAATGTTGAAAGAGAAACGAATTAGATTGATAAAGTAAAAACCTCAAAGCCTTGGAACGCGATTACAACAGAATGACTCTAAGGAATTAGCTCTCCATTGTTCTCTCAAAGCTCCGAATGTATTTTTCGTGAAAATGTAACTAGGTGAACAGTAACACGAGTATTTTTCCTTTAAAAAGAAAGCAAATTCGGGTCATAACCCAACTGGGTCGAAAACATAACCCAGGCCCAATACATGACCCAACACTAAAATTAAATTCTAATGCAGTAGCTTCAAATGGAATTCTGGAATTTTTGGCTCCGAATCTGACTTCGACTCCAACACGAAAGTCGTAGCTCTCTCTCTTAGCTTTCCGGAGATTTTTAGAACGACTCAAACGGATTCCCGGGACTCCAGTTATGATCGTTTCCGTGCAGACTGCTAAAGCTGAAAAATAAATGCGAAAATCAAATTAAGCCAAAAATAAATAAAATATAAAAAAAAATAAAACATAAAAATAATCAAGATAAAGTAAAGAAATGCCTAAGTAAAAATATAGGAGAAAGTGCATAAATATGCACTGATCACTCATCACGCAGGGAGCGCTTAAGCGTCTCCCCATGGACACAAACCTAAGGATCTATGACATTTTGATATTAATGATTATAGGAATACCTTGACGAATATAATGAGAAAGATTTTTATACAATGACAACAATAATTCTAAAATACAAAAGTGTACAGACAAGTGTTTGACACTGGTTGGCTTGTGGATTTTTCTCAACCGGTACTCGTAATGTCTTGAAAACTCTTCGAATGGGGAGAAAACGAGATAATTTTCTTATAGCATGATATATTTGAGATCATAGCCTATATATAGAATGATAATCATTCAAAATTCTCATTATTTCGAAATGGATTATCTTGACATCCACTTATATTTAAGCACATATTCAATTAAATAATTAATTATTAAATATAATTAATTATTTTATTTACTTACTCAACCGATTAAGATTCTTATATGTATATATATATATATATATATATATATATATATATATATATATATATATATATATATATATATATATATATATATATATATTTTATATATATATATATATATATATATATATTTTATATATATATATATATATATATATATATATATATATATATATATATATATATATATATATATATATATATATATATATATATATATATTATATATATATATATATATTTATTATATATATGTATTATATATATATATATATATATATATATTATATATATATATATATATATATATATATATATATATATATATATATATATATATATATATATATATATATATATATATATATATATATATATATATATATATATATATATATATATATATATATATATATATATATATATATATATATATATATATATATATATATATATATATATATATATATATATATATATATATATATATTGCTCTGTCCCGCTCATCACACGGGGTCGGCCCAATCCATATCTCCGTCGTGGAGGGCCTAGCTAATTGATAAGCTGTCGCGCGCGGATCCGAACGAGTGTTTTTGATGAAAACGTAATACAGCGACAATTCAACTCGGATATCGTCTCAAGGATTCTTTTATGTGATTAATCTACCAAATTCGAAATGGAGGAGGAGTTGGTTTGGTTTCTGATCAGATAAATAAAGAAAATGCAATTAAGCGGTTAAAATAAGTGATTATCAAAATAAGTCAATCTACTGTTTTCGGTTCCGGCTTATCACGGGTTTCTACCTTACAAATTTCCTAAGCGATTTCGATCTCTATTCAATTCCTATGTCAATTAACAAGCGCAAAAGACATAAACTAGATTACCAATCCTATATTCCAAATTAAGCAAACGGATTAAGTTTTCGTGAATTAAGCAAACACGAATTATAAACGCGAATTAACGACAAAGCGACGTAACGGCGAATAAAAGCTAAGGATGCAATCATACGAATTTAATCAAAACAATTCTATAAAATAACAGATTAAGCAAAAGCAATTCATAGAATAGTGTTGAAAGCGAAACGAATTAGATTGATAAAGTAAAAACCTCAAAGCGTTGGAACGCGATTACAGCAGAATGACTCTAAGGAATTAGCTCTCCATGGTTCTCTCAAAGCTCCGAATATATTTTTCGTGAAAATGTAATTAGGTGAACAGTAACACGAGTATTTTTCCTTTAAAAAGAAAGCAAATTCGGGTCATAACCCAACTGGGTCGAAAACATAACCCAGGCCCAATACATGACCCAACACTAAAATTAAATTCTAATTCAGTAACTTCAAACGGAATTTTGGAATTTTTGGCTCCGAATCTGACTTCGACTCCAACATGAAAGTCGTAGCTCTCTCTCTCTTAGCTTTCCGGCTATTTTCAGAACGCCTCTAACGGATTCCCGGAACTCCAGTTATGATCGTTTCCGTGCAGACTGCTAAAGCTGAAAAATAAGTGCGGAAATCAAATTAAACCAAAAATAAAATAAAATATAAAAACAAAATAAAACATAAAAATAATCAAGATAAAGTAAAGAAATGTCTAAGTAAAAATATGGGAGAAAGTGCATAAATATGCATTGATCATTCATCACGCCGGGAGCGCGTAAGCGTCTCCCCATGGACACAAACCTTAGGATCTATGACATTTTGATATTAATGATTATAGGAATACCTTGACGAATATAATGACAAAGATTTTTAGACAATGACAACGATAATTCTTAAATACAAAAGTGTAGAGACAAGTGTTTGACACTGGTTGGCTTGTGGATTTTTCTCAACCGGTACTCGTAATGTCTTGAAAACTCTTCAAATGGGGAGAAAAAGAGATATATTTCTTATAGCATGATATATTTGAGATCATAGCCTATATATAGAATGATAATCATTTAAAATTCTCATTATTTCGAAATGGATTATCTTGACATCCACTTATATTTAAGCACATATTCACTTAAATAATTAATTATTAAATATAATTAATTATTTTATTTACTTACTCAACTGATTAAGATTCTTATATATATATATATATATATATATATATATATATATATATATATATATATATATATATATATATATATATATATTTATATATATATATATATATATATATATATATATATATAATATATATATATATATATATATATATATATATATATATATATATATATATATATATATATATATATATATATATATATATATATATATATATATATATATATATATATATATATATATATATATATATATATATATATATATATATATATATATATATATATATATATATATATATATATATATATATATATATATATATATATATATATATATATATATATATATATATATATATATATATATATATATATATATATATATATATATATATATATATATATATATATATATATATATATATATATTGCTCTGTCCCGCTCATCACACGGGGTCGGCCCAATCCATCTCTCCGTCGTGGAGGGCCTAGCTCATTGATCAGCTCTCGCGCGCGGATCAGAACTAGTGTTTTTGATGAAAACGTAATACAGCGACAATTCAACTCGGACATCGTCTCAAGGATTCTTTTATGTGATTAATCTACCAAATTCGAAATGGAAGGGGAGTTGGTTTGGTTTCTGATCGGATAAATAAAGAAAATGCAATTAAGCGGTTAAAATAAGTGATTATCAAAATAAGTCAATCTACTGTTTTCGGTTACGGCTTATCACCGGTTTCTACCTTACCAATTTCCTAAGCGATTTTGATCTGTATTCGATTCCTATGTCAATTAACAAGCGCAAAAGACATAAACTAGATTACCAATCCTATATTCCAAATTAAGCAAACGGATTAAGTTTTCGTGAATTAAGCAAACACGAATTATAAACGCGAATTAACGACAAAGCGACGTAACGGCGAATTATAGCTAAGGATGCAATCATACGAATTTAATCAAAAGAATTCTATAAAATAACAGATTAAGCAAAAGCAATTCATAGAATAGTCTTGAAAGAGAAACGAATTAGATTGATAAAGTAAAAACCTCAAAGCGTTGGAACGCGATTACAGCAGAATGACTCTAAGGAATTAGCTCTCCATGGTTCTCTCAAAGCTCCGAATGTATTTTTCGTGAAAATGTAATTAGGTGAACAGTAACACGAGTATTTTTCCTTTAAAAAGAAAGAAAATTTGGGTCATAACCCAACTGGGTCGAAAACATAACCCAGGCCCAATACATGACCCAACACTAAAATTAAATTCTAATGCAGTAACTTCAAACGGAATTCTGGAACTTTTGGCTCCGAATCTGACTTCGACTCCAACATGAAAGTCGTAGCTCTCTCCCTTAGCTTTCCGGAGATTTTTAGAACGCCTCAAACGGATTCCCGGAACTCCAGTTATGATCGTTTCCCTGCAGACTGCTAAAGCTGAAAAATAAGTGCGGAAATCAAATTAAGCCAAAAAAAAATAAAATATAAAAATAAAATCAAACATAAAAATAATCAAGATAAAGTAAAGAAATGCCTAAGTAAAAATATAGGAGAAAGTGCATAAATATGCACTGATTACTCATCACGCTGGGAGCGCTTAAGCGTCTCCCCATGGACACAAACCTTAGGATCTATGACATTTTGATATTAATGATTATAGGAATACCTTGACGAATATAATGAGAAAGATTTTTAGACAATGACAACGATAATTCTAAAATACAAAAGTGTAGAGACAAGTGTTTGACACTGGTTGGCTTGTGGATTTTTCTCAATCGGTACTCGTAATGTCTTGAAAACTCTTCGAATGGGGAAAAAAGAGATAATTTTCTTATAGCATGATATATTTGATATCATAGCCTATATATAGAATGATAATCATTTAAAATTTTCATTATTTCGAAATGGATTATCTTGACATCCACTTATATTTAAGCACATATTCAATTAAATAATTAATTATTAAAAATAATTAATTATTTTATTTACTTACCCAACCGATTAAGATTCTTATATATATATATATATATATATATATATATATATATATATATATATATATATATATATATATATATATATATATATATATATATATATATATATATATATATATATATATATATATATATATATATATATATATATATATATATATATATATATATATATATATATATATATATATATATATATATATATATATATATATATATATATATATATATATATATATATATATATATATATATATATATATATATATATATATATATATATATATAGATATTGCTCTTTCCCGCTCATCACACGGGGTCGGCCCAATCCATCTCTCCGTCGTGGAGGACCTAGCTCATTAATCATCTGTCGCGCGCGGATCAGAACGAATGTTTTTGATGAAAACGTAATACAACGACAATTCAACTCGAATATCGTCTCAAGGATTCTTTTATGTGATTAATCTACCAAATTCGAAATGGAGGGGGAGTTGGTTTGGTTTCTGATTGGATAAATAAAGAAAATGCAATTAAGCGGTTAAAATAAGTGATTATCAAAATAAGTCAATCTACTGTTTTCGGTTCCGGCTTATCACGGGTTTCTACCTTACCAATTTCCTAAGCGATTTCAATCTCTATTCGATTCCTATGTCATTTAACAAGCGCAAAAGACATAAACTAGATTACCAATCCTATATTCCAAATTAAGCAAACAGATTAAGTTTTCGTTAATTAAGCAAACACGAATTATAAACGCGAATTAACGACAAAGCGACGT
The DNA here is from genome assembly GCA_963859935.3 of Lathyrus sativus. Classification (NCBI taxonomy): domain Eukaryota; kingdom Viridiplantae; phylum Streptophyta; class Magnoliopsida; order Fabales; family Fabaceae; genus Lathyrus; species Lathyrus sativus. Next base: position 274,154,655 of record OZ012735.1, read on the forward strand.
AACGGCGAATAAAAGCTAAGGATGCAATCGCACGAACTTAATCAAAACAATTCTATAAAATAACAGATTAAGCAAAAGCAATTCATAGAATAGTCTTCAAAGAGAAACGAATTAGATTGATAAAGTAAAAACCTCAAAGCGTTGGAACGCGATTACAGGAGAATGACTCTAACGAATTAGCTCTCCATGGTTCTCTCAAAGCTCCGAATGTATTTTTCGTGAAAATGTAATTAGGTGAACAGTAACACGAGTATTTTTCCTTTAAAAAGAAAGCAAATTCGGGTCATAACCCAACTGGGTCGAAAATATAACCCAGGCCCAATACATGACCCAACACTAAAATTAAATTCTAATGCAGTAACTTCAAACGGAATTCTAGAACTTTTGGCTCTGAATCTGACTTCGACTCCAACACGAAAGTCGTAGCTCTCTCCCTTAGCTTTCCGGCGATTTTTAGAACGCCTCAAACGGATTCCCGGAACTCCAGTTATGATCGTTTCCGTGCAGACTGCTAAAGCTGAAAAATAAGTGCGGAAATCAAATTAAGCCAAAAATAAAATAAAATATAAAAACAAAATAAAACATAAAAATAATCAAGATAAAGTAAAGAAATTCCTAAGTAAAAATATAGGAGAAAGTGCATAAATATGCATTGATCATTCATCACGTCGGGAGCGTTTAAGCGTCTCCCCATGGACACAAACCCTAGGATCTATGACATTGTGATATTAATGATTATAGGAATACCTTGACGAATATAATGAGAAAGATTTTTAGACAATGACAACGATAATTCTTAAATACAAAAGTGTAGGAGACAAGTGTTTGACACTGGTTGGCTTGTGGATTTTTCTCAACCGGTACTCGTAATGTCTTGAAAACTCTTCGAATGGGGAGAAAAAGAGATAATTTTCTTATAGCATGATATATTTGAGATCATAGCCTATATATAGAATGATAATCATTTAAAATTCTCATTATTTCGAAATGGATTATCTTGACATCCACTTATATTTAAGCACATATTCAATTAAATAATTAATTATTAAATATAATTAATTATTTTATTTACTTACTCAACCGATTAAGATTCTTATATATATATATATATATATATATATATATATATATATATATATATATTATATTTATAATATATATATATATATATATATATATATATATATATATATATATATATATATATATATATATATATATATATATATATATATATATATATATATATATATATATATATATATATATATATATATATATATATATATATACCTGCTCATCACACGGGGTCGGCCCAATCCATCTCTCCGTCGTGGAGGGCCTAGCTCATTAATCAGCTGTCGCGCGCGGATCAGAACGAGTGTTTTTGATGAAAACGTAATACAACGACAATTCAACTCGGATATCGTCTCAAGGATTCTTTTATGTGATTAATCTACCAAATTCGAAATGGAGGGGGAGTTGGTTTGGTTTCTGATCGGATAAATAAAGAAAATGCAATTAAGCGGTTAAAATAAGTGATTATCAAAATAAGTCAATCTACTGTTTTCGGTTCCGGCTTATCACGGGTTTCTACCTTACCAATTTCCTAAGCGATTTCGATCTCTATTCGATTCCTATGTCAATTAACAAGCGCAAAAGACATAAACTAGATTAACAATCCTATATTCCAAATTAAGCAAACGGATTAAGTTTTTGTGAATTAAGCAAACACGAATTATAAACACGAATTAACGACAAAGCGACGTAACGGCGAATAAAAGCTAAGGATGCAATCATACGAATTTAATCAAAACAATTCTATAATCTAACAGATTAAGCAAAAGCAATTCATAGAATAGTGTTGAAAGAGAAACGAGTTAGATTGATAAAGTAAAAACCTCAAAGCGTTGGAACGCGATTACAGCAGAATGACTCTAAGGAATTAGCTCTCCATGGTTCTCTCAAAGCTCCGAATGTATTTTTCGTGAAAATGTAATTAGGTGAACAGTAACACGAGTATTTTTCCTTTAAAAAGAAAGCAAATTCGGGTCATAACCCAACTGGGTCGAAAACATAACCCAGGCCCAATACATTACCCAACACTAAAATTAAATTCTAATGCAGTAACTTCAAACGGAATTCTGGAATTTTTGGCTCCGAATCTGACTTCGACTCCAACATGAAATTCTTAGCTCTCTCTCTTAGCTTTCCGGCGATTTTTAGAACGCCTCAAACGGATTCCCGGAACTCCAGTTCTGATCGTTTCCGTGCAGACTGCTAAAGCTGAAAAATAAGTGCGGAAATCAAATTAAACCAAAAATAAAATAAAATATAAAAACAAAATAAAACATAAAAATAATCAAGATAAAGTAAAGAAATGCCTAAGTAAAAATATAGGAGAAAGTGCATAAATATGCACTGATCATTCATCACGCCGGGAGCGCTTAAGCGTCTCCCCATGGACACAAACCTTAGGATCTATGCCATTTTGATATTAATGATTATAGGAATACCTTGACGAATATAATGAGAAATATTTTTAGACAATGACAACGATAATTCTTAAATACAAAAGTGTAGAGACAAGTGTTTGACACTGGTTGGCTTGTGGATTTTTCTCAACCGGTACTCGTAATGTCTTGAAAACTCTTCGAATGGGGAGAAAAAGAGATAATATTCTTATAGCATGATATATTTGAGATCATATCCTATATATAGAATGATAATCATTTAAAATTCTCATTATTTCGAAATGGATTATCTTGACATCCACTTATATTTAACCACATATTCAATTAAATAATTAAATATTAAATATAATTAATTATTTTATTTACTTACTCAACCGATTAAGATTCTTATATATATATATTGATATTGCTCTGTCCCGCTCATCACACGGGGTCGGCCCAATCCATTTATCCGTCGTGGAGGGCCTAGCTCATTGATCAGCTGTCGCGCGCGGATCAGAACGAGTGTTTTTGATGAAAACGTAATACAGCGACAATTCAACTTGGATATCGTCTCAAGGATTCTTTTATGTGATTAATCTACCAAATTCAAAATGGAGGGGGAGTTGGTTTGGTTTCTGATCGGATAAATAAAGAAAATGCAATTAAGCGGTTAAAATAAGTGATTATCAAAATAAGTCAATCTACTGTTTTCGGTTCCGGCTTATCACGGGTTTCTACCTTACCAATTTCCTAAGCGATTTCGATCTCTATTCGATTCCTATGTCAATTAACAAGCGCAAAAGACATAAACTAGATTAACAATCCTATATTCCAAATTAAGCAAACGGATTAAGTTTTTGTGAATTAAGCAAACACGAATTATAAACACGAATTAACGACAAAGCGACGTAACGGCGAATAAAAGCTAAGGATGCAATCATACGAATTTAATCAAAACAATTCTATAATCTAACAGATTAAGCAAAAGCAATTCATAGAATAGTGTTGAAAGAGAAACGAGTTAGATTGATAAAGTAAAAACCTCAAAGCGTTGGAACGCGATTACAGCAGAATGACTCTAAGGAATTAGCTCTCCATGCTTCTCTCAAAGCTCCGAATGTATTTTTCGTGAAAATGTAATTAGGTGAACAGTAACACGAGTATTTTTCCTTTAAAAAGAAAGCAAATTCGGGTCATAAACCAACTGGGTCGAAAACATAACCCAGGCCCAATATATGACCCAACACTAAAATTAAATTCTAATGCAGTAACTTCAAACGGAATTCTGGAATTTTTGGCTCCGAATCTGACTTCGACTCCAACACGAAAGTCGTAGCTCTCTCTCTTAGCTTTCCGGAGATTTTTAGGACGCCTCAAACGGATTCCCAGAACTCCAGTTATGATCGTTTCCGTGCAGACTGCTAAAGCTGAAAAATAAGTGCGGAAATCAAATTAAACCAAAAATAAAATAAAATATAAAAACAAAATAAAACATAAAAATAATCAAGATAAAGTAAAGAAATGCCTAAGTAAAAATATAGGAGAAAGTGTATAAATATGCACTGATCATTCATCACGCCGGGAGCGCTTAAGCATCTCCCCATGGACACAAACCTAAGGATCTATGACATTTTGATATTAATGATTATAGGAATACCTTGACGAATATAATGAGAAAGATTTTTAGACAATGACAATGATAATTCTTAAATACAAAAGTGTAGAGACAAGTGTTTGACACTGGTTGGCTTGTGGATTTTTCTCAACAGGTACTCGTAATGTCTTGAAAACTCTTCGAATGGGGAGAAAAAGAGATAATTTTCTTATAGCATGATATATTTGAGATCATAGCCTATATATAGATTGATAATCATTTAAAATTCTCATTATTTCGAAATGAATTATATTGACATCCACTTATATTTAAGCACATATTCAATTAAATAATTAAATATTAAATATAATTAATTATTTTATTTACTTACTCAACCGATTAAGATTCTTATATATATATATATAGAGAGAGAGATATTGCTCTGTCCCGCTCATCACACGGGGTCGGCCCAATCCATCTCCCCGTCGTGCAGGGACTAGCTAATTGATCAGCTGTCGCGCGCGGATCAGAACGAGTGTTTTTGATGAAAACGTAATACAACGACAATTCAACTCAGATATCATTTCAAGGATTCTTTTATGTGATTAATCTACCAAATTCGAAATGGAGGGGGAGTTGGTTTGGTTTCTGATCGGATAAATAAAGAAAATGCAATTAAGCGGTTAAAATAAGTGATTATCAAAACAAGTCAATCTACTGCTTTCGGTTTCGGCTTATCCTGGGTTTCTACCTTACCAATTTCCTAAGCGATTTCGATCTCTATTCGATTCCTATGTCATTTAACAAGCGCAAAAGACATGAACTAGATTATCAATCCTATATTCCAAATTAAGCAAACGGATTAAGTTTTCGTGAATTAAGCAAACACGAATTATAAACGCGAATTAACGACAAAGTGACGTAACGACGAATAAAAGCTAAGGATGCAATCATACGAATTTAATCAAAACAATTCTATAAAGTTACAGATTAAGCAAAAGCAATTCATAGAATAGTATTGAAAGAGAAACGAATTAGATTGATAAAGTAAAAACCTCAAAGCGTTGGAACGCGATTACAGCAAATTGACTCTAAGGAATTAGCTCTCCATGGTTCTCTCAAAGCTCCGAATGTATTTTTCGTGAAAATGTAATTAGGTGAACAGTAACATGAGTATTTTTCCTTTAAAAAGAAAGAAAATTCAGGTCATAACCCAACTGGGTCGAAAACATAACCCAGGCCCAATACATGACCCAACACTAAAATTAAATTCTAGTGCAGTAACTTCAAACGGAATTCTGGAATTTTTGGCTCCGAATCTGACTTCGACTCCAACATGAAAGTCGTAGCTCTCTCTCTTAGCTTTCCGGTGATTTTTAGAACGCCTCAAACGGATTCCCGGAACTCCAGTTATGATCGTTTCCGTGCAGACTGTTAAAGCTGAAAATTAAGTGCGGAAATCAAATTAAGCCAAAAATAAAATAAAATATAAAAACAAAATAAAACATAAAAATAATCAAGATAAAGTAAAGAAATGCCTAAGTAAAAATATAGGAGAAAGTGCATAAATATGCACTGATCACTCATCACGCTGGGAGCGCTTAAGCGTCTCCCCATGGACACAAACCTTAGGATCTATGACATTTTGATATTAATGATTATAGGAATACCTTGACGAATATAATGAGAAAGATTTTTAGACAATGACAATGATAATTCTAAAATACAAAAGTGTAGAGACAAGTGTTTGACACTGGTTGGCTTGTGGATTTTTCTCAACCGGTACTCGTAATTGTTAGATAATCCTTCAATGTCGAATGGATCCAGACTGAATCGTGAACGAAATCACTTTCCTTAAAAGTATTTCAAGCACACTCTCAAATTGTCTTAGAGTTGGAACGGCCTGAATACCCAGGATAAGTCAGCCTTTTTCTCGAAATTGCACAAGACTGGTGAAGTTTCGAATGCAAGGAAAACGTTGGAATTATATGGAAGAGGATTTCAGATTTTTGGAGTATTTGATTTCGAATTATCAAGCATATATTTATAGCCATGCATGTTGTTGCACCCCAAAATTTGCCCAACCTTTTCTAACCTAGGTTTATGTTTCAATTGCATAGTCATTTGCATTGTCATCATGTACATAGTGTATTCATCTGCATTGCATAGCATAAGCAAGTCATCTTAATCAGGGGATCAAGTGCTATTCTTATCTAAAAGGGGCATATCCAAAGGTTTTCATTCATATTCAAGGCTACTCAGGTCATCAGGGAAGAATTTGAGCTTTGAAGAGTTGACAGGTTGATCAGTGAGTTCTCTCCTATCTTGAGGATTAGTTGGGGATCATCAGAGGAATTGTGAGCCATGAGCCAAGAGCATGAGGTGTGTATGGATGTTATGAAGAGCCAATATGATCATTTTTGAGGAGTAACCAAGTCATTGGAATGATTGCAAGAGCCTTAGTTGAAGTCAGTCAACTAGGTTTCATCTGGGTCAGCACTAGGTCAACCCTAGGTCAAAGACTTATTTTGAAAGGCATCAAGGATCATTTGAAGAATGTGGGATTTATTATTTGCTATATGGATATGGATATGGTGTTGTGCTAAAGAAAAATCAGAAGGAATCAAGGAGAAATGGAGTTACCAAATTAGGGTTTCAGTGTAAAATCCCCTGATTTAGGTCAAACTTCAAGGCAGTGTAACTCAAGATGCAAGCTTCATATGAATTTCTGTCCCACATGAAACTTTTAGAGTATCTTCATAGCTTTAATTTGAGTGGTGGAAGTCATCAAGATGATTTATAGAACTCAAGTTATAGCTCTTGCAAGTTACAGGTCATCTGAGGGCACTGAAATTTGTCTGTGAAAGTTGTTTTGTCTTCCAAACAACTTTTGACCTTCAAGGAATTTTCAAATGGATTTCCGGCCAACATGAGAGTTGTTCCTCTTTGTCTTATCTTTCTAGAAAGATATGGTATGCCTTCATATGATTTGTAGAACTCTACTTATGTCCTTGGCAAGCAAAGGGTATTTTGGTCATTTGAGAATTACAGGTCATTCTTATCCTATGCCTAAAACTCATACAAGGAAGCTTCAAATGAAAAACTTCACAACATCAAAGTTGCTCAAAATGTCATTTTAAGTCTAGAAAAGAGGTCATGGAAGTTTGGAAATTCATAGAACTCAAGTTGATAAAAGTTGGTGAAAAATGACTTAAAAATGACATATAACTTGAAAAAGTTCAAATGAAAAATTGGTTTGGGCAATCTACAAATCCAAAATGGGTCATGTAATATACCAAATTGATTCCAAACAACATTTTAAAGACAATGGTTTAAACACATTTTTGAGTTGAGGCCTAAAAATGGGGGATGCTTTGTAATCATGTTACTTGCATAATAAGGCAACTTTGCAAAACTCAACATAAGGCAAGGATCAGCTTGTTTTTCTCACATACACTCCCAATAACTCATGAAAAGAGATTTTCAAGTGTGCTAAAGGGGCTGTATAGGATATATCATGATATGAGGTGTGAGATGAGATGGTTTTCATTATGTCATATTCATGAAGTTTCTAGCATCCTCTAAGATCAATCCAGAAACTTCTAGATCTTTCTATCATCATCTATATAATGAATGTGGATCATTGGTGGAAGGGGTTGGTGAAAAGAGAGAGAGGAAAGTGAGGACTCCATTGTTGCTTCAATTGTAAGAAAGAGTGAATTCATACAATCAACACCAATTCTGTTCATTCTTCTTCTTCATCCACAATATATTGAATCTCTTGAGTGCATACTGTTGCACCCCAAAATTTGACCAACAATTATTTATTCATTGAGTGTTTGAAAGTGGATACCTTCATCAGAAAGTTCAAGAGATCCTCAGAGGAAGTGGATTGAAACCAGGGTTGTGTGCTTCATAGCTTGAGAGTTGTGGGTGCCCCTCAGATGATTCTGAGACTTTGAGAATGAACTTGATGTTTTGAGAAAGCCTATGAGATGTCTTGATAGCCTTCATGAAGCCCAGAGAAGTCATTATGCAAGAGTTCAGAAGATTCAACCATGAATGGTAGAATTAGGGTTTTGACTGGGTCAACCCTAGGGTAACTGAAAATTTGGAGAAGGTTGAGACCTAATCCAAGGGCCATGAGATCATGGAATGATGCATAGAGATGATATAAAGATGATTCCTAGGCCAACTCATCATGAGTGAGGAGTTTGAGAAGTTTCAAGTCAGGGTCCCCAAGGATTGTCAGTGAAAAACCCTAATTTGATCCCTATATTCCAGGCAGTTTTAGCTCTAGATGTGATTGAGATCTCATCTTCCCCATAACATGAATGTTGTAGAGCTTGTTCTAAGCTTTAATTTGAGTGGTGGAAGTCCTTGATAGGAGTTACAGAGCTCAAGTTATGGTTTGGACAAATTACAGGTCAGCAGAGGTGTGTGAATCTGGGTCCTTGAAAGTCACCCAACTTGCAGATAACTTTTGCCCTAGTAGGAGGATTCCTATGATTTCTTGGTCAACATGAATGTTGAAGAGCATCTTCTTAGCTTTAATTTGAGTGGTAGAAGTCCTTGATTGGATTTGTGGAACTCAACTTATGGTTTGAACAAGGCAGGGGTATTTTGGTCATTTGTCAGTTATAGGTCATTTTATCCAATGCCTAAAACTCCTATTTCCAAGCCTCAAATGGAAAAACTCAAAACATTAAAGTTGTTCAAAATGTGATTTTAAGTCTAGAAAGAAGGTCACAAATTGTTGGAAAAGCTCATAGCATGAGATTACATGATTGGTCCAAAATGAACTAAAAATGGCATATAAGTTTGAAAAGTTGAATTTGGAAATTGGTTTGGAAGATCCACAAATCCAAAATAGGTCACCCAATATATCATTTTGATTGGAAAAATCATTTTGAGAACATTAGTTTAGCTAGAATTTTGATTTGGAGCTTTAAAATGGGTGATGCTTTGAAAAGTTGTTACTTGAAAAAGAAGGCAATGTTGAAAAACCTTACACAAGCCAAAGATGAGCTTGTTTTTCACTCATCCCTTCTCAATATCTCATGTAAGGATACTTTAAGACCAAATGGCAAGGCATGAGGCATGGAATATGAGAAATCCAACTTGTCTCCACATGAGATTTTCAAGAACTTTCCACACTTTTCTAGATGATTCTAGAAGGATCCAGCTTCTTCCATCCATCATTATAAGAAGGATGATCTTCATAGTGTTCAAGGTTGGTGATAGCAAGAGGATTCAGAGAGGAGAGAGAGAGAGAAGCATCCATTGAAGAGGTTTCTTCAAGTTGAAGCAACTCTGATTTTCTTCCATTGCAGACCTTCTCCACCATCACAAGTGCAAACAGAAAGTTTCTCACCATTGTAGGAGCATCTTGAAGCAATTACAAGGCTTGCAACCTCCTCCACGAGCACCTTCCATCATTACTTGACAGGTTCTTTCTCCTCCTTAATCCTCTTGATTTATTTAGTTTTAGTTCATTCTTTAGGTGTAGAATTAATATGCTAGGATAGAAGATCAATTTCTGAGAGTTTGAGAGCTCTGCGTGAGGTTTCATGGCAGGTGAGTGATTCTTTAATCTTCAAGAACTAGTTGTTTAGGGCGTTCTAATTAGCATGAGTTAGGTTAGATTGACTAGGGTAGCATGTAGAGCAGGGTTAGATCCTTAGGTTGAAGCTTCACCATGGTTGATCTCAGGTGATCATGGTGGAACCATGATCTTGAAGTCTTCTGTTAGGGCGATCTAGGGAGAGTTAGGGGAAAGTGAGCGTATGGCTGTGTTCCTCTTGAGGTATAGAGCATTTTTCGTTTTGGAATCGTGTTGAATCATGGCGTGTAGAGAGAGAACGAGGGAGAAGAAGATTAGGGCATGGAGGAGAGGGTTTCTGAAAACCCTAGTTATGTTTGGGACGATGAAGGAGGTCCATTGGATTGGTCTCAAGGTTTGACAAATTAATCTCATCCAACGGCTGTGAGTGAATCTGAGAAAGGGAGGGAAAGATTCAAATAATGAAACGCGGTCGTTTCATTTAACCAGCGTTCTGGGCTTAATTCCTATCCCCACCCCCCTTTTATCTGGCCCATTCTGATTTGAACTGGCGCGTGTGCTATTCATACCCCCCTCCCTTTAATTGATTTATTTCTTTTAATTTTCTTTTAATATTTTTCTGTCTTTGAAAATTCATTAAAAATTGGAAATTAACTCTTTTTTAATGCTTCTTTTTTCTATGATTAGATCATTTTGTGTAGAAAATATTAAAAATGAAAATGGGATTTTATTTTTAAGTTTAGTATTTTTAATAGATTTTTCTTTTAAGTAGCTTTTATAATGTTTAGTTTTGTATCATGATTTTGTAAGAATTGTTTTAGGACCTTCCCTTAGGTTTTTCTATCCATTCTTTTTTGTGCAATTAGATGATGAATCATAGTTCCCCATAGGAGTTTTTCTAGAATTTTAGAATTAAATTTTGATTAGTTTAAGTAGGGTAGATGTAGGGTATCCTAATTAGGGTTTAGATTGTGTTTAGGTGATGAATTCCTTTCTTTAGATAAGTTTTGTCTTGATTTTTAGGTAGAGGCCTATATAGATGTTATGAATAGACTTTGAAGACCCTTGTGAATAATTGATAGATTTTTCCCCCTTAGTTTAGCATTTTTAGGTATTTTCTGAAGTTGCCTATTGATTTTGTCTCCCCTGTGGTTATCTGTTCATCTTTGGGGTTCATTGTGGGGAATTTGTTGAGGGGCTTGTGTTGCCTTGAAGACCTTGATGGAGAGCATCATGAAGAGAAGATGGTAGATCAAGACCCAGAGATCCAGAGCTTGGCTTGTCCCCTGTCTGTGAGGTTTGAGATCCTGAAGTTTGAAGGAAGTTCATGGTACTTTCCGGAGGAAGGCACTATGAATGACTTTCATTCTTTCTTCTCACCTCTTTCTCAAGTATCCAATGATGTTGGAGCCAACTTGTGAGTTTAATTTCTCCTGAGGAGGAATGTAAACTGATCACAGTTGTTGAGCCACGTAGGATACGACTCCTAAGTGGAAGCCTCCTAGTACTTTCCTGAGGAAGGTCCTATGAGTCTATTCATTTAGTTCCACTAGTTCAGATAGGATTTCCTAAGTATCCAATGATGTTGGAGCCAACTTGTGAGTTTAATTTCTCCTGAGGAGGAATGTAAACTGATCACAGTTGTTGAGCCACGTAGGATACGACTCCTAAGTGGAAGGCTCCTAGTACTTTCCTGAGGAAGGTCCTATGAGTCTATTCATTTAGTTCCACTAGTTCAGATAGGATTTCCTAAATATCCAGTGATGTTGGAGCCTGATTGTGAGTTTAATTTCTCCTGAGGAGGAATATAAACTGATCACAGTGGTTGAGCCACATAGGGTATGACTCCTGAGTATACACCTCCTAGTGCTTTCCTGAGGAAGACACTATGAGTCTGCTTGCTTAGCTCCCTTTCTTTGGTAAGCTTGTTCTGAAGCTTGAAGATTGGGATGGATTTCTCCTGTTTAGGGTCTTGCTCTAGTGCTTAGATTTGATTCAGATCCTGTGATTAGGGTTAGGATTAGAGAGTAGATTCTTTCTTTCTCAAGCATGTGTGTTTGTTTGCCTGTTGGCACTTCATTTCTTTTATCTGTTATTGCTTGATAGCATGTTGTTATTTTTAGTATGATTACTTTTATTTCATGACTGGCTTGAGGTCGAGACGAGCTTGTGGAGGCTGAAACCCCACACACATTTCCTCCCTCACTTGCATTGCATGCATTTTACTGTTAAAGCTGATGCTTTTGTCTATTTTGGTGTATCATTGACATGATCCCTTAGGACTCTCATTTCTTCTGATGAGGATTTGATGATAGACCTTTAGGTTGAAACCTATGCATGACAACATCTAGGAGTTCCCTGTTCAAACCTCAACCATAGGATGAATCCATGGCATGATAACAGTAGGACTTGATAGTCTCCCTCCTAGTTGAGCCATTTTAACCCGTAGTTTCCCGAACTACGTGTGCTCTGATCTTTCATACCAGATGAAAGTACGTAGGCATAGGATGCGATATCCTAGCGAGCAACCTTCAACCTTTCCCCATAATCCTTCGTAGGCCGAACTACGTTGACTCTGATTTCTCATTCTCTGATGAGAATACGTAGGCATAAAGCGCGATGCTTTGCCGAGTCATTTTTTCTTTTCTCTTTCAGCCAGCCTTGATAGGTAGATAGATTATAACCAACCCGTCCAAGTAAACAAACAAGCGAGGATCCCGTCGAGTACGACGGACGTGAGGGGTGCTAATACCTTCCCCTTGCGTAACCGACTCCCGAACCCAGACAATGGTTGCGATGACCTTGTCTTACCCTTTTTCGTCAGGTTTTTCCGATCGTTTCCTTTCCCGCTCTGAGGGATAAATAACGAAAGGTGGCGACTCTTCTGTCATGCCGGCACCTTATTTTCGCGCAAGCGACCGCTGGCGACTCTGCTGGGGAGATATAGCATCTAGGGACTTTTCCCATCCCTTATGCTGGGACCGTTTCCCATCCCCTACGCGAGTCAATCCTATCGTTTGTGTGTTTGCTTGTTGGGTTGCGTTTATTTACCGCATTTTTACTTATCGCATCTTTACTTCCCGCACTTTACTTCCCGCATTTTATTTCCAGTTTGATATGATTATCTGTGCTGCTGTGGGAGAGGGATGTTATTGTGAGTGAGAAGCCGGACCTGGGCTTGAGTACACACCTAGATATAGTTGCGGAGAAGTAGTAGACGAACCTGTCTGCTGAGCAGGCACAGTTCCCTACGAAAATCTGCGCTCAGACGAGATTCTTGCAGAGGTGCTCCTTTCCGGTCCTGAGGATCTGAGGGGAGTCCAGACATGAGGATTGTCGACTCTGGGGACCGATCATTTGGAAGTCAGCTAAAAGAGGCCTCTTCATGACTTGACGATGCCACTCCTTCTGGGAATCGTATTGCCACTCATGAAAGTCTGTGACGCTGATGACCGCATAGGATGCCGTACCCTTGTCCGTGGATTAGGTCCATACCTGTGAGTGGGGTCGGGATATTGCAGGAAACTTTGACCTCCAGACTACCTGATTTTCTTGACAGTGAATCAGTTATGTTGGTATCAGGGTTCTCAGTGGCAGATTTGACTGTTCTTGACAGAGCGAGTTTTTGATCAGAGGATTTTTATCGTCGGGTGTTTGTCTATTCTTGATAGAGCAGGCTTTGGTCAGCATATTATCAGCAGTGGTTTGTTCCGGATAGAGCAGATTTTGAGTGAGGTCTGAAGATCCCATCAGCAGTTGTTGTTTGTTCTTGATAGAGCAGATTTTTGAGTGGGGTCTGAAGATCTCATCAGCAGCTGTGTGTTTGTTCTTGATAGGGAAGATTTTTGATTTGGGGTCTGAAGACCTCGTCAGCAGATATCTCTTGATCATGCATCCGGGGTCCTTGTTATCAGGCATTTGCTCTCGACAGAGCAGAATTTTGATCTTATATATATGGTCCTGCCAGAGGGTTATTCTTAGCAGATCAGATCGAGTGGTTTTACACCGGGGTTTCCTTCTCATTAGTGACTGTTGACACCGAATCTCCACAGCAGCCACCTGGATATACTGTTGCATGCCTGCATTTTGCATTAGCTCGCATATTCATGTTTGCATTCCATTAGCATGTGTCTGTGCTGTAGGCGCGTTTCGTACCCTGAGTCTGGTGTCCCGAGCAATATGAGATATTTTCTTCCATGAATGGATCCAGTCTTATCACTGCATTGACACTATGTTGGCACGTTGACACCAGAATTAGGGGTGATCTCCTAAACGTACAGACACCCATGGCATTAGCATAATTCATCTTGCATGACAGAAGCCGGGGCTTGTCTTCTAACCCTTGTGTTTGCAGGTTTGACTCAGAATCAAGCAACTCAGATTGATGGAGCAGGTACAAGCTGAACTGGGGAAAATCCAAAGCCAGCTGGGGCAGGTCATGAATGACATACGGGCAGTGCGTCTGGACCAGCAAGTACTCAGAGAGGAGAATCAGCAGCTGCAAAATCAGTTGAGCTTTCTCATGGGAGTGGTGAGAAGTATGCTAAATAAGGAGAGTGGTCAAGCACCCAAGGAGGAGACCAAAGTGCTTCCCCCATTGCCGTTATTGCCACCTGTGCTGAAGCCAAGTGGACTTCATAGATCCTCTACACAGCATGAAGCTCGAGGCCTGTCTCGTCAGCAGCCGCGCCAGGCATCTCAAAATAACCCTGAAGGTTATGGTCAAAAGAAGAAGCTACTTGATAGAGCTGTGGACCCACTACCTGTGAGTTATGCCCAGCTGCTGCCGCTGTTGGTTCAGAACCGTGTTCTCAAGCTTCGGACCTCAAATCCACCAGATGACGTGTCACCAGACGTTGATCTAAGCATGCGTTGTGATTTCCACTCAGGAGCACCAGGGCACCATGTTGAAACATGCAAGGCTCTCAGGAATAAGATTCAGGACCTTATTGACTCAAGGGCGATTAGGCTTGTGCCGGGCGGCATGAGAGCATCGGGAAAGTTCATCCCGTACCCTGCAAAAGGAGCGAATGATTTCACTCCTTTGCCTGAAGCTGAGAAAGATCTTGAATATGTCCCGCGACCTTTGGTGACTGAATCGCCTCGCTCGCAGTTTCTACCTGGATCAAGCTCAGGGACGCAAGCGCCTAAGCAAGGGACCATTGCCATTCAGAAACGACGACTTCTTGGGCGGAAAGAATACCAGCCCCAGGATCACAAGAGACCTCGCAACCACTTAGAACAAAGGAATGCTTCTTCCCATCCAGTGCCTGTGCCTTATAGCCAGATTCTTCCACTGCTGATTCAGAATTCCTTGGTGGAACCGAAAGCTCTCAAGCCCATGCCAGAGCCTTACCCTCCAGGGTACGATCCTCATGCTCAGTGTGGCTACCATGGTGGATCTCTGGGGCATTCAACTGAAGATTGCAAGGCTTTCCAGGCGAAAGTGCAACAATTGATCGACCAAGGGTGTATTTCCTTTCCAGACGGAGTTTTGGTTGTACGTGACAACTTCTCAGCTGTCTGAGCTCGCAGATTCAGAGGGTTATTTCCAGAAGCCAGTGATCCAGACAGGCAGACGTCCTCAACATTGGCAGTCCTCAGACTTTTTACCATTTTGCATTTGTAGTTTCTTTTCTGTTAGTTACTACTTGCTGTTAAACATTGTATGTTTCGAATGGTGATGTTAATAAAGTGACTATGCATTTTTTCTGAACTAATTATGTCGTTGTCACTCATTTACTGCATTGCACTGACACTTGCATTTTATTCACTCCACTTTATTACTATGATTAGCAATGAGCGGAGGGAGGATGATGAAACTGAATACTCATAGCCAATGATCGTATTGCTTTCAGATAAAACTTTGCCAATGACATACAAGGCATTGTTTCAAATCCCTAAACACCGGAGAGATAAGGAAGAGAATCCCTTGTTAACCACTTCGAGCCGAGAAGTAGGAGTTTCTTTCGGACATTTTAACCCTCACATCTTAACCCGGGGCAGGGTAGTTGTCGGTTAGCTTGATCGAGCGTTCAAGTCTTATAGAGGAGTGTTGTCCTTCGAGGACCAATCACATCATATTCCTCTCCAGAGGTCGTACCTCATCAACCACAATGGTTAAAACTCACCAACCAGGAGTGAGACAGTTATAATCCTTTCGAGCAGTCAAGACAACCAGTGTCGCACGACTTGTTCCAAAAGAAAAAGGAATAAGAAAGCCCGCTAAGTAAAAAAGAAAAGCTAGAAAGCAAATACTTAGGCAAAAATCAGGGCATCCCGCTGGACTTCAAAAGAAAAAAAAATCGAAAAGAACTCAAAAGGAGTCAGTCCAGGCAAAAATTAGGGAATCAAAACAAAAGAATGAAAAAGAAAGGATTATAAAAAAGGAAAATCCTAGAACAAGGACGAAGTCGTGTAGACACAGACGCCGAAACGAAAAAGGAGTAACTGTCACTCCGAAGACCTTGTGAATTCCTTAACTAGTTGTCCCCAATGCCCAACATACCTCTCAAAGAGGCGAGCGCTCGAGCTAAGTTAACTGAACTTTAGGATCGGAGAACATCACGTAGAAGGGGTGGGTACAAATCATAATTTGAGCCAAATATCCCTTGTTTCACGAACCGTGAACCCGACCACGATACAGCCCTTAAAAGACCTAATTGAGGCAGGGTTTATTCTGAGAGCGCATTACGATAAGGTTGAGTAACCTGACTCCTTCATGATTTGCTAATCATATCCTTATTGCATTTTTCACTGACCACGTAAGCACTACGTTTGAACTTTGTTTCATTCGTCACTCACAATCATATGCACGTAAATGAGTGACAGTACAACATTTTTTCGAAATTTGCATGAACACTGCATTAAAATTACTATTCGTGAATAAACAATTTTAGTTGCAGGTTAGTAGCTGATACGAAGGAACTTCAGCAGGGAATAGTTAATCAGGACTGAATCGTCAGAGGTCTGGGTCAGAATGGTATGCTGTGAAACCCTGTGAATCTGGGGCATCGACTTCCAGTGAGTTTGGAACCGGTTTTTCTGAGGACAAGTCCCGGAGCATCAGTTGATTATGGGGCGGTTTATGCAAGAAGCGGTTGGTCGGAAGTGAATCTTCTCGAGACCCAATCAGGGGCAGTTATCTGGAATCCTTGCGATTTGGGGGCAGATCCCTCCAGTGTTCGATCAGAGCATGTTGAGTCGCTCATCGCTCGTTCAGGGGCAAACTACTTCAGAGGTATCGAAGCCGACCATGCTGAGAGTTGATTAGTTGAGGATGAATCCTCCCGTGGTGCAGATGCTGGGGCAAGCCCTCTGAAGATTGTCTTGTTGCCAGTTGTTTTCGGCTCAGAATGAATTATTCCCAAAGGTCGGATTGGGGCAAGTTGAAATGCACTGGGGCAAGTTGTTCAAATGAGTTTGTTCACCCTAGCAAGAATTGAGTATCGGGGAATCGTGTCATTACCCTGCCAAAACCTGAACCTTCTGAAGAAGCCTTGCAGTCATTGGATTGCTATCCTACAGCATAACCTGTTACTTGACTCCATGATTGGTAGCCTGTATTCCCTGTGTTGACGTTGTTGAATCAGGATTGTTTCTCAGCAGAGATGTACGGTTTGAGGTTGTTCCCCCTGTACAGTTTAAGACTGCAGCAGATTGAGATGGCGTTTATCCCTTATCAGATTAGGGTCAAGACTACCCTCAGCAGACCAGGATTGATATCCCCGAAGCAGGACGGATCCTCCTTCTCCAGCAGTGTTCAGTGGTCTCTCCACCACAGAATCTGAACGCAGATAGTGAGCATTGACATGTCTCCCCGCGCAGAGATGATTCTCTTCCCCAAGCAGACGCATCCTGAAGGAACGTTACCTCATCAGCTGAATCAAGCACCGAAGAATGATCTCGTACTTCCCCAGCACCGGGTCACAAGTGCAGATTTCAGAGAAGTGTTCGGGTGCCGAAGCTCGTGTTTCCCCAGTAAAGGCGCCGAGGCAGGTGTCTCCCCCGCACCGGGTCACAAGTGCAGGTTTCGCAGGAGGCTGTTCGCATGCCGAAGGATGCAGTAACTGATGGTGCCAGACTAAGGTCTCCAGCGGAATTGAGATTCCCCACCAGATCCGTATTCTCTCCTAAAGTTGGACGATTCCCTCTTCCCCAATAGAGTATTGGAACGGCTGATGTTGTATTCCCCTACAAAGTTGTACTCTCCCCCGAAGGCAGATGATCCTTTCTTCCCCGGCGAAATTGAAATTCCGCACCAGGGTCGCACTCTCCAGTGAAGTAGAATGATTTCCTTCCCCGGCTGAGTCCGCAGAAAAGCAGAATCCTTGGAAGTTGATCAGATCATGATCAATTTTCCCCAGCAGAGCGTGGGGCAGTTAATGCTGTGTTTCCCCAGAGTCGCACTCTCTCCATCAAAGCAGAATGATTTCTCCTTCCTCAGCCGAGTTTGCAGATGTCCAAGAGAGTCGAATCCTTGGAAGTTGATCAGATCATGATTGGTTTTTCCCAGTGGAGTGTGGAGCAGCTGAGGTTGTTTTCCCACAGAGTTGTTATCCCCAGAAGAGTAGCCGAGACGGTCGCGCAGTTCATTCTCGCGATTGATATCAGCAGATCCAAGTTCTCGTAGAGCTTCATACCCTGCAGCAGTCAGCTGAAGTTGTTCCCTTGCAGCAGTTCGCGGAAGATCAATTCCCCAGACAGAGCCTGATTGATATCGGCATGCTCACGTTCTCCTCAATAGGATGATTCCTCTACCTGAATGGTTCTCTCTCCTTGACAGGAGGATTTCCCCTTTCGGCATTTATTTTGCTGACGGGATCGCATCATTGTGCATGACTGCATAGCATTTAACACTGCATAGCATTTAACGCTGCATAGCATTGTGCATGATTGCACAGCATTTAGCATAAACGCATATCATTCCCACTGTGTGGGGCATGACGCCGAAGCATACGCATCATAAGCATGCTCTAGGTCATTATCATCCTTGTTGAACAGGTGTACCACCAAAAGATCGGTTGCTCAGGACGATTCTTGATGTTCTCCCCAGCAAGGTTGTTTTCTTAGATGATTCTAAAGACCCCGGTGTGATCCCCGCAGTCGCTCGCTCAAGATGATTTTTGAGATCCCCAGCGAAGTCTTCGGTTCGAGATGATTCTCAAATCCCTCAGCAGGGCCATTTGCTTAAGACGATTCTTAAGACCTCAGTACAGCTTCCCGAGTGGTTCGCCTAGTATGATACTTGAGCTCCCCAATAGCGCCTCCAGCAAGAGTTGCCCAGGAAGATTTCTGGCATACTCAATAGAATGTTTGCTCCAGAAAGGTTATCGGTTCAGGACGATTCTTGAAGATGCCCGACGGACCTGTTTGTTCGAGGTGATTCTTGAAGTCCTCAGCAGCATGATGTGTCTGCTCCAACAATGACGTCTAATCTGAAGATGGATTTCGTAAGCGCCCGAAGGCGATATCAGAAAGTTCCTGTGAGTTCAGATTTCCGTGTTGATGAATCAACGGGTGGTTGAAGACAAGGTTCCAGAGTTTGTAGATATAACAGAGTGATTCGTGTGGGTCTGAAGACCAAGTCAGTTATCCTGAGGTGATGATTGATTGCGATCAAGTGAATGATATTTCTTCTGACTGAAGTCAGAAGATGTTTCTCCAGCGGTGATGCAGGGTACTTCGATTGTCCGACGGTGATGTCAGACTTAGTTCTCCAGCGGTGATGCAGGGTACGTCGATTGTCCGACGGTGATGTCAGACTTAGTTCTCCAGCGGTGTGTTGCACCCTAAAATTTGCCCAACCTTATTCCTTGGTTCATGTTTTAATATCATCAGCATTTGCATATAGAGTCATGTACATAGACTAACCATCTGCATAGCATAAGCATAGCAAGTCATTCAACAGGGGACCAATCATTATTATCATCTCTAGAGGCCTAGCAAGAGGTTATCATCATAATTCTATCTCATTCAAGTCATCAGGAAAGAATTTGAAAGCAAAGAGTTCAGCAGATCAAGCCTTGAGTCCATCTCCTAGCTGAGGGTATCTGAGGATCAACAAGAGGGTTGTGAGCTGTGAAGTGGAGGCATGGAGAGCATCTAGACCTTATGAGAGACTTAGAAAGTCATTTGGAGAAGGAGACAAGTCATTGATGAGAGCACAAGAGCTATAGTTGAAGGCAGTCAACTAGGGTTTCATCTGGGTCAACCCTAGGTCAACCCTGGGTCAATTGACTGATTTAAGAGGGCATTCAAGTCTATTGGAGAGACGTGGGGTTCATCATTGAACATATGAAGAAGGATATGGAGATATGCCAAGGAGAATTCAAGAGAAATCAAGGAGAAGAGGAGTGTCTAAATTAGGGTTTCTGTGTAAAATCCCCTAGTTTAGGTCAAATTTCCAAGCAAGATAAGTCAAAATTCTAGCTTCAAATGGCTTCTTGGCCAACATGAAACTTGTAGAGGATCTCAAGACCTTTAATTTGAGTGGTGGAAGACCTCAAGGAGATTTATAGAACTCAAGTTATGGTCCTTACAAGTTACAGGTCATCTGAGGTATCTGAATTTTTGTCTGTGAAAGTGACTTGACTTCCAAGCAATTTTTACCCCTCAAGGAGATTTCAAATGAATTCTTGGTCAACATAAGAATTGTTCCTCATTGTCTTAGCTTTCTAGAATGGTATGGCATGCCTTCATATGATGTGTAGAACTCAACTTATGGTCTTGGCAAGCAAAGGGTATTTTGGGCATTTGTGAATTACAGGTCATTTTAACCTATGTCCAAAACTCATACAAGGAGGCCTCAAATGAAAAAACTTCCAACATCAAACTTGCTCCAAATGGGATTTTAAGTCTAGAAAGAAGGTCACAAATTATTGGAGAAGCTCATAACATGGAGTTGCATGATTGGTCAAAATATGAACTAAAATGGCTTATAAAGTGAATAAATTCAAAGTGAAAAATGGTTTGGGAGATTTCTAAGTCCAAATGGAGACTTCCAATATATGATTTTGAATGGAAAAACAATTCTAAGAACAATGGTTCAAACACTTTTTTGAGTTTAGAAGGAAAAAAAGAAGTTATCTTTGGTTACTTGTAATTGAAGAAACACTTCAAAAATGGATCAAAGTTGGAAAACAAGGGAATGTGCAAGATGGATCTAGAATGTACCATTGGGGTCTATATAAGCATGAAATGAGAATTTGGCAAGGGTTGGCTTCATTTGCACCAAGAATTCCACAAATTCCCTCATTCTTTTTCATTGAAGTTTTCATTCCAATCTCACAAAACCTTCACCAATTCTCATCCACATCAATTCAATCTTGTTCCATCATCATCATAGATCATAATTGAAGCAAAGACTTGGTGATTAGGATCCATTTTCGTGCACCATATTCAAGAACATCAAAACTACAAGTTCAAGTGGACAGCATAATTCAAGCAAGGAATCTCCAAAATTTTGCATACAGAATTGAGTACTGAATTTGTGAATCAAGATCCAAGTCTCAAAAGCTTCATATCCTCAATCTTCCATAACTGTTTTCAAGCTTGTGCACCAGGTATGTTTTCATTCGATTTGCTTGATTCAGTTAGTTAGGCATGAGTTTGTTAGTTTAGACATGATCTAGGTGGTTAGGAGATTAGTTTAGATGAATTTGGAGAGGTTTGGTGATGGTTGTGAGCAGGTGCAACGAACTGTTAGTGCTTGAATCTCTTGGATTAATGCGTTAGAATGTTAGTTTGATTGATCAGATTAATAACCATTAGTTGTAGATTAGTTTAGGTTAAGTTTGGGGAAGAATTGAGTTGGTGCATATCAGTGTAATTTCATGGTGACAAGAGTTTGATACCATCGGGTTGAAGGATTTATTGAATTTCAGACTGAATTGAAACCACAGGATTGTAGAGGGAGAGATTTAGCATGATTTTCATGTTTACATCGTGTGGATTGGTTGCTTGTAGAGTGAGAACAGAGTGGGAGAAAGTGTGCTCGTGCATGGAGGTTTAATGGAGAAACCCTAATTCTAACAGGTCAAGTGAGGAAGACGCAATCGTGGCCGTGTATTTGTTATTGGACTTTTGACTTAGAAGGAGATCCAAGGGCCATCATTCAATCTGATTTGTGGAGGGAAAGAAGCTGGCCAAAACGCGCCGTTTCATTAATTGAAACGGGCGGGCCTGAGCGCTAGTTGCTATTCAAACCCCCAGCCATGAGGCCCAAAGTCATTTTCAACGTGAATCTGTTACTTCCCTCACCCCCCAGCGCGTTTTTATTATTCCATTGATTCTGAATTGAAGCTGGGCCTTGGTAAAACTGCTATACGCACCCCTGTCTGTGTGGCCCATCCAGAATTGAACTGGGCGTGATTGATATTCTAACCCCCCTCCCTCATTTTTAATTCAATTTTATTTTCTTAATTCCATTTTAATTTTTACCAATTTCATAAATTCATAACTAATTCATAAAAAATGCATTTTAATCCATTCTTTTTACCATATTTTCTTTAGGATGTCTAGAATATTATAGAAAAATAAAATTTCATTTTTATTTTTATTTCATATTTTTTCCATATTTTCTAAATAAATGTCATATTAAATAGATTCATCTCATGCATCATTTTAATAATTTTTGTTCTCTTACATGCTTTAATATTTTTTGGTCATTCTTTTTAGATTGTTTAGATGAGGTCTTCAACTTGTAGAAATAGTTTAGTTCCCATTTTTAGAGATTAATTTTAGGTGATTAATAAATGCTTGAACATCATGTACAAAACTAGGGTTTTAAGTGACAACTTAAGAAGTTTGATTTCATTTCCCTTAGGACTTAGGTTTTGATTAGATTAGTTATGGGACTATAGGGGCTATGGGTAGCTATTAGATCCCTTAGAAAAGTCAGGATTCCCCTACTGCTATTATTACTGTCTGTATATCTGATTGTCTGGTGTGGTGTGCCCTCTGGGGATTATTGCTTGCTTGTTTGGGTATGGGGGTTTATCTGGGGCCCTTGGGAGAGCTGAAGACTTGTGAAGATGAAGACCATTGGAGATTCAAAGATTGAAGACCAACTTCCAGAGTTGAAGAAGAGATTCTTGCTAGCAGATGCTGAGGAGACTAGGGTTTAGGAGCTAGGCGGAGCTCTAGGTTAGAAAGTTTGTTTCTCAAACATGGATTGCCTTGTCTGCATCCATTCTTCTCTGTGATTCAGAGTCTCTCTAAGACACTCACCCCCTTCCTTTGGAAGGCTTGGTGATGGTGTCTATGAGATAGAACTCTTGAGAGAAAATGTCTCTTGTGTTAGAAGCAGTTTGTTCACCACCCTTGGTAGTCAACTGATTGCTTAACACCCAATTCACTCTTATGACTAATCCCTCATCCTGGAGGTTTGAGCTTGAAGAAAAGCCATTGCAGATAGAAGACTAATGATCAAAGCCCTTGCCTGAAGGCCATGAGGATGGAGATTGATGCTTGTTGAAGCTTGTAGCTGATTGGAGATTACTTGAAGCCAGATGTTGATCCAGAGCTGCTGATGCTGTTTCTTTTGGCTGTTGTATTTCATCTGCTGATGTATTGATTGGTTTTCCTGACTGTATTGTTTGCTGTTTACCCTGTTGGGTTGGAAGTGAAGCCTGTTCACTTTTGCCTATTGTTTTCTAGGTTCGAGGTTGAGTGGGACTCCCTTGCCTCGCTTGTATTGTTGCATCCATGCATTTTACTGTCTTACTGTATATATCTGATATTGTTTCTGTTTCTGCCTATCCCGTAGGATCTCTGTTTCTCTCTGTGCAAGAGAGGAGCATGATAGACACTAGGTCTTAACCCATGCATGATAACGTTAGGTTAGTTTGTTTCCCTTTGCAACCGTAGGTTAGAGTTCTGTCTCTTCTTTCTTAAAACAAACAGAAAAACACCATAAAGATTTCAAACACAATAAAAGACACTTCTTCCGTAAAAGAATGTGAACTCATCAAGACGTCATTTTTGTCCTCTTGGACTGTTAATCAGAAAAACCTTTTTCAGAAGGAATAAAATTAACCAAGACAAGCTTGTGTCGTACGTGGCCCGAACTACGTTTGCTCTGATCTTTCATGCCGTATGAAAGTACGTAGGCATAGGATGCGATATCCTAGCGAGCAACCTTCCCCTCCTTTCCCGTAGGTAGGCGAACTACGTTGACTCTGATTTCTCGTTCCAGACGGGAATACGTAGGCATAAAGTGCGATACTTTGCCGAGTCATTTTTATTTTTTCATTTTATTTTCTTTTTAACCCTTGACCTATAGTTTAGATAGAATAACAATCCATACCCGAAAACAAGCGTGGATCCCGTCGAGTACGACGGACGTGAGGGGTGCTAATACCTTCCCCTTGCGTAACCGACTCCCGAACCCAGGTTTTGGTTGCGACGACCATACCTTTCCCGTGTTGTGCGAGGTTTACTCTGAGCGTTTCCTTTCCCTCCCGTGGGATAAATAACGCACGGTGGCGACTCTTCTGTTCAGCCGGCGCCGATTTTCGCAGTAGCGACAGCTGGCGACTCTTCTGGGGATCCAACGTCCCCTGGCTGCTAAGGACTGCGATAGTTCTTGTGCATTTGGGATCCAACGTCCCTTAAGAGAGTCAATCCTAACGCTTGTTTTCCCGTCGAGGATTTTGTATGGAGTTATTTTATATTTCTAACCTTGTATTTTCAGCTTTATATATTGATTATTGTTGCTGTATCTGGGGTGTGACGGGTGTTCTGATACTGAGAGATAAGCCGGACCCGGGCTTGAGTGCACCTAGAATTAGAGTAGAAATTAGTGGGCGCCCGCTTGCTTTGCTTGCTTTGGTGTCCCATGAAATCTACACTCAGACGAGGTTCCTCTGGTTGGCCTCCTGCCCCTTCCTTTGGTTGGCGTGGGTTGCTGGTTAGTTGGATTGTCGACTCTGGGGACCGATCATTTGGAAGTTGGCTGAGTGAGGCCTCTTCAGGAATTGATGATGCCACTCCTTCTGGGAATCGTATCATCAACCCTGAAAGTCTGTGACGCCGACAACCGCATAGGATGCCGTACCTTGTGCCAGTTATAGGGCCACCCACCTGTGAGGGGATTCAGGGTTATGCAGGTAACCAGACATTCAGATACCGGTTATTTCTTTATCAGAGATCCTGGTTATTTATGGAGAGTTATGAGGTCTGTCAGAGACCATTTGGAGATGTATTCTGAGGTCTGTCAGAGACCATGTGGAGATGTGTTCTGAGGTCTGTCAGAGACCATTTGGAGATGTGTTTTGAGGTCTGTCAGAGACCAATTAGAGATGTGACTTGAGGTCTATCAGAGACCAGTCGGAGTTATGATTTGAGGTCTGTCAGAGACCAGTGTTGGAGTTTTATTTTAGGTCTATCTGAGACCAGGGTTTGATGACTTCTGGACGGTCTATCTGAGACCTTTCTTGATTGGGTTTAGGCTATTCAGCTGCAGCTTTGGTCCCTATTGAATGTTACTTGCATTGCATCCCTGCATATCCATTACCATTTGCATTTCACTAACGTGTGTCTGTGCTGCAGGTGCATTTGCATTTCCCTAGTTCTAGTGCCCAGACTTCTGAGTGTGTGATCATGACTAGCTTAAGGAGAACGGTTGCCTACAAATTGCCAACGCCTGATATTGTTCCTCTACTTGGGTTGATCTCTCTTGCTGATGAGAGTGTTCGTAGGAGTTTCCGGACGAGCTATGGTAGATTATTGAGATTGGTGTGCAAACCTACAGAGGTAGAGTTAGATGGGCTGTATGCTTTGATGCAATTCTACGACCCTGCTTTGAGGTGCTTTACGTTCTTTGACTTTATTATGGGACCAACCCTGGAGGAATACGCTGAGTATGTTGAGCTGCCCGTGCAGAACCAGGTTCCATTCATTCATTATGACGCCAAGCCCAAGCCAGAGGATTTGGCAAAAGCCTTGCATATTGATGCTTCTGAACTTGTGACTACTGTTTCCCGTGGAGTTCCAGGATTCTCATTTCAGTTCTTAGTCGGTAAAGCCCAAGAGTACGCCAAGAGCGGGTGCTGGGTGGCTTTCAATGCTGTGTTGGCCTTATGCATTTATGGCATAGTCTTGTTTCCCAATATACCGGATTTTGTGGACTTCGATGCTTTCTACTTGTTTGCCGCTGGTAATCCTGTACCTACCTTACTCGGAGACCTCTACCACTCACTGCATTACAAGAATGAGAAGGGAAGAGGGAAGAATGTTCACCTTTGTGTACCCTTATTGAGTATGTGGTTTGAGAGTCACCTTCCTAAGAGAAGATCTGCTGCAGAGACTACAGTTCCAGTTGTTTGGCCAGAGCGTCTGATGAGGCTATCGTCGGAAGATATGGAGTGGTTTGATCGAGATTTGTTGGGATCCGAGCTCATCTTCAGTTGTTCTGGGTACCCTAATGTACCGCTGATAGGAAGGAAGGGGTGTATCAACTACAACCCTTCTCTATTCATTCGCCAGTTTGGATATGCGCTGAAGAATCCACCTCAGGAGGGAGAAGTACAGGAATCTCTGTACTTCACAGGTGACGTAAAGGGGGAGTTATTAGCCAAGTTGCAACATGCCTGGACGCGTATTAACCGCAAAGGGAAGCCGTTGTTAGGAAAGAATGACTGCCAGGCCTATGCTCCTTATAGAGTTTGGATACAGGAGAGGGCTAGTCAGTTGAAGATGCCGTTTCCAGATGCACCAATTCTTGTTCCCGTCCCGGCAGCAGAGCCAACTACTGTTTCTAAGGAAGTCTATGAACAGGTTGTGAAGGAGAAAGAAGCCTTGATGAAGATTAATGAAGGGTTAGAGCAAGAGTTAGCCCAAGTGCGCAGCGAGAAAAACAAGGCCGTATATGCTTTCCAACAACAGATTGAGCTGGTAAACAGGTTAGGAGCTGAGTTGACCGAGGAAAAGAAAAAGCGCGAACGTCTGGGGCAAGAGTTCAGAAGTTCCCATGACATGCTGGAAGCCAAAAAGAAGGCGCTCGACGCAGCACACCGAGAAATCTCCTCTTGCAATAAGACTTGGAATGCTACTCTCACCAACAACAAGAAGAGGGAAGATAAGCTAAAGCAGCAAATTTCCGACCTCGAAGAGCAGTTGAAGTCTAGCATCAAGAAGTGTGAGGAAGAAGTGATGAACCGGTATAGTGTCCAGCATGCACTGAACAAGGCAATCAAATCCAGAGATGAAGCAGTGTCCCAGAAGCGAAAGTTAGAAGATTGCTTCGGAGAGGCAACCTGGGAAGAAACTGCTGAAGATGTACGCCGTGTCCTTAAAAGGAGAAACCAGCTTGTTGAAGGGCTACTTGATCGACCAAGCCATCCGGAAACCAAGAAGTTGATAGAGGAGTACCAGACTTTTGGGAGGATTTGATCATTTCATGTAGTAGCTTGTATGCTTTATTTGCATAGTGCTGACCATCACCAGGATTGTTGGTTGAGGTCATGCCTTCTTATTGTACTCTCAGTGATATTGTACCCTGGGCTTATTGATTCTCTCTGCAATATATGAGGCTTTCTATGATTCAGCTCCGATATTCCTATTGTCAGCACTGTCACTGCACCGGCACCTTCGCACTAGAACTGGGGGAACGAACTTCCCTAATGCACAGACACATTGCATTGCATTCATATTCATATTGCATGACAGGTAATCTTTGAATGGTGTCTTATTTCCTGATCTGTACCAGGTACTTAACAGGATTCCAGATCAACATCCGCACCGCTATTCTACACGCTCCAACTGTCGGAAAGTCATGGACCAGATTCAGAACGAGATGCAGGATGTACGCGAGAAGCTCGCCCTCTTCATGCAGACCATGGAGGCTATAGCAAAAGGGCAAGAGAATTTGCAGGCCATGGTCCAGCCTCTGTTGGCTCGCAACGCTGGTCATGGTAACGAAGATCATCAGTCTGTCCGGGTTGATACTGCTCATGGAGACGGCACTCCCACGCCAGTGGCTCCGCCTGTCGTCAATATGACTGCTGCTAACGTCAACAACGCTACCGCTGCTGTGAATGGTAACGTCGGAGTTGGTAACGAGACTGCTGTCCATAATGCTGGGTTGGGTGATGTCAATGTGGGAGATAATCTCGGAGGCAATGGCTTTGTCAATACTGGGTTCGGATTCAACGATCAGGGATTCGACAACACTGGCAAGTATGGCTTTAATGCTCAAGGCTTTGGGCAAGATGGGTATGGTATGGTCAATCAGGGTTACGGAGGCTTTGGCAACGGAAACGGTACTGGATTTATGGCTTATGGTCCTACTGGAGGTGTTCAAGGGTACGGCAACAGAGGCCGTGGTCCGGGGATGAATCAGATCAGAGCTGGACGTAATAATGCGTACGATGGGTACGGGGCTGGAAACGGTATGTGGCAAGAGGATCAGCAGGAAGACGCCTTCTCTGGAGGAGGTTTTGAAGGGCCGATGGATGATTCTCAAAAGATTAGAATGCTGGAAGAGCAAATGAAGGGAGTCCTAAATCAGAGTGCTGTAGGATTGGACATGGCAACTATGGGCTTGGTACCTGGCTTGAGGGTGCCAATTAAATTCAAAGCGCCCGCGTTCGATAAGTACAAAGGAGATACATGTCCGAAAGTGCATGTACGAGCTTATTACAGAAAGATGTCGGCATACTCCACTGATGAAAGAATGCTAATGCATTTCTTTCAGGATAGTCTGTCGGGCCCTTCCTTAGAGTGGTACATGGGGTTGGAGCCCACTGATATCAAGACTTGGAAGCAATTGGCGGAGGCATTCGTAGCCCATTACAAATATAACAGCGACCTGGCACCCAATCGGGTCCAGTTGGCCGGGCTTTCGCAGAAGAAGGGGGAGAGTTTTAAAGAGTACGCGCAAAGGTGGCGCGATATGGCTGCCAGGGTCCGTCCTCCAGTCGAAGATAAAGAAATGAATGACATGTTTGTCGGCACATTCACCGGGCTGTTTCATGATATGTTGTTTCATACGTCTCTGGC
Organism: Lathyrus sativus; assembly: GCA_963859935.3. Taxonomy (NCBI): domain Eukaryota; kingdom Viridiplantae; phylum Streptophyta; class Magnoliopsida; order Fabales; family Fabaceae; genus Lathyrus; species Lathyrus sativus. Next base: position 274,183,270 of record OZ012735.1, read on the forward strand.
CAGTTTTTCAGATCTGATTCTGATGGGGGAAAAGATTGAGCGTAATATTAAGCAAGGGAAGTTCCAAGTCGATGAATCAACTGCATCTGGCAGTAATAAAAAAGCTTATGGTGGGCGCCGTCAGGGCGAAGCTAGCGCGGTATTTGGAGGCCGAGGCCGAGGCCGAGGCAGGGGAAGAAATCAATATCGTCAGCAGCAGCAGGTGTCGAGTGTTACAATCCCGTATCAACAACAACCAATCCAGCAACAACAACCGGTTCAGCAGCAACCAATGCAACAGCAGCAGCAGCCTCAGCAGGGGGCACAGCAAGCTCAACGAAGATTTCAGGGTGGTAAGCCGAGAAGAGTGTTCGAGAAACCTCCCTCAACCTACGCTGATTTATTGCAGACATTGTTGGGATTGAATCTAGTAGAGAAAAGAACCTTGGCACCGATAACGGGAACTCCCCCGTTCGGCTACGACGCAAGTAGGCACTGTGAGTTTCATTCTGGGGCCCCGGGCCACGATATAGAAGGTTGTCATGCTTTTAAGCACGTTGTGCAGGATCTCTTGGACAACAAGTCTATCAACTTCGGAACGACAGGTCCGAATATAGTCCAGAAACCCATGCCTAATCATGGGGCGAACGCTGTTCTGACTGAGGAAGGGCTGAATCTGATTATGAATGTTGAGGATTTAAAGACGCCGCTGAGCGAAATAAAAAGCCGACTGTTGCAAGGAGGTGTTTACCCGGGTTGTAATGAGTACTGCTTAGATTGTTGGGCCCTGTCTGGGGGGTGTGAGGATTTGAAGAAAGGCATCCAGGCCTTGATTGATGAAGGTATATTGCAGTTTGACAGAACAGCAACTGATGAGCCGGCAGGGGCAGTAGTGGATAATCGGAGTGATGTTGCCACAGTGACGATTCCGCGGAAGACGATCACTATTGCAGCACCAGCTCAGCGACCACCGTTTATCATAACTAAGGCCGGGCCAATCCCGTATGAGAACACGAGAGCGGTCCCATGGTCATATGGGCTAGAGGTGTATTGTGATGGGATTAAGATCGATGTTAACAAGCAGCCAGTGGAGATTGTGGATAATGTTGTTGGCTCAGGAGGCATGACGAGGAGTGGCAGGATCTTTATATCTCCTGAAGTGGAGGCCGAAAGACTAGCGAAAGGAAAAGGGAAAGCGGTTGAAAATGTTCCGGTACAAGCAAATGAAAAAGAAGCAGCGTCGAAGGACGTAGAGGAATTCATGCGTTTAATTCGGAAAAGTGATTATAAAATTGTGGAGCATCTGCAGCAGACACCGTCCAAAATATCTATTTTGTCATTGCTGTTATGTTCGGAAGCTCACAGGAACGCTTTGCTGAAAGTCCTGGACACTTCTTTTGTACCACAGGACGTCTCCGTAAATCAGCTAGAAGGAGTATTGGCACATGTAAACGCAGGCCACAGTCTGGGCTTTACTGATTTTGACTTGACTCCGAAAGGAAGGGATCATAATATGGCATTACATGTATCTGTTGAGTGCAGAGGGTCGACAATGTCGCACGTATTGGTTGACACCGGGTCGTCTTTGAATGTGCTGCCTAAGAAGGCTATGATGAAGCTGGATGTTCGAGGGATTTTGTGTACACCCAGCGATTTGGTAGTCAGAGCGTTTGACGGCACGCGGAGAACAGTCTTCGGATCGATTACCTTGCCTCTGCAAGTGGGGCCGGAAGTGTTTGCCACGGAGTTTTATATCATGGATATACAGCCTGCGTACAGCTGCTTGCTGGGAAGACCTTGGATTCATGGGGCAGGGGCAGTCACGTCTACCCTGCATCAGAAGTTAAAGTATATGGTCGGAGACAGTGTAGTCACCGTGTGCGGAGAAGAAGACATCCTGGTCAGCCATCTATCTTCGTTTAAATATGTGGAAGTCGACGGGGAGATCCACGAGACACCGTGTCAGGCGTTCGAAGGTTTGCGCATCAAGGACAAAGGCCCCAGGCCAAGCAAAGTGCCAGAGATAGCTGTCTCATCTTATAAAGAGGCTCAAGCGCTAGTGGAAGCAGGAGAAGCCAAAGGCTGGGGTAAAGTGTTGGACATTCCGGTGAAAATGGACCGGTTCGGACTGGGGTACCGACCGTCGTCATCAACTCCTTCCGTGGGGGCCCCTCATTTCAGAAAGTCAATCACCATCTCTGCCAGTGGAGTATGTCATGAAACTGTCAATGCTGCTTCGGAGTCCGATGAAGGGGACAGCGACTGTGATATGGATGCCTGGATTCAGCCAAGCACGCCAGGACAAGGACTGTGCAACTGGTCTATTCAGGAGCTTGTTCCTGTGACTTTTAAACAGTAATGCTTTGCTTTATTAATTGTTGAATAATCTGATGTCTTGCCTGGGGCATCAGGATTTGCTTAGGGCTGTGTTGTTATAAACATTGCGTGTTAATCATTAAATAAATGGCGTTTTTTCATGTGCAAATACCGTAATCCCTGTTTTTCTTGTTTTGTATTTTTCAATAAAATGGCAATGTGGTTATTCGCTTTATACGCATTTTGAAGCACTTAACCCTTTCTTTTGCAGGATAACATTTTCAGATGACATCCTTGAACCACCTATGACTCGTCCCGACTTCGAGCACCCGGTATTCCAGACCGAAGAAGAGGTTGCCGAAGATAGTGACGTTCCTGAAGAACTGTCTTGGTTAGTGAAGCAAGAGGAAAGAGCCATTCTGCCTCACGACGAGGTCATCGAAATTATCAATTTGGGGTCGGAAGGGGTTGAGAAAAATATTCGTATCGGAGCCGCACTGCAGAGTGATATCAAGCGAAAACTGGTTGAAATGCTCCGAGAGTATAATGATGTATTCGCTTGGTCGTATCAAGATATGCCAGGGCTCGATACAGATATGGTTGTGCATCGCCTGCCACTGAAAGAAGATTGCCCGCCTGTCAAACAAAAGCTTCGCAGAACACGTCCAGATATGGCAATGAAGATCAAAGAGGAGGTTCAGAAACAGTGGGACGCTGGTTTCCTGGCTGTGACGAAGTATCCTTCATGGGTTGCCAACATCGTACCAGTGCCAAAGAAAGATGGCAAGGTGCGAATGTGCGTGGATTATAGAGATTTGAATAAAGCAAGCCCAAAAGACGATTTTCCACTTCCTCACATTGACGTGTTGGTTGATAATACTGCTCAGTACTCCGTATTCTCCTTCATGGATGGCTTTTCAGGCTACAATCAAATTAAAATGGCACCAGAGGATATGGAGAAGACTACTTTCATAACACCTTGGGGAACATTTTGCTATAAAGTGATGCCCTTTGGCTTGAAAAATGCTGGGGCAACATATCAGCGTGCGATGACGACTCTCTTTCATGACATGATGCATAAAGAGATCGAAGTTTATGTTGACGATATGATTGCTAAATCCCAGACAGAGGAAGAGCATCTGGTGAATCTGTTGAAGTTGTTTAAAAGACTTAGAAAGTTCAGGCTGAGGCTGAACCCTAATAAATGCACCTTCGGGGTGAGATCGGGTAAACTGCTGGGGTTTATCGTAAGCGAAAGAGGAATAGAGGTCGATCCTGCTAAAATAAAAGCGATTCAAGAAATGCCGACGCCTAAAACAGAGAAAGAGGTGCGCGGGTTTTTAGGGAGGTTGAACTACATTGCCCGGTTCATATCTCACCTAACGGCCACGTGCGAACCATTATTCAAGCTGTTGAAGAAAGATCAAGCTGTAACGTGGAACGAAAATTGTCAAAAGGCGTTCGACAAAATAAAGAAGTATCTGCAGGAGCCTCCTATTTTGATACCCCCAGTGGCAGGGAGACCCTTGATAATGTATTTGACGGTTCTTGAGGGGAGTATGGGTTGTGTTCTCGGTCAACACGACGAGACAGGGAGAAAAGAGCATGCAATCTATTACCTGAGTAAGAAATTTACGGACTGTGAATCTCGATACTCAATGCTGGAGAAAACTTGTTGCGCGCTAGCCTGGGCCGCCAAGCGTTTGAGGCAGTACATGCTGAATCACACAACCATGCTCATCTCGAAGATGGATCCAATCAAATATATATTCGAAAAGCAGGCGTTGTCAGGTAGAATTGCCCGGTGGCAGATGGTCTTGACTGAATATGATATTCAATACGTCTCGCAAAAGGCGATAAAGGGGAGTGTGCTGTCTGAATATCTGGCGGAGCAGCCTATTGAAGAGTACCAATCGATGAGATTTGATTTTCCTGACGAGGATATCATGTATCTCAAGATGAAGGATTGTGAAGAGCCGTTACCAGACGAAGGACCAGAGCCGGGGTCCAAATGGCAGATGATATTTGACGGAGCTGTGAATGCTTACGGTAGCGGAATAGGGGCAATTATCACTACGCCACACGGGTCGCACATCCCGTTTACTGCCCGATTGACCTTTGCCGTTACTAACAATGAGGCCGAATACGAAGCTTGTATAATGGGGCTAGAAGAAGCCATTGATTTGCGAATCAAACATCTAGACGTATACGGAGACTCAGCTCTGGTGGTGAATCAGATCAAAGGGGAATGGGAGACACGGCAGCCTAATTTGATACATTATATGAATTATGCAAGGAGATTGTTGCCTTTCTTCGACAAGGTTGAATTGCATCACGTACCGCGGGCGGAAAATCAAATGGCTGACGCCCTTGCCACTTTGTCTTCCATGTACAAGGTCAATTTCTGGAACGAAGCTCCCCAGATCACTATCTCTCGGTTGGACAGGCCAGCTTATGTATTTGCTATTGATGAAGCATCTGATGACAAACCGTGGTATTTTGATATCCTTAATTTCCTGAAGAATAAAGAGTATCCGGCTGGGGCATCCAGTCAAGATCAGAAGACTCTCAGGAGATTAGCGGGTAATTTCTATTTGAACCCAGATGGCGTCTTATACAGAAGAAACCACGACTTGGTGTTGTTGCGTTGTGTAGACGAAAAAGAGGCAAAGCTTCTCATGGAGGAAATTCACGAAGGTGCCTTTGGCACGCATGCTGGTGGACATGCTATGACGAGAAAGTTGCTGCGGGCAGGTTACTTTTGGCTGACGATGGAAACTGATTGTTTCAAGTTCGCGAGGAAGTGCCACAAGTGCCAAATCTATGCTGACAAGATACATGTGCCTCCGAGTCCTCTAAATGTGATGTCATCTCCATGGCCATTTTCGATGTGGGGAATCGATATGATTGGAAAGGTTGAGCCGACGGCTTCTAACGGGCATCGGTTCATCCTAGTAGCAATCGATTATTTCACCAAGTGGGTGGAAGCGGCGTCTTACGCAAATGTAACGAAGCAAGTGGTGGCTAGATTCATCAAGAGAGATATCATTTGCCGATATGGGATTCCCGAGCGGATAATCACTGATAATGGTTCAAATCTGAACAACAAAATGATGAAGGAGCTCTGTCAGAATTTCAAGATCGAACATCACAACTCCTCCCCTTACCGACCCAAAATGAATGGCGCTGTCGAAGCGGCCAATAAGAATATCAAGAAGATTGTCCAGAAAATGGTGGTGACTTATAAAGATTGGCATGAAATGCTACCCTTCGCATTGCACGGTTATCGTACGACGGTACGCACATCAACCGGGGCAACTCCGTTCTCATTGGTATACGGAATGGAAGCGGTACTACCATTGGAAGTTGAGATCCCTTCTCTAAGGGTGTTGCGAGACGTTCAGCTGGACGAGGCAGAATGGGTAACGAATAGATTGAACCAACTGAGTTTGATGGATGAGAAGAGGCTAGCTTCTCTGGCATACGGTCGTTTGTACCAAAGACGAATGAAGAAAGCGTACGATAAGAAGATACTTCCGCGAAGCTTTCAGACGGGCGACCTTGTGCTGAAAAGGATTCTCCCGCCGCAAGCAGATCACAGGGGCAAGTGGACCCCCAACTACGAAGGGCCATACGTTGTCAGTAAGGTCTTTTCAGGAGGAGCGTTGTTGTTGTCCACCATGGACGGAGAAGACTTTGCGTCACCTGTAAATTCGGACGCAGTTAAAAAATACTTTGCTTAAAATAGACCCGCTGGACAAAAAAAAAAGAGAGAGTCCAGGCAAAAATGGGGCATCCTGGCGAACCAAAAACAGAATGAAAGGTTCGGGCAAAAGTTAGGGATAAATTGAAAAAATGTACACCCGCGAAGTTGAAAACCTACACTGGGCGGCTTCGGCAAAAAGGGGTATCCCGGTGAACTGAAAACCCGTAAAGGGCGGTTCACGCAAAAGTTAGGGATGTGAAAAGCAAATGACTGCGGTCCGAATTTGATATTGCAATGAGCATCAATGCGGGAGAATATATTTGAGGAGTCAGTTATCGGATGCAATCTCTTCAGAAGTGGGGATACCGGGAAAGCATTAGAGTCGGACGAGTCATGGGAGGATCAGTTCGTGGTGTTCATCTGCATCCAGTTGCCGACATGTGTACAAAATTTAATTTGTCAATATTTATGCTTCTTGTGAATATTTGACTACTTGTATATTTGCTTTGCGTAGCTTCCTCTTTTCAGGAGTTACCTCCCGTGTACAAAAACTCCGCCCATTCAGTGGCCCAATCAATGAAAATGTGTTATTCAGTACTTGATGCCTGTTCTTTACTGTTTTGCGCATGATAAAACGCCTAAGTTTGATGAAGCTAGCATGAGTATAACATCACTGGCCCTTGCCAACAATCATTAAAGCGTTGAATTGACTGAGTGTAACGTCACTAACCTGAATTGATTTGATTGCATAGGCTTGTCGTGTCTTGTTTGTGTTGTTGCAGGTTTCATAACCATACGAGAAGGATGATCAAAAGATTGCAATAATGAAAGACTCAGTCCTCACGCAGGTCATGCATGTTCTTCCTGAAGAAGGATAGAATTCCCTAGCTAGCCGTAGCTTATCCAAAGGACGTGCTCCAGAAAAGTTACTCGTCCTCAACAGAGTTTGGCGATTCCAAGATCGTAAGGCTGTATTCAGATAGGTTCATCGTTCCCCGCAGGGTCAGGCACTCTCCCCCAGCAGGGTCAGTTAATTTTCCCCAAGAGAATCCAGCCATCCCCAGAGGAATTCTCTTTGCAAGTGTTTTCATTCCTTCCAGTGGAATTCGAAGATTATGACTCTCCCAAGCAGAGTTGATGGCGGTTCCTGTCATTTATTTTGTCAGAGATACTGGTGATATCGGTTCAAGTTCCAGCAGAAAGTCCGATCGTACTGTGCACGTCTGCTATTCCCCAACAGAGTTATATTCCCCAGCAGGGGGTTACCTCACCAAGGTGTTTGGTTTGAGTTCCCAATTTCCCAGCAGGGGTTGATATTACCCTTCCAGCATTTATTTTGCTGGAATAATTCTGTAGCATCTGGCTATTCCCCGCGGAGTCGGCATTATCCCTCCAGCATTTATTTTGCTGAAGCAGTTTCTGTACTCTAATAGTTCAGGTAAAGAGAGCGCTTGCTCAAATGAACAACCAAACATTCGAGATCTCGGCAGGAGATATTCAATGATAATGTCAGTTTCGGCAGTATTCCCCACAAAGTCTGCAGGATAAGTTTCTCTTTGTCCCCAAGCAGAGTTACTTATGGCCCCACCAGAGTTTTTGTTGAAGTTCCTCTAGTCCGATCAGCGGATTGTTTCCTTCAAAGGTGTTGTTACGTCAACATTCAAAGGGTTTCCGTGAATCAGAATTTTAGAGGCCACCGCCGGTTATCAGAGCAGGCGTCCGATAGTTGGTTTCCCGACATCCCCAGTAGAGTTCGTCTCAAAGTCGCTGTCACGTCAGTGCTGAGAAGTTTGTAGGTGTGGATCAGTGGAGGACCAAGTCCTGATGTGGACAATTTATTCCTATATTGACGGGATTTCTTCAGAAGTGGGCGTCCTAACGTGGACAGGTTTGTTTTACCGGATTGGTAAGGTGTGTTAGTCCTGACGTGGATAGATTCGGTTTCTCGAAATTTGGGGAAGGGGAGGTCATGACGTTGACGAAAGTGATTACTCTTTGTGTTGGTGTCCTGACGTGGACAAATTATTTCCCCAGTGGGTCGAGGGTGTAAGTCCTTACGTGGACAAGTCTTATTTCCTCAGCGGGTCGAAGACGCCTGAGTCCTAACGTGGACAAATCAAGACGAGATCAGTGTCCTTACGTGGACAAATCAAAGAAATTATCACCACTAATGTGGAGAAGCGGGTCCTGACGTGGACGATGTAGTCCTTACGCGGACATATCAACAGAAGTGATTCCTAACGTGGAAAGATGGAGATTCCTTACGCGGAAAAGATGTAGTCCTTACGCGGACATATCAGAATAGGTTTCCTTACGTGGAAAGAGATGATTCCTTACGTGGAAAAAGATAGTTTCCTTACGTGGAAAAATGAGTCCTGACGCGGACAAATCGAGAAAGAGTTGGTATTCCTTACGTGGAAAGATCAGAGTCCTTACGTGGGCGTATCAAGAGCTTTCCTTACGTGGAAGAAAAATGGTTTCCTTACGTGGAAAAACGAGTTTATTCCTTACGTGGAAAGATTGAGTCCTCTCGCGGACATATCAAAGCTGATTCCTGACGTGGAAGAAGATTATTCGTGAGGTCCTTACGTGGACAGATTCAAGAAAGGATGGTTCCTGACATGGAAGAGTAGTACACTCCTTACGTGGAAAGTTGAGTCCTGACGTGGACAGGTTCAGAATCAAAGGTTGGATTCCTTACGTGTAAAGATCGGAGTCCTGACGCGGACATAGCAGGTGGTATTGGAGTCCTTACGTGGACAGAGTGATATAGTTCTCCTTATGTGGAAAGAAGATTGCTTCCTGACGTGGAAAGATGAAAGGTTTAGTCCTAACGTGGACAGATTCGGACGATGTTATTCCTAACGTGGACAAGTGTTACTCCTAACGTGGAAGTATTTTATTCCTAACGTGGACGATTCAGTTTATGGAAATGCGGACGAATTATCCCCAGCGGAGTTGCCGAGATTTTTCTGGGTTAACAGCAAGTGGAGTCCTAACGTGGACAGGTTCTAGTTGAGATTTCTTCGTATTAACGACAGACAGAGTCCTAACGTGGACAAGCAAGCAATCTGTTATGGCATAATCCTCTTCAGAACGATGAAGACAATCCTCAGCACGGTCGCGCGAGATCAGTGGGTTGCCGTAACAATTAAATTCAGCTGACGAATGTCGTTCCCCAAGCAGGAGCGCAGTTTATTTCTGCGGTTGGCAAATTTCTGGTTTCACTAGTATTCAACCGTCTCGTACCGCGAATGTCTGAAGGCTCCGGGCTCTTCATCCAATCGGGTCCAAGTCGCTTGAATAGGGGCAGCTGTTGCACCCTAAAATTTGCCCAACCTTATTCCTTGGTTCATGTTTTAATATCATCAGCATTTGCATATAGAGTCATGTACATAGACTAACCATCTGCATAGCATAAGCATAGCAAGTCATTCAACAGGGGACCAATCATTATTATCATCTCTAGAGGCCTAGCAAGAGGTTATCATCATAATTCTATCTCATTCAAGTCATCAGGAAAGAATTTGAAAGCAAAGAGTTCAGCAGATCAAGCCTTGAGTCCATCTCCTAGCTGAGGGTATCTGAGGATCAACAAGAGGGTTGTGAGCTGTGAAGTGGAGGCATGGAGAGCATCTAGACCTTATGAGAGACTTAGAAAGTCATTTGGAGAAGGAGACAAGTCATTGATGAGAGCACAAGAGCTATAGTTGAAGGCAGTCAACTAGGGTTTCATCTGGGTCAACCCTAGGTCAACCCTGGGTCAATTGACTGATTTAAGAGGGCATTCAAGTCTATTGGAGAGACGTGGGGTTCATCATTGAACATATGAAGAAGGATATGGAGATATGCCAAGGAGAATTCAAGAGAAATCAAGGAGAAGAGGAGTGTCTAAATTAGGGTTTCTGTGTAAAATCCCCTAGTTTAGGTCAAATTTCCAAGCAAGATAAGTCAAAATGCTAGCTTCAAATGGCTTCTTGGCCAACATGAAACTTGTAGAGGATCTCAAGACCTTTAATTTGAGTTGTGGAAGACCTCAAGGAGATTTATAGAACTCAAGTTATGGTCCTTACAAGTTACAGGTCATCTGAGGTATCTGAATTTTTGTCTGTGAAAGTGACTTGACTTCCAAGCAATTTTTACCCCTCAAGGAGATTTCAAATGAATTCTTGGTCAACATAAGAATTGTTCCTCATTGTCTTAGCTTTCTAGAATGGTATGGCATGCCTTCATATGATGTGTAGAACTCAACTTATGGTCTTGGCAAGCAAAGGGTATTTTGGGCATTTGTGAATTACAGGTCATTTTAACCTATGTCCAAAACTCATACAAGGAGGTCTCAAATGAAAAAACTTCCAACATCAAACTTGCTCCAAATGGGATTTTAAGTCTAGAAAGAAGGTCACAAATTATTGGAGAAGCTCATAACATGGAGTTGCATGATTGGTCAAAATATGAACTAAAATGGCTTATAAAGTGAATAAATTCAAAGTGAAAAATGGTTTGGGAGATTTCTAAGTCCAAATGGAGACTTCCAATATATGATTTTGAATGGAAAAACAATTCTAAGAACAATGGTTCAAACACTTTTTTGAGTTTAGAAGGAAAAAAAGAAGTTATCTTTGGTTACTTGTAATTGAAGAAACACTTCAAAAATGGATCAAAGTTGGAAAACAAGGGAATGTGCAAGATGGATCTAGAATGTACCATTGGGGTCTATATAAGCATGAAATGAGAATTTGGCAAGGGTTGGCTTCATTTGCACCAAGAATTCCACAAATTCCCTCATTCTTTTTCATTGAAGTTTTCATTCCAATCTCACAAAACCTTCACCAATTCTCATCCACATCAATTCAATCTTGTTCCATCATCATCATAGATCATAATTGAAGCAAAGACTTGGTGATTAGGATCCATTTTCATGCACCATATTCAAGAACATCAAAACTACAAGTTCAAGTGGACAGCATAATTCAAGCAAGGAATCTCCAAAATTTTGCATACAGAATTGAGTACTGAATTTGTGAATCAAGATCCAAGTCTCAAAAGCTTCATATCCTCAATCTTCCATAACTGTTTTCAAGCTTGTGCACCAGGTATGTTTTCATTCGATTTGCTTGATTCAGTTAGTTAGGCATGAGTTTGTTAGTTTAGACATGATCTAGGTGGTTAGGAGATTAGTTTAGATGAATTTGGAGAGGTTTGGTGATGGTTGTGAGCAGGTGCAACGAACTGTTAGTGCTTGAATCTCTTGGATTAATGCGTTAGAATGTTAGTTTGATTGATCAGATTAATAACCATTAGTTGTAGATTAGTTTAGGTTAAGTTTGGGGAAGAATTGAGTTGGTGCATATCAGTGTAATTTCATGGTGACAAGAGTTTGATACCATCGGGTTGAAGGATTTATTGAATTTCAGACTGAATTGAAACCACAGGATTGTAGAGGGAGAGATTTAGCATGATTTTCATGTTTACATCGTGTGGATTGGTTGCTTGTAGAGTGAGAACAGAGTGGGAGAAAGTGTGCTCGTGCATGGAGGTTTAATGGAGAAACCCTAATTCTAACAGGTCAAGTGAGGAAGACGCAATCGTGGCCGTGTATTTGTTATTGGACTTTTGACTTAGAAGGAGATCCAAGGGCCATCATTCAATCTGATTTGTGGAGGGAAAGAAGCTGGCCAAAACGCGCCGTTTCATTAATTGAAACGGGCGGGCCTGAGCGCTAGTTGCTATTCAAACCCCCAGCCATGAGGCCCAAAGTCATTTTCAACGTGAATCTGTTACTTCCCTCACCCCCAGCGCGTTTTTATTATTCCATTGATTCTGAATTGAAGCTGGGCCTTGGTAAAACTGCTATACGCACCCCTGTCTGTGTGGCCCATCCAGAATTGAACTGGGCGTGATTGATATTCTAACCCCCCTCCCTCATTTTTAATTCAATTTTATTTTCTTAATTCCATTTTAATTTTTACCAATTTCATAAATTCATAACTAATTCATAAAAAATGCATTTTAATCCATTCTTTTTACCATATTTTCTTTAGGATGTCTAGAATATTATAGAAAAATAAAATTTCATTTTTATTTTTATTTCATATTTTTTCCATATTTTCTAAATAAATGTCATATTAAATAGATTCATCTCATGCATCATTTTAATAATTTTTGTTCTCTTACATGCTTTAATATTTTTTGGTCATTCTTTTTAGATTGTTTAGATGAGGTCTTCAACTTGTAGAAATAGTTTAGTTCCCATTTTTAGAGATTAATTTTAGGTGATTAATAAATGCTTGAACATCATGTACAAAACTAGGGTTTTAAGTGACAACTTAAGAAGTTTGATTTCATTTCCCTTAGGACTTAGGTTTTGATTAGATTAGTTATGGGACTATAGGGGCTATGGGTAGCTATTAGATCCCTTAGAAAAGTCAGGATTCCCCTACTGCTATTATTACTGTCTGTATATCTGATTGTCTGGTGTGGTGTGCCCTCTGGGGATTATTGCTTGCTTGTTTGGGTATGGGGGTTTATCTGGGGCCCTTGGGAGAGCTGAAGACTTGTGAAGATGAAGACCATTGGAGATTCAAAGATTGAAGACCAACTTCCAGAGTTGAAGAAGAGATTCTTGCTAGCAGATGCTGAGGAGACTAGGGTTTAGGAGCTAGGCGGAGCTCTAGGTTAGAAAGTTTGTTTCTCAAACATGGATTGCCTTGTCTGCATCCATTCTTCTCTGTGATTCAGAGTCTCTCTAAGACACTCACCCCCTTCCTTTGGAAGGCTTGGTGATGGTGTCTATGAGATAGAACTCTTGAGAGAAAATGTCTCTTGTGTTAGAAGCAGTTTGTTCACCACCCTTGGTAGTCAACTGATTGCTTAACACCCAATTCACTCTTATGACTAATCCCTCATCCTGGAGGTTTGAGCTTGAAGAAAAGCCATTGCAGATAGAAGACTAATGATCAAAGCCCTTGCCTGAAGGCCATGAGGATGGAGATTGATGCTTGTTGAAGCTTGTAGCTGATTGGAGATTACTTGAAGCCAGATGTTGATCCAGAGCTGCTGATGCTGTTTCTTTTGGCTGTTGTATTTCATCTGCTGATGTATTGATTGGTTTTCCTGACTGTATTGTTTGCTGTTTACCCTGTTGGGTTGGAAGTGAAGCCTGTTCACTTTTGCCTATTGTTTTCTAGGTTCGAGGTTGAGTGGGACTCCCTTGCCTCGCTTGTATTGTTGCATCCATGCATTTTACTGTCTTACTGTATATATCTGATATTGTTTCTGTTTCTGCCTATCCCGTAGGATCTCTGTTTCTCTCTGTGCAAGAGAGGAGCATGATAGACACTAGGTCTTAACCCATGCATGATAACGTTAGGTTAGTTTGTTTCCCTTTGCAACCGTAGGTTAGAGTTCTGTCTCTTCTTTCTTAAAACAAACAGAAAAACACCATAAAGATTTCAAACACAATAAAAGACACTTCTTCCGTAAAAGAATGTGAACTCATCAAGACGTCATTTTTGTCCTCTTGGACTGTTAATCAGAAAAACCTTTTTCAGAAGGAATAAAATTAACCAAGACAAGCTTGTGTCGTACGTGGCCCGAACTACGTTTGCTCTGATCTTTCATGCCGTATGAAAGTACGTAGGCATAGGATGCGATATCCTAGCGAGCAACCTTCCCCTCCTTTCCCGTAGGTAGGCGAACTACGTTGACTCTGATTTCTCGTTCCAGACGGGAATACGTAGGCATAAAGTGCGATACTTTGCCGAGTCATTTTTATTTTTTCATTTTATTTTCTTTTTAACCCTTGACCTATAGTTTAGATAGAATAACAATCCATACCCGAAAACAAGCGTGGATCCCGTCGAGTACGACGGACGTGAGGGGTGCTAATACCTTCCCCTTGCGTAACCGACTCCCGAACCCAGGTTTTGGTTGCGACGACCATACCTTTCCCGTGTTGTGCGAGGTTTACTCTGAGCGTTTCCTTTCCCTCCCGTGGGATAAATAACGCACGGTGGCGACTCTTCTGTTCAGCCGGCGCCGATTTTCGCAGTAGCGACACGGTGATGCAGGGTGCTTCGATTATCCGACGGTGATGTCAGATTTAGTTCTCCAGCAGTGATGCAGGGTACTTCGATTGTCCGACGGTGATGTCAGATTTAGTTCTCCAGCGGTGATGCAGGGTACTTCGATTGTCCGACGGTGATGTCAGATTCAGTTCTCCAGCGGTGATGCAGGGTATTTCGATTATCCGATGGTGATGTCAGATTTAGTTCTCCAGCGGTGATGTTGGGTATTTTGATTGTCTGACGGTGATGTCAGGTCGATATTTCTCCAGCTAGTTACCGTGCAGCTAATATTGCAGTATTCGAAGATTTGTTCCCCGCAGAGTACCGTGTGCTCGTGCAGTTGGCAAATTTTCGGGTTTACCGGTATTCAATCGTCTCGCACCTCGATTGGGTGAGAGCCGTTCGCTTCTCACCCAGTCAGGTTCAAGCCGCTTGAATAGGGGCAGCTGTTGCACCCCAAAATTTGACCAACAATTATTTATTCATTGAGTGTTTGAAAGTGGATACCTTCATCAGAAAGTTCAAGAGATCCTCAGAGGAAGTGGATTGAAACCAGGGTTGTGTGCTTCATAGCTTGAGAGTTGTGGGTGCCCCTCAGATGATTCTGAGACTTTGAGAATGAACTTGATGTTTTGAGAAAGCCTATGAGATGTCTTGATAGCCTTCATGAAGCCCAGAGAAGTCATTATGCAAGAGTTCAGAAGATTCAACCATGAATGGTAGAATTAGGGTTTTGACTGGGTCAACCCTAGGGTAACTGAAAATTTGGAGAAGGTTGAGACCTAATCCAAGGGCCATGAGATCATGGAATGATGCATAGAGATGATATAAAGATGATTCCTAGGCCAACTCATCATGAGTGAGGAGTTTGAGAAGTTTCAAGTCAGGGTCCCCAAGGATTGTCAGTGAAAAACCCTAATTTGATCCCTATATTCCAGGCAGTTTTAGCTCTAGATGTGATTGATATCTCATCTTCCCCATAACATGAATGTTGTAGAGCTTGTTCTAAGCTTTAATTTGAGTGGTGGAAGTCCTTGATAGGAGTTACAGAGCTCAAGTTATGGTTTGGACAAATTACAGGTCAGCAGAGGTGTGTGAATCTGGGTCCTTGAAAGTCACCCAACTTGCAGACAACTTTTGCCCTAGTAGGAGGATTCCTATGATTTCTTGGTCAACATGAATGTTGAAGAGCATCTTCTTAGCTTTAATTTGAGTTGTAGAAGTCCTTGATTGGATTTGTGGAACTCAACTTATGGTTTGAACAAGGCAGGGGTATTTTGGTCATTTGTCAGTTATAGGTCATTTTATCCAATGCCTAAAACTCCTATTTCCAAGCCTCAAATGGAAAAACTCAAAACATGAAAGTTGTTCAAAATGTGATTTTAAGTCTAGAAAGAATGTCACAAATTGTTGGAAAAGCTCATAGCATGAGATTACATGATTGGTCCAAAATGAACTAAAAATGGCATATAAGTTTGAAAAGTTGAATTTGGAAATTGGTTTGGAAGATCCACAAATCCAAAATAGGTCATCCAATATATCATTTTGATTGGAAAAATCATTTTGAGAACATTGGTTTAGCTAGAATTTTGATTTGGAGCTTTAAAATGGGTGATGCTTTGAAAAATTGTTACTTGAAAAAGAAGGCAATGTTGAAAAACCTTACACAAGCCAAAGATGAGCTTGTTTTTCACTCATCCCTTCTCAATATCTCATGTAAGGATACTTTAAGACCAAATGGCAAGGCATGAGGCATGGAATATGAGAAATCCAACTTGTCTCCACATGAGATTTTCAAGAACTTTCCACACTTTTCTAGATGATTCTAGAAGGATCCAGCTTCTTCCATCCATCATTATAAGAAGGATGATCTTCATAGTGTTCAAGGTTGGTGATAGCAAGAGGATTCAGAGAGGAGAGAGAGAGAGAAGCATCCATTGAAGAGGTTTCTTCAAGTTGAAGCAACTCTGATTTTCTTCCATTGCAGACCTTCTCCACCATCACAAGTGCAAACAGAAAGTTTCTCACCATTGTAGGAGCATCTTGAAGCAATTACAAGGCTTGCAACCTCCTCCACGAGCACCTTCCATCATTACTTGACAGGTTCTTTCTCCTCCTTAATCCTCTTTATTTATTTAGTTTTAGTTCATTCTTTAGGTGTAGAATTAATATGCTAGGATAGAAGATCAATTTCTGAGAGTTTGAGAGCTCTGCGTGAGGTTTCATGGCAGGTGAGTGATTCTTTAATCTTCAAGAACTAGTTGTTTAGGGCGTTCTAATTAGCATGAGTTAGGTTAGATTGACTAGGGTAGCATGTAGAGCAGGGTTAGATCCTTAGGTTGAAGCTTCACCATGGTTGATCTCAGGTGATCATGGTGGAACCATGATCTTGAAGTCTTCTGTTAGGGCGATCTAGGGAGAGTTAGGGGAAAGTGAGCGTATGGCTGTGTTCCTCTTGAGGTATAGAGCATTTTTCGTTTTGGAATCGTGTTGAATCATGGCGTGTAGAGAGAGAACGAGGGAGAAGAAGATTAGGGCATGGAGGAGAGGGTTTCTGAAAACCCTAGTTATGTTTGGGACGATGAAGGAGGTCCATTGGATTGGTCTCAAGGTTTGACAAATTAATCTCATCCAACGGCTGTGAGTGAATCTGAGAAAGGGAGGGAAAGATTCAAATAATGAAACGCGGTCGTTTCATTTAACCAGCGTTCTGGGCTTAATTCCTATCCCCACCCCCCTTTTATCTGGCCCATTCTGATTTGAACTGGCGCGTGTGCTATTCATACCCCCCTCCCTTTAATTGATTTATTTCTTTTAATTTTCTTTTAATATTTTTCTGTCTTTGAAAATTCATTAAAAATTGGAAATTAACTCTTTTTTAATGCTTCTTTTTTCTATGATTAGACCATTTTGTGTAGAAAATATTAAAAATGAAAATGGGATTTTATTTTTAAGTTTAGTATTTTTAATAGATTTTTCTTTTAAGTAGCTTTTATAATGTTTAGTTTTGTATCATGATTTTGTAAGAATTGTTTTAGGACCTTCCCTTAGGTTTTTCTATCCATTCTTTTTTGTGCAATTAGATGATGAATCATAGTTCCCCATAGGATTTTTTCTAGAATTTTAGAATTAAATTTTGATTAGTTTAAGTAGGGTAGATGTAGGGTATCCTAATTAGGGTTTAGATTGTGTTTAGGTGATGAATTCCTTTCTTTAGATAAGTTTTGTCTTGATTTTTAGGTAGAGGCCTATATAGATGTTATGAATAGACTTTGAAGACCCTTGTGAATAATTGATAGATTTTTCCCCCTTAGTTTAGCATTTTTAGGTATTTTCTGAAGTTGCCTATTGATTTTGTCTCCCCTGTGGTTATCTGTTCATCTTTGGGGTTCATTGTGGGGAATTTGTTGAGGGGCTTGTGTTGCCTTGAAGACCTTGATGGAGAGCATCATGAAGAGAAGATGGTAGATCAAGACCCAGAGATCCAGAGCTTGGCTTGTCCCCTGTCTGTGAGGTTTGAGATCCTGAAGTTTGAAGGAAGTTCATGGTACTTTCCGGAGGAAGGCACTATGAATGACTTTCATTCTTTCTTCTCACCTCTTTCTCAAGTATCCAATGATGTTGGAGCCAACTTGTGAGTTTAATTTCTCCTGAGGAGGAATGTAAACTGATCACAGTTGTTGAGCCACGTAGGATACGACTCCTAAGTGGAAGCCTCCTAGTACTTTCCTGAGGAAGGTCCTATGAGTCTATTCATTTAGTTCCACTAGTTCAGATAGGATTTCCTAAGTATCCAATGATGTTGGAGCCAACTTGTGAGTTTAATTTCTCCTGAGGAGGAATGTAAACTGATCACAGTTGTTGAGCCACGTAGGATACGACTCCTAAGTGGAAGCCTCCTAGTACTTTCCTGAGGAAGGTCCTATGAGTCTATTCATTTAGTTCCACTAGTTCAGATAGGATTTCCTAAATATCCAGTGATGTTGGAGCCTGCTTGTGAGTTTAATTTCTCCTGAGGAGGAATATAAACTGATCACAGTGGTTGAGCCACATAGGGTATGACTCCTGAGTATACACCTCCTAGTGCTTTCCTGAGGAAGACACTATGAGTCTGCTTGCTTAGCTCCCTTTCTTTGGTAAGCTTGTTCTGAAGCTTGAAGATTGGGATGGATTTCTCCTGTTTAGGGTCTTGCTCTAGTGCTTAGATTTGATTCAGATCCTGTGATTAGGGTTAGGATTAGAGAGTAGATTCTTTCTTTCTCAAGCATGTGTGTTTGTTTGCCTGTTGGCACTTCATTTCTTTTATCTGTTATTGCTTGATAGCATGTTGTTATTTTTAGTATGATTACTTTTATTTCATGACTGGCTTGAGGTCGAGACGAGCTTGTGGAGGCTGAAACCCCACACACATTTCCTCCCTCACTTGCATTGCATGCATTTTACTGTTAAAGCTGATGCTTTTGTCTATTTTGGTGTATCATTGACATGATCCCTTAGGACTCTCATTTCTTCTGATGAGGATTTGATGATAGACCTTTAGGTTGAAACCTATGCATGACAACATCTAGGAGTTCCCTGTTCAAACCTCAACCATAGGATGAATCCATGGCATGATAACAGTAGGACTTGATAGTCTCCCTCCTAGTTGAGCCATTTTAACCCGTAGTTTCCCGAACTACGTGTGCTCTGATCTTTCATACCAGATGAAAGTACGTAGGCATAGGATGCGATATCCTAGCGAGCAACCTTCAACCTTTCCCCATAATCCTTCGTAGGCCGAACTACGTTGACTCTGATTTCTCATTCTCTGATGAGAATACGTAGGCATAAAGCGCGATGCTTTGCCGAGTCATTTTTTCTTTTCTCTTTCAGCCAGCCTTGATAGGTAGATAGATTATAACCAACCCGTCCAAGTAAACAAACAAGCGAGGATCCCGTCGAGTACGACGGACGTGAGGGGTGCTAATACCTTCCCCTTGCGTAACCGACTCCCGAACCCAGACAATGGTTGCGATGACCTTGTCTTACCCTTTTTCGTCAGGTTTTTCCGATCGTTTCCTTTCCCGCTCTGAGGGATAAATAACGAAAGGTGGCGACTCTTCTGTCATGCCGGCACCTTATTTTCGCGCAAGCGACCCATACATGCTGAATTAGAGAGCCATCCATGGAAGATTGAAGAGCTAGGGTTTGAAGTTTCAAGATCCATAACAGTTTCGAATCTCTTCATCCAAGCATTTTCCATACATTCTTTTGCAAACAGAAAGCTCCTCATCAAGCAAGGATCATTCTCGAAGGATTACGAGCATTGGATTGGACTGGAACCACCTCTGCCATAGCTACCTAGCAGGTTGGTGAATTCTCCTCTATCTCCTTGTTTATGTGTTAATTAGGTAGAAAGAATAGGTTAGAACTGTTAGGGTTGATCAGATGATTGAATTCAGAAAGTTAGGGTGAATTTCGTGAGGATTGATAACATGGTGATGAATCTTTCAAGATCAAGAACTCATAGATTATTGAGCAATAATCCACATGTGATAGCTTAATGAAACCAGTGCAATATGAAGAACACATTAATACCATTAGAATCAAGAATTGTGAGATTCCATTGCAGTGTAAAGTTGGTGAACCAGAGGTTTCTATCTATCGGGTTTGGAGTTCTAGGGTTTTTAGGGAGAGATATTGGCATGGATGGATTCCTGAGAGATTGTAGTGTGATTTTGCTTCTTATAGTTTTTGATTTCATTGCGAATTGAGAGAGAACGAATGGATTGAAAATTCGTGCATGGAGCTGTAAAACTGAAACCCTAATATTCATTTGGGGAAGACGACACCATGGTCGTTGGATCAAGTCCAAATCTTGACTTTTTAAACCAATCTGACGGCCGAGATTCAAACTCAGAAACGGAGGGAGTCCACAACGCTGAAATGCAGCGTTTCATTTAATGAAACGCGTGGGCCTGGATCCAATGTTACTATCCTCACCCCCACCAGCGAGCCCAATGGAAAATGAACTAGGAATTCATGCTAAATGCACTGCGTGTTTACCCCTTTTTTCTTTTATTTTTTATTTGATTTTCTTATGCATATTGGGCCTTGCGCGTTTGATTTTCACACCTCCCATCCCTGGCCCATCTGGAGAATGAACTGGGCGCATTACTTGTGACACCCCTCCCCATTTTAATTCATTTCTTGATTTTATTTTCTTTTATATTTTTAGCATCTTGTAAAATCCATATAAAATTGAAAAAAGCTTATTTTTAATTGATTCTTTTTGTGGTAGATTCATAATTCTGTTAAGAAAAATATCCAATAATAAAAATAGCATTTTATTTTGTTTTAATATTTTTTGTGCATTTTTCTGTTAAATAGCTTTTTAAGTGGTTTAGTTTAGTACATAAATTTGTTGATTTTAGTTCAATTAGCTCCCCTTAGATTTAGGGTCCATTCTTTTTAGGGTGATTAACTTAGGACTTTAGTTTCCTCATAGGATTTAATTCATAATTTTAGGATTAATTTTTAGATGATTTGATTAGGTGAGATTAGAGTGGTTAAAATTAGATATGTGAGATAGATCATTTCTTTTAGGAATTTTGATTTGATTTTGGGGTATGGGACTATAGGGGTTATGGGTAGATAATAGATCCCTTAGAAATATTAGGCTTCCCCTACTGCTACTAGTATATTGCTTGTATTTGATTGACTGTGTGGTGTGCCCTCTTTAGGGTTATTATTTGACTGTGTGGGGTATTGGGTTTGTTTGGGGCTTGGGGTTTGAGCTGAAGACTGTGTTGATGAAGCCCATTTGAAGATTAAGGAATGAAGACCAACTTCCAGAGTTGATGAGGAGTATCTCTTGCTGGCAGCTGTTGAAGGTTGTAGGGTTTAGGAGTTAGGCAGAGCCTTAGAGTTGGAAACTTGATTCACAAACATGGAAGGTCTTGTTTGCCTCCATTCTTTCTCTATGATTCAAAGTCTCTTTTAAATATCCACCTCCTTCCTTTGGAAGGATTAGTGAATGTGTTTAAAAGATAGAACTTTTGAGAGAAAATTGTCTGTATAATGTTAACACTCAGTGAGCCACCCTTGGTAGGCAATTGACTGTTTAACATCCATTTCATCTTGTTGACTGATATTCATCTTGGAGATTGAGACTTGAAGAAAAGCCATTGCAGATTGAAGACTGGTGATAAAGACTTTGCTTGAAGGCTGTGAAGATAAAGACTGAGGCTTGCTTGAAGCTGGTAGATGTTTGGAGATGACTTGAAGACAGATGCTGATGAAGACTGCTTTGTTGTTTAGTTTTTGCTGTTGATAATTCTTGATGTATTGTGTGAATTTCCCGGACTGTATTGTTTGTTGTTTAACCTGTTGGGTTGAAAGTGAATTCTGTTCACTTTTGCCTATTGTTTTCTAGGTTCGAGGTTGAGTGGGACTCCCTTGCCTCGCTTGTATTGTTGCATCCATGCATTTTACTGCTTTATTGTATATATCTGCTGTTTCTGTTGTCGTTTATCCTTTAGGATATCTGTTTCTCTCTGCGCAAGAGAGGGGCATGATAGACATTAGGTGTTAACCCATGCATGATAACATTAGGGTAGGGTTTATTCCCTTTTAACCCTAGGATTTTTAGAGTATCATCTCTTCTTTCTTCAAAAACAACAAAAAAAAACACTAATAAAGGTTATAACAGAAATCAATTCATTTCTTCCGTCAAAAGATTTGAACAAACATCAACCTTTTTGCAATAAGAAAACCCTTGTTCAAGGTGAGATTTTTCATAAAAGACACTTGAACAGCTTGTGTCGTGCGTAGCCCGAACTACGTTTGCTCTGATCTTCCATGCAGTGTGGAAGTACGTAGGCATAGGATGCGATATCCTAGCGAGCAACCTTCCCCATATTCCCCCCGTAGTTAGGCGAACTACGTTGACTCTGATTTCTCGTTCCAGACGGGAATACGTAGGCACAAAGTGCGATGCTTTGCCGAGTCATCTTTTCTTTTCTTTTCAGACCTCGTCCTTTAGTTTAGATAGAAGTGTAATCCGTACAAACCAAGAAAGCGTGGATCCCATCGAGTACGATGGACGTGAGGGGTGCTAATACCTTCCCCTTGCGTAACCGACTCCCGAATCCAGGTTTTGGTTGCGATGACCATACCTTTTCCCATTTTTTGCGAGGTTTACTTCGAGCGTTTCCTTTCCCTCCTTTGGGATAAATAACGCACGGTGGCGACTCTTCTGTCAGCCGGCGCCGATTTTCGCAGTAGCGACAGCTGGCGACTCTTCTGTCAGCCGGCGCCGATTTTCGCAGTAGCGACAGCTGGCGACTCTGCTGGGGACTCCAACGGTTCCCTACGCGAGTCAATCCTAGCGCTTGTTTTCCCGTCGTGGGCTTTGTATGGATTTACATTTCTGTATTTACATTTCAGCATTTTATTATCATTATTATTGCTGTATTGTGGGTTTGATGGGGGTTCTATGATTGAGAGATAAGCCGGACCTGGGCTTGAGTGCACCTAGAATTAGAGTAGAGATTAGTGGGGGTGTGCATGCTTTGCATGTACTAGCTTCCCGCGAAATCTACGCTCGGACGAGGTCTTTCTGGTTGACTTCCTGTTTCACCCTTTGGGTGCAGTGGGCTGTTGGTTAGTTGGATTGTCGACTCCGGGGACCTATCATTTGGAAGTTGGCCAAGTGAGGCCTCTTCAGGACTTGATGATGCCACTCCTTCTGGGAATCGTATCATCAACCCTGAAATTCTGTGACGCCAACGACCGCATAGGATGTCGTACCTTGTGCCAGTTATAGGGACATCTACCTGTGAGAGAGACTTGGGGCATGCAGGTAACTTGACCTTCAGACTACCGGTTCATTTCTCATGAGATACAGGATTGTGGATATTTTGTGGACTGTTACTAGGTCTGTCAGAGACCAGGTGTGGGTTATATTATTGGGTCTATCCGAGACCAGGCTGGAGTTCTTTGTGAGGTCTGTCTGAAACCAGGGTTTGATGAGTATTGGAGGGTCTGTCTGAGACCTGTTCTTGGTGTGACTTGGGCTTCTTATTCAGGGCACTTGATCCCTTGTTGCAGCTGTTTGCATTGCATTGTTTGCATACCCATTTATCATTGCATTTCATTAACGTGTGTCTGTGCTGCAGGTGCATTACATACTTCCCTGTTCTAGTGCTCCGGACTTCTGATTGTTGATATGGGTAGTGTGCGGAAGACAGTTGCGTATAAGCTGCCCACTCCGGATGTGAATTCTATATTGAGTTTGATTGCCCTTGCGGATGATGAGGTTAGGGCTAGCTTCAAGAAGAGTTATACTTTTGCCTTTGAAGGCCTGTTCAATATATGAGTTGTTTTCTCTTTTGTGATTGAATTTCAACTTCTTGCAACTTTCGTCACTGCACTGTCACGGCGCTGCCCTGTATCAAATGTATTAGCACTAGAATGGAGGGAGTAATATTCCCTAATGCGCAAACACATATTGCATTTTGCATACATACTCATATTTGCATTACAGGTTTGTGATCCGTGTATCTTATCTCCTGCATCTATTTTAGGTATTTTCAGGATTGCAGAAAAGCGGGTCCACCGTTACTCTACCAGAACTAATCACAAGAAGATCATGGACAACATGCAGAGTGAAATGCAAGAGATGTGTGACAGGATGGCCCTGCTCATGCAAACCATGGAGACTATCGCCAAAGGACAGGAGCAGCTGCAGAATCTGGTTCAACCGATAGTCGCACGGGCCGAAAACAACGGGACACTGCATGGTGAAAATATTGCTGCTTCTCCCCGAATTGAGAATCGTCAAAGTGCTGATGCTATTCCCGTAACCGGTTTGAATGCTGGAGAAACTGGTCCTGTAGGTGGAGGTGGGAACACCGGTAATATGAATGTCAATGCAGATACTGCTGGGGTATTTGTGGGTAATGTCAACCAGGGTTTCAATGGGGGCGTCGAGAATATCGGAATGAATGGTGTTAATGGTAACCAGGGCTTCAATGGTGTGAATATGGGGTATGGCAGCATGGCTGGCGCCAAGGCTGGGTTTGGTGGCTATGGTAATCTTGGATATGGAACTGGCGCATACAACGCTCAAGAGATGGGCAATCTGAGGTATGACCCCAGGTACGTCCAAACGGGTCCGGGCCGTGATGCGGATTATGTTGGATACGATGCAGTACCTCGCTGGGAGGATCGTCAGGAGGATGTGTTCTCTGGTTAGAACGAGGGTTATGAAAGAGCCAGGGATGACAACCATCAGATGAGATTGCTAGAAGAGAAAGTGAACGGATTGGCCAACCAGAATGCTCTTGGGCTGGATATGTCAAATATGGGGTTAGTCCCAGGGTTGAGGGTCCCGTTGAAATTCAAAGCACCGTCATTTGATAAGTACAAAGGGGATACATGCCCTAGGGTGCATGTACGCGCGTTTTACAGGCGTATGTCTGCGTATTCTGAGGATGAAAAGATGCTAATGCACTTCTTCCAGGATAGCCTGTCAGGGCCATCGCTGGAGTGGTACATGAGCTTGGAGCCTACTCAGATCAGGAGTTGGAAAGAGCTGGCAGAGGCTTTTGTTCGACATTATCAATATAATAGTGATCTCGCCCCTAACCGAGTCCAGTTGCAGAGTATGTCTCAAAAGTCTAGCGAGAGCTTTAAGGAATACGCCCAGAGATGGCGAGATCTGGCTGCTAGGGTGCACCCTCCGATGGTGGAGCGCGAAATGATGAATATGTTCATAGGAACTTTCTCTCGAATGTACTACGACCGTTTGCTCAATTTTTCGATGAGTACTTTCTCTGAATTGATCTTGATGGGGGAGCGCATTGAAAACGGGGTAAAGATTGGTAAAATTCAAGCGGGTGAGTCCAGTTCCGCAGGAGGTAATAAGAAGACATTTGGTGGTAAAAGGCAGGGTGATACCAACGCTGTATACAGTGCTCGACGAAGGAATAAAAGTCAGAACTGGCGTCAGCAGTCTCAAGTTGCAAGCGTAACCATTCCAGGGCCTTCTCAGCAGCAGAGGCAACAACCACAGCAGCAGGCTCAGCAGCAACCTAATAATAATCAACGCAGACTTCAGAACCCACGACCGAGGAGAGTATTCGAGGTACCGCCGGTATCATATGCAGAACTCCTTCAAACTTTGTTGAAATTGCAGCTAGTCGAGAAGAGGACCTTAGCACCACCAACTGGCCAGCCACCAGTCGGATATGATGTTAACGAGCACTGTGACTTCCATTCGGGTGCACCAGGGCACAATATTGAAAATTGCCTAGCTTTCAAGCATAAAGTTCAGGATTTGCTTGATAGTACGGCTATTAACTTCGGGAAGGACGGTCCCAATATCACGCAGCAGCCAATGCCCAAGCATGGTGGGGCTGGGGCCAATGCAATCATGGTAGATGATGAGTTGAACTTGGTTTCAGAAGTGAGCGAGCTGAAAACCCCTTTGAGTTACGTAAAGCAGCGTTTATTGAAAGGAGGTGTCTATCCCGGTTGCAGCGAAGAGTGTGTTGACTGTTTGGTTCAACCTGGGGGCTGCGAGAAGTTGAAAAGGGAAGTTCAAAGTTTGATTGATGAAGGAATTCTGCAGTTTGACAGGGCTGTGGGGCGAGAGAAGTCTGTTGAGACAGAATCCGAGAAAGAGCGTAGGGAGGTTGCTACGATCACCATTCCATTCAAATCAGTGACAATTTCGGCATCATCGAAAAGGCCGACCCTCACTATTACCAAGGCTAAGCCAGTCCCTTATGAAAGCACAAAGGCAGTCCCGTGGAGCTACGGTGCTGAGGTGTATTGCAATGGGGAAAAGATTGACTTGAATGATCCGCCAGCGGGGTCCGTGGATAACATAGTGGGAGCAGGTGGTATAACCCGGAGCGGGAGAATTTTCACTTCACCTGAGGTTGAAGCAGAAAGGCTTGCCAGGGGTAAGAAAAAAGTTGTTGAGGGGGAATCTTCGGGGAGTAAAGAGAAAGAGCCGATAACCAAAGATGTGGAAGAATTTATGAGGTTGATCCGCAAAAGTGATTACAAGATTGTAGATCACCTGCAGCAGACCCCGTCAAAGATCTCCATATTATCGCTGCTATTGTGTTCTGAAGCGCATAGAAATGCCCTGTTGAAGGTACTTGAGACATCCTTTGTGCCGCAAGAGATTTCAGTTAATCAGCTGGAGGGAGTTATGGCACATGTTAACGCTGGGCATGGACTGGGATTCACGGATTTTGACCTAACGCCTAGAGGGCGTGATCATAATAATGCCTTGCACATCTCTATCGAATGCAGAGGCACCATTTTATCCCATGTGCTGGTAGACACTGGGTCCTCGTTGAATGTGTTACCAAAGAAAGCCCTGTTGAAATTGGATACCCGCGGGTTGTTGTGCACACCTAGTGATTTAGTAGTGAGGGCCTTTGACGGAACAAGGAGGTCAGTATTCGGGTCAGTGACGTTACCCATCCAGGTAGGTCCGAAGGTGTTTGATACAGTGTTTTACATCATGGACATACAACCCGCATATAGTTGTTTGATCGGGAGACCTTGGATTCATGCCGCTGGGGCAGTGACTTCTACACTCCATCAGAAGCTGAAATATATGGTTGAGGGGAGTATTGTGACGGTGTATGGCGAAGAGGATATCTTAGTCAGTCATTTGTCTTCTTTCAAGTACGTGGAGGTAGATGGAGAAATTCATGAAACGCTGTGTCAGGCGTTCGAGGAGGTGAAAGTTAAAGAAAAAGCTCCGTTAAAGAGTAAAGGGCAAGAGGTGGTCGTCTCCTTGTATAAAGAAGCCAAGGCGTTGGTACAAGCAGGAGAGACTCAGAAGTGGGGGCAGGTTCTGGACATCCCAGTGAAGCAAGATAGGTATGGCTTGGGGTACCGCCCATCTCCCTCGCAGAGTGCGCCTAAGTTCAAGGGACCCGTGGTGTTCACGCCCGGAGGAGTTAGCTTCGAAAGGATTAACGTCGTGTCTGATACGGAGGAAGTGGATAGCGATTGCGACATGGACGCATGGATTCGACCCAGCACGCCGGGGCAAAGCCTATGCAACTGGTCCATCCAGGACATCATCCAAGTCACCAAACAGTAATGCGTTGTTTTTTTTAATCATTGTATGATCACATGCCTTGCCCGGGGCATCGATGATTTTTTCTTAGGGCCTAACTGTTTACCTGTATGTTTGCATGATCAATAAACGACGACGTTTTTTACATTCAAATGTTGTGATCCTTTTCTTTCTGTTTTTATTTTTCAATAAAATGGCAGCGTGGTTGTGCATTTTGCTTGTACATCATTTTTGAAGCACTTAACCGTTTCCCTCGCAGGATTCATGAATTGTCAGATGACACCGACCAAAAACTTCCTATGACTCGTTTAGACTTCGAGCATCCGATCTTCCAAGCTGAGGAGGAGATTGTGGAGGATAGTGACTTACCAGAAGAGCTTAGTCGGTTATTGAAGCAAGAGGAGAGAGTCATTCTGCCTCACCAGGAAGAGATTGATATTGTCAACTTAGGGTCTGAAGAATGCATCAGGAATATCCGTATAGGGGACGCATTGCAAGTGGACATCAAACAAGAGCTTATTGAGATGCTGCGTGAATACAGTGATATATTTGCTTGGTCTTACGAGGACATGCCAGGTTTGGATACTGATATGGTTGTTCACCGTCTGCCGTTGAGAGAAGATTGCCCACCTGTGAAGCAGAAACTCAGAAGGACTCGTCCTGACATGGCTGTAAAGATAAAGGAAGAAGTGCAGAAGCAATGGGATGCTGGGTTCCTGGCTGTTACCACTTATCCCACTTGGGTCGCTAATATCGTGCCTGTGCCAAAGAAAGATGGCAAGGTTCGAATGTGTGTTGATTATAGGGATCTAAACAAAGCGAGCCCGAAAGACGATTTCCCGCTGCCGCATATTGATGTGTTAGTTGACAACACGGCTCAGTTTTCAGTGTTTTCCTTCATGGATGGCTTTTCGGGGTACAACTAGATCAAAATGGCTCTGGAGGATATGGAAAAAACGACCTTTATCACCCCGTGGGGAACCTTTTGTTATAAGGTGATGCCCTTTGGTTTGAAAAATGCTAGGGCAACGTACCAGCGGACTATGACGACGCTTTTTCACGACATGATGCACAGAGAGATTGAGGTGTATGTCGATGACATGATTGCCAAGTCTCAAACAGAGGAAGAACATCTGGTTAATCTGCTGAAGTTGTTCAAGAGGCTGAGGAAATTCAGGCTGAGGCTGAATCCTAATAAATGTACCTTCGGAGTGAGATCCGGGAAGCTACTGGGGTTCATTGTGAGCAAGAAATGAATTGAGGTCGATCCTGCAAAAATAAAAGCAATACAAGAGATGCCAGCACCGAGAACAGAAAAAGAAGTTCGTGGATTCTTAGGGAGGTTGAACTACATTGCTAGGTTCATCTCTCACCTAACGACCACGTGTGAACCATTATTCAAGCTGTTAAAGAAAGATCAAGCGGTGGTCTGGAATGACAATTGCCAAAGGGCATTTGAAAAGATAAAAGAATACTTGCAGGAACCGCCGGTGTTGATACCCCCAGTAGCGGGACGACCACTGATTATGTATCTGACGGTTCTGGAGAACAGTATGGGTTGTGTTCTCGGTCAACATGACGAGACAGGGCGAAAAGAGCATGCAATTTACTACTTGAGTAAAAAGTTCACGGATTGTGAATCTCGATACTCTATGCTCGAAAAGACGTGTTGTGCATTGGCGTGGGCTGCCAAACGTCTAAGACAGTACATGCTGAATCATACAACCATGCTGATATCGAAGATGGATCCGATCAAATATGTGTTTGAAAAGCAAGCGCTCTCTGGAAGGATCGCTAGATGGCAGATGGTATTGACAGAATACGATATCCAGTATGTTTCCCAGAAGGCCATTAAGGGAAGTGTTCTGTCCGAATATCTCGCCGAGCAGCCAATTGAGGATTATCAGCCTATGAAGTTTGAGTTTCCTGATGAGGACATAATGTACTTGAAAGCTAAAGATTGTGATGAGCCGTTGCCTGGTGAAGGACCTGAGCGGAGTTCCCAGTGGCAATTGATTTTTGATGGGGCTGTCAATTCGTACGGTAGCGGGATCGGGGCAATCATTACAACTCCCCACGGGCCGCACATTCCGTTCACAGCCAGATTGACTTTTCCAGTGACGAATAACGAAGCCGAGTACGAAGCTTGTATTATGGGGTTAGAGGAGGCGATTGATCTGGGGATCAAGAATCTGGACGTATATGGGGATTCAACATT
Organism: Lathyrus sativus; assembly: GCA_963859935.3. Lineage (NCBI taxonomy): Eukaryota > Viridiplantae > Streptophyta > Magnoliopsida > Fabales > Fabaceae > Lathyrus > Lathyrus sativus. The sequence continues at coordinate 274,212,648 of OZ012735.1, forward strand.
GGTGGTGAATCAGATTAAGGGAGAGTGGGAGACGCGCCAACCTAATCTGATACCGTACATGAATTATGGGAGAAGGTTGCTACCTTTCTTTGATAAAGTAGAGTTTCATCATGTACCCCGGGCGGAGAATCAGATGGCAGACGCCCTTGCAACATTATCCTCGATGTATAAGGTTAACTACTAGAACGAGGCTCCCAGGATTGTCATATCTCGCCTTGATAGGCCGGCCTTCGTGTTTGCAATTGATGAAGCATCTGACGGTAAACCTTGGTACTTCGATATACAGAACTTCCTGAAGAATAAGGAGTATCCGGCTGGGGCATCCAGTCGTGATCAGAAGACTCTAAGGAGATTAGCAGGCAACTTTTATCTTAATCCCGACGGTGTTTTGTACAGAAGGAACCACGATTTGGTACTCCTCAGATGTGTAGATGAGAAGGAAGCCAATTTACTCATGGAAGAAGTCCATGAAGGAACTTTTGGTACACATGCTGGTGGGCATGCTATGACTCGAAAGTTGTTGTGAGCAGGGTATTATTGGTTGACGATGGAAACTGACTGTTTTAAGTTCGCCAAGCGGTGTCACAAGTGCCAGATCTATGCAGATAAGATCCATGTGCCACCCAGTCCACTGAATGTTATGGCTTCCCCGTGGCCTTTCTCCATGTGGGGAATCGATATGATTGGCAAGATTGAGCCTACTGCTTCTAATGGGCATCGCTTCATTCTAGTCGCGATCGATTACTTCACCAAGTGGGTGGAAGCAGCATCTTACGCCAATGTGACGAAGCAGGTGGTGGCCAAATTTATTAAGAGGGATATAATTTGCAGGTACGGTATTCCTGAACGGATCATTACTGATAATGGTTCGAATTTGAACAACAAGATGATGAAAGATCTGTGTCGGGATTTCAAGATCGAGCATCATAATTCATCTCCCTACAGACCCAAGATGAATGGCGCTGTGGAAGCGGCCAACAAGAACATAAAGAAGATTGTTCAGAAGATGGTGGTAACGTATAAGGATTGGCATGAGATGCTGCCATTCGCTTTGCACGGTTATCGTACTACAGTGCGTACATCAACCGGGGCAACACCGTTCTCACTAGTATATGGCATGGAGACGGTCCTGCCATTGGAGGTTGAGATACCATCTCTGAGGGTTTTACTTGATGTTAAGCTGGACGAGGCAGAATGGGTGAGAAGTAGATTGAATCAGCTGAGCTTGATAGATGAGAAAAGACTGGCATCCATTGCACATGGTAGGCTGTATCAGAGCCGGATGAAGAAGGCGTTCGACAAGAAGATTCGACCTCGAAGCTTTCAGACGGGTGATCTTGTGCTGAAAAAGATTCTCCCACCGCAATCGGATCACAGGGGCAAATGGACTCCCAATTACGAAGGTCCATACGTCGTGAGAAAGGTCTTCTCCGGAGGAGCCTTATTGTTATCCACCATGGATGGTGAAGACTTTTCGTCCCCTGTGAACTCGGACGCAGTTAAAAAATACTTTGTTTAAAAATTGACCCGCTGGACAGTAAAAAGAGAGTCCAGGCAAAAATGGGGCATCCTGACGAACCGAAAAACAGAATAAAAAGGTTCGGGCAAAAGTTAGGGATAAAATGAAAAAAATGTACACCCGCAAAGTCGAAAACCTACACTGGGCGGCTTCGGCAAAAAAGGGTATCCCGGTGAATCGAAAACCCGCAAAGGGCGATTCACGCAAAAGTTAGGGATTTGAGAAGCAAATGACTGCGGTCCAAGTTTGATTGTTAGCGGTTTGGGAACATCTGGGGGTCAACTATCCAAAGCAATTTCTTCCGAAGACAGAGATCGGGAAAGCATCAGAGTCCGACGAGTCATAGGAGGATCGGTTCATGGTGTTCGTCTGTAACATGTTGCCGACATGTGTATAAACTTTATTCTGTATATTTGTATACTTCTGCATTTTGTTTATGTGTGACTACCTCTTTTCAGGAGTTGCATCTGATGTACCAATCTTGCCTATTCTCAGGCCGTTATCAATAAAGTGTGTTATTCAGTGTAGTGTGTGACCTTGGTTTTAATTTTTTACAATTTCGTTTGTAAAAAGCGGCGATGTTTTTGATAAACTTACATGTGTGTAAACAGGCGGGCCTCGGCCGATGATTGTTAAAACTGAAAATTACCTGAATGGTTGTCGTGGGTGACTACCAAGATGTTTCTTTTTGCATAGATTGCCTTGTGTTTGCTTGTTGACTTTTGCAGGTATTCAAAAGCTCGCAAAGTTCCCCGCCAGAGTCCATGGCAGGCTGGTACCCTCTCCAGAGGATGAACGTTGTGCCCTTCCCCAGTGAAGTCTCCCCAGGCAAGAGTGAGTGTTGTCTCCCCAGGAGTGCGGAGATTGCGTCAAAGGAAAAGATAATGTATCTTCAGTAGTTCAGGATTAGCTTGTCAAGCAGAGTAGAGTCCTCCCCAGCGAAGGTCGAGGCAGATATGATTAACTTCCCCAAAGAGTTTCTTGCGTAGTGCGAATCAGAGCACACCGGTTAGTCCCCAGCTCAGTGATAGCAGGAGGGGTTCCCCACAGAGTGTGATCAGGTGGTTGGAGCTGCTGAAAGGAGTTTTCCCGAGCAGGATTATCCTTTCTTTCCCCAGCGAGTCGCTCTTCCTCGTCAGGAGGGTCGTCCTCAGCAGATTTTGGAGTTTTGAGTTTGTGAGCTACCTTCCCAGCAGGATGGTTATCCCCAGCGGGGTTAGTTCATCTTTCCAACATTTATTTTGTTGGAAGCATATCGGTAGTATTCCGGTCATCCCCAGCGGATCCAGTGTGTCTTCAGTATTTATTTTGCTGAAGTAACTCTTTGCATAAGCATGCATCATGAGCATTTGCATTTTACACGAGTACGTAGCATTTCCATGCAGTGTGGAAGCATTACGTCATTATCAAACGTGCATTTTTGAAACATAAGCCAGGTGGTTACCTCTTCGGTTTCTGATGTGTTGTTCCCTGCCGATAAGAGAAATCGTGATTCAGGAAGATGCTGTTTTGTGGTCAAGGTACGCAGTGATCGTATTCTGTACCATCAATGGGGTTCATATTGTAAGGCACGCAGTGATCGTGTTGATTTTGAGATGTTGATTTGTGGCCCAAGTACGCAGCAATCGCACTTGTACCATCTACGGGGTTCATGTTGTAGGACACGCAGTGATCGTGTTGATCTTGGTATGTGTATCTGTGGTCGAATGGATCAGTGATCGTATTCGTCCCGATCTAAGAAGATTGTTCTGTAAGGCACGCAGTGATCGTGTTCATCCAGTTTTTGTTGGTCGGTATTGTAACACGGTGGGAGAACTGACTTTAAACAATGTTGCGGATAGCAAGAGTCGCCACCGACTTTTATTTTATCCATAAGGAAAGGTTATAAAAGAACAGGAAAGACCTTAGAGAATATTTTGGGTCCGGGGGGTAGGTTATGAAAAGGGAAGGTGTTAGCACCCTTTTCATCCATGGTTATCCATGGGCTCTTAGGTACTTAAGCTCACTTTTGAATTGTTTTGAAATTGTAGTGTGTGAATAGAAAATTTTCAGAATAGTTTAATAATAATCCGTGTATGGATGTGAAAAAAACTTGTTTGAAAATTTTGTTGGAAATTTGTTTAAGTGTGAAAAAGTTTTGAAGTGAGCAAGTATCTAGGAGTAGCCTACCCTAATGTTTTAAGGTCTTTCTTATTCTTTATCCTTTCCTTAGTAAGACTATCCCTACTATAATGGAGTAGGTAGTCCTTACTTTGGATGTTAAGGGACATGTGAGGGACAATTGGATTTTTGAAGGCCATTGTGGGGTGTAATAAGCACATATAAGGGACCATCATCATTTTTCGAAAGGGACTCGATTCGTAAAGGCAACCATAAGGGACTTTGATGATTTTTTTATTTGAGGGACTTGCTTTATACACCCCACTTAACCATTATTCGTAGGCAACTTGAGGGATATCCTTAGGAAGTGAGACGGCGATTAAAATCGACTTACGTGTGTGACGTGTTTATTTTAATTATCTTTATTTAAAAGTGATCTAAATTTATTTTAATATTACATACATGTTGTTACACTCCCTAATTACTAACCATAATAATAATTAAATAATTAAACAACTTTACATCCAAGAAACAATTACAAAATAATAAGCAAAATAATTAAATAGCAAAGATAAATAAAATATAAATAAGCAATAATAAATAATAAAGGGGGTTAATTCTAAGTTTACTCGGCAAGACATCGCATCTTGTGCCTACGTATCCTTACGGGAGTGGAATCAGAGTAATCGTAGTTCCCCTCAATAGGGAGGTTAGAAACTTCTTGACTGTGGTCAAGGTCTCAAGGGGAATAAACGCATCTTAAGGACACGCTTACGTGGAGTGTAGAAACTCCAAATCTCTATGTTGAAATGTTAAGTTGTAATTAGGGTTAAATTAGGGATTCCATGGCGGGAAACCCTAAAATGAGCGCGGCGGCTCTTTGACCTAATGCTAAGGGTAAAATTGTAATTTTGCCTGCGGCGAGGCATTTGTGAAAATTAGGGTTTGTAGTTTGAGGGCTATTGGCGCGGCGACCAAAAACTAGACCTACCCTTCGGATGTGTGTGATGTGACAGGATAATTGATGAATGTGGGAGAAATTGAATCATGCAAACAGAAAATAATGACCTAATTTAACTATGCGAGCAGAAATTTAAAAGCAGTAATGAAAGCGCGATTGTTAGGATTCGCGAGATTACAACCGAGAGGCAGTTACAGTAATAATAAAAAAAAAAAAAAACATCACGCAATAGTAGTGACCATGAGCTGCAAAAGATGAACACCGTTAGTAAACAAAGCTAGACAGAAATTGGGCGAGTCAGGAGACAAGAGTGCAATGTTGAAGGTTTTTTGTTGTTTTTAGAGAAAAGGTTTTGATTTAAGTTAAAAAGATGTTTAAACATAAGAGAAAAAATTTAAGTTTTATTTTTAAAAATAGTTTTAATCTAATTATAAAAAAAGGTTTTACTTTTAAGGTTTATTTTAAAAAAAAATGGCTTTAGTTATTATTTTAAAAAATTTAAAGTTATTATTTGTAAAAAGAAAAGGTTTGAAGTTATTTATTTTAAAAAAGGTTTAATTAATAATTATAAAAAAAAAACAAACAAAAAATAGAAAAAAAGAAGGGGTTGGGCCGGTAATCACCTCCGGTCCCAACCCGGTTGGTGTAAGTGCCACAAAGATAAAAAAGATCTAGGGTTTCAAAACCCTAATCTCCCCGCGGCGCCATTCGTTTCTTATTTCCTCTCATCTCTCATGCTCTTGTCATCTTCTTCTTCCGCGACCGTGAAGCTTGTCACCCTTTCGTGACTCTCTCTTTTCGTCTTCCCCCTATCATCTCTGAAACAAAACAAACGAAAATACAGAGTAAAAAAAAAAGGGCTCAACCTTCGTTGAGGGTTTAGAGTGATTTCGGCTTTGTTGTTCCTTTTGACCGTCGATGATGATATCTTTCTGAGACTCGCGGCGGCCTGTGGACGGATTGACGATTGAGCCGAGTCTTCTGTGATTTACGAAGATGACGATGATGTTGTTCGTTGTTGTGGCCTTCGTTATTTGGAAACAGCATCGTCCGGTTATACTTCGACCTTGTTAGGGTTTCCTTCGAGGTTTTCTCTTACATGCGGCCGCTCTCTCGTCTCCCTCTCCGTCCAGGGTTTTGAAAGAGGTTGTATCATTCCTTTATATCTTTTTTCTTCGAATGGGCCTTGCGACTTTGGATTGACGTTTTTTTTTCTCATATTGATTTTCGAGGGATTCGATTTGATTTTGTGGAGTTTTTGGAAACTGATGTTATTTCGATTTGATTGGGATTTCCTTTTCAATCTTGCCTTGATTGGTCTTTTTTTTCTCTGATTCGGTTCCGGATTTGATTCCATTTTGGATTAACTAGATTTCATCTGGATAACTGGATTTTGTGTAACTCGAAAACCCTCTTATTTGGATATCCACTTTGAAACTGATTTGGATAGTTTTTTTTCTTGAATCTTTGCAGATGTGGATTTGGATAACTTGTTTGTTTCTGATGTGGATAACTGGTTTTGGATTGCTTGACCCTGTGTTGATGTTGTGATGCTTTGCATTGAGTTAAGCCCTTGCAGATGTTTGAACTGATAGTGCTGATGCTAACATTTTTCTTCTCTTCCAGGATTCCGTTAGCGTGTCCGGAAGTTGCCGTCTTAGCCTGGGTGCTGGAAAGGGTATATGGTGGTGATGACAACTTTAAGAAGTCTGAACCATGTGAATGTTGCTGAGGTTGTGAATGTTTGCTTTGCACTGCTGTGGCATATTGCTCGCCGATAGTGTGGAAATGCCTTTGTCATGGATGTTGTGAATTATGCTAAGATGCCTATTGCTGTTTGTTCTGAACTACCTGACTTTCTTCTTCTTCTTTCAGGGAGCGAAGGCTCTTTAAGTTCAGAGATTGCCGGTTATATGTCGTTGTCGGGAAAGGTTCAACGGTGATGATGACCTTGACGGTCTGAACCGTGTTTTCTTATCACTGATGCCTATGATGCATTTGCTCGTAGTTTGTTCGATGCTCGGTAGGGAGTTGGTAACGGTCCCGGCCGTGGCTCTCCTGGCCGCTCGAACTTCACGCCCAATGATGATTAAACTGAGGGCTGATATGACTTCAAATCTCTTTGTAATTTTTCTATTTGCTTCGAATTGCGTATGAACTCGCGTCCTGTTACTGATTGTTTTTGTTTTTGTTTTTCTTTTTGACAGGTGAGAGTTTAGTGCTGATGAAGGTGATGTGGTGACGACACTCAGATAGTGGAACGATTACATCAGTTTGCAAAGGAGCATAAACATCTGTGTATGAGGACCTTCAGAAAGGTCTGCAATAACTTGATTTATGGCACTGCAAGCTGCAGCTATTGCACCAGTGCGAACAGCGGGCGTTGACTCACGGATCATGAATTCTTAGCAGCACAAACTCAACCGTTCTTGTCAAGAGATCAGCAGTGGTTGATTATTCACTTCATGTAACGTGGATTGCAGTTGCCCGTATCTCTTACAATAAAGTCACTTGTGGCAGGCGGAGGGATATCAAAGCGGAAGCTCTGAAGTTTACAGTTGTAAATCAGTAGCAGTAATTTGTAACATTAATCCATGTTATAGTAATTCGAGTTTTGTATTCCAGTGTTAAATTTGCAATGTAAAGCTGACATTTCCTATAATACTTTTGGAATTTTCTATATGACAATTAACTGATTCATATACTCTTGGAATTTTGCATCTACATCATTAGCTGATTTCAATATGACGATTGTTGTGGCATTGGATTCTGGTATGGCAATTCGGATACAATTCTTGGAATACCATGTACCAACCAATCTCAATGTGAAGGTTGAGTTCAAGGAGTGATAAATAACCCTTAAGTTCCCTCTTCATGAATTAACTCTCAGTAACTGCACCCCTAGGCCATAGAGTTAGGGATTTATTTGGATACTTACGGCAATGAGATGATCCCTTTAAATGTTTGCGCATTTAACCTTTGTAAAATGAATAACATGATGTTGCCTGCATCGGTGGGAAGATGGACAAATTTGGTGAACCTTATGAACCTTCAAGAAGCAACCTATGGACTTCATGAACCTCATGAAAGGTATTGAAAGCACTGTGGGCCTTGTGAACCTTGTGAACCTTCATAAAGTAGCTTGTGGACTTTATGAACTTCATGAAAGGTTATGCAAGTTGTTGGAGAACTTGTGAACCTTGTGAACCTTCTTGGAACACAAAGTCTTGTATTGTGAGGGCAAATTTTGGGGTGCAACAGCTGCCCCTGTTCAATTTTCTGAAACCTGAGGGGTTAGATTGGTATATTTGCCAGTCGTAACCTGGAAGGTTGAAGGGGATTGAACACAAAAGCCCAAAAATTTGCACTCACCAGTGCACTAGAGTGGTACAGATGGCTAGTTGAATATGATTGAGTGGGCTTAAAGATGCCACTAGGGGAAAGTTCTTCAGTAGTATAATGAGAACTGTCAGGAGTCTGGAGTAATACAGCATGTCTTCATGAGGATAGAGCAATCAATAATGATAACCCTAAAGCAGTCTTGAAGCGATGATATGATTTCAGGAGGATAGAACAATGAATGGCTCTAAAGCAGTCTTGAAATAATAATGTGATATGTCTTCAGGAGGATAGAGCAATCGATAGCTCTAAAGCAGTCTTGAAGTAATGATTTCAGGAGGATAGAGCAATGGATAGCTCTAAAGCAGTCTTGAAATAATAATGTAATTTCAGGAGGATAGAGCAATCAATAGCTCTAAAGCAGTCTTGAAGTAATGATTTCAGGAGGATAGAGCAATGGATAGCTCTAAAGCAGTCTTGAAATAATAATGTGATATGTCTTCAGGAGGATAGAGCAATCAATAGCTCTAAAGCAGTCTTGAAGTAATGATTTCAGGAGGATAGAGCAATGGATAGCTCTAAAGCAGTCTTGAAATAATAATGTAATTTCAGGAGGATAGAGCAATCAATAGCTCTAAAGCAGTCTTGAAATAATTAGATGGCTTCAGGAGGATAGAGCAATGAATAGCTCTAAAGCAGTCTTGAAGTAATGATTTCAGGAGGATAGAGCAATGGATAGCTCTAAAGCAGTCTTGAAATAATAATGTAATTTCAGGAGGATAGAGCAATCAATAGCTCTAAAGCAGTCTTGAAATAATTAGATGGCTTCAGGAGGATAGAGCAATGAATAGCTCTAAAGCAGTCTTGAAGTAATGATTTCAGGAGGATAGAGCAATGGATAGCTCTAAAGCAGTCTTGAAATAATAATGTGATATGTCTTCAGGAGGATAGAGCAATCAATAGCTCTAAAGCAGTCTTGAAGTAACAGAATGGCTTCAGGAGGATAGAGCAATCAACAGCTCTAAAGCAGTCTTGAAGTAATGATTTCAGGAGGATAGAGCAATGAATAGCTCTAAAGCAGTCTTGAAATAATAACGTAATTTCAGGAGGATAGAGCAATGGATAACTCTAAAGCAGTCTTGAAATAATTAGATGGCTTCAGGAGGATAGAGCAATGAATAGCTCTAAAGCAGTCTTGAAGTAATGATTTCAGGAGGATAGAGCAATGGATAGCTCTAAAGCAGTCTTGAAATAATAATGTGATATGTCTTCAGGAGGATAGAGCAATCAATAGCTCTAAAGCAGTCTTGAAGTAATGATTTCAGGAGGATAGAGCAATGGATAGTGTCGCTACTGCGAAAATCGGCGCCGGCTGAACAGAAGAGTCGCCACCGTGCGTTATTTATCCCACGGGAGGGAAAGGAAACGCTCAGAGTAAACCTCGCACAACACGGGAAAGGTATGGTCATCGCAACCAAAACCTGGGTTCGGGAGTCGGTTACGCAAGGGGAAGGTATTAGCACCCCTCACGTCCATCGTACTCGATGGGATCCACGCTTGTTTTCGGGTATGGATTGTTATTCTATCTACTCTAAAGGTCAAGGGTTAAAAAGAAAATAAAACGAAAATAAAAATGACTCGGCAAAGTATCGCACTTTATGCCTACGTATTCCCGCCTGGAACGAGAAATCAGAGTCAACGTAGTTCGCCTACCTACGGGAAAGGAGGGGAAGGTTGCTCGCTAGGATATCGCATCCTATGCCTACGTACTCTCATACAGCATGAAAGATCAGAGCAAACGTAGTTCGGGCCACGTACGACACAAGCTTGTCTTGGTTGATTTTATTCCTTCTGAAAAAGGGTTTTCTGATTAACAGTCCAAGCGGACAAAAATGACGTCTTGATGAGTTCACATTCTTTTACGAAAGAAGTGTCTTTTGTTGTGTTTGAAATCTTTATTGTGTTTTTCTGTTTGTTTTGAGGAAGAAAGAGACAGAACTCTAACCTACGGTTGCGAAGGGAATCAAACTAACCTAATGTTATCATGCATGGGTTAAGACCTAGTGTCTATCATGCTCCTCTCTTGCGCAGAGAGAAACAGAGATCCTACGGGATAGGCAAAAACAGAAACAATAGCAGATATATACAATGAAGCAGTAAAATGCATGGATGCAATAATACAAGCGAGGCAAGGGAGTCCCACTCAACCTCGAACCTAGAAAACAATAGGCAAAAGTGAACAGACTTCACTTTCAACCCAGCAGGGTAAACAGCAAACAATACAGCCCAGAAAACCAATCAATACATCAGCAAATGAAATACAACAACAAAAGAAACAGCATCAGCAGCTCTGAATCAACATCTGGCTTCAAGTAACCTCCAATCAGCTACAGGCTTCAACAAGCATCAACCTCCATCTTCATGACCTTCAGGCAAGGGCTCTGATCATCTGTCTTCTATCTGCAATGGCTTTTCTTCAAGCTCAAACCTCCAGGATGAGGGATTAGTCATAAGAGTGAATTGGGTGTTAAGCAATCAGTTGACTACCAAAGGTGGTGAACAGACTGCTTCTAACACAAAAGACATTTTCTCTCAAGAGTTCTATCTCTTAGACACTATCACCAAGCCTTCCAAAGGAAGGGGGTGAGTGTCTTAGAGAGACTCTGAATCACAGAGAAGAATGGATGCAGACAAGGCAATCCATGTTTGAGAAACAAATTTCCTAACCTAGAGCTCTGCCTAGCTCCTAAACCCTAGTCTCCTCAGCATCTGCTAGCAAGAAACTCCTCCTCAACTCTGACAGTTGATCTTCAATCTTTGAATCTCCAATGGTCTTCATCTCCTCAAGTCTTCAACTCTCCAGGACCCCAGACAAACCCAATACCCAAGCAAGCAAGCAATAATCCCCAGAGGGCACACCACACCAAACAATCAGATATACAGACAGTAATAGCAGTAGGGGAATCCTGATTTTTATCTAAGGGATCTAATAGCTACCCATAGCCCCTATAGTCCCATAACTAATCTAGTTAAATCCTAAGTCCTAAGGGAAATGAAATCAAACTTCTTAAGTTGTCACCTAAAACCCTAGTTTTGTTCATGATGTTCACACCTACACTAAGCACCTAAAATTAATTTCTAAAAAAGGGAACTAAATTGTTTCTACAAGTTGAATATCTCATCTAAACAATATAAAAAGAATGACCAAAAAATATTAAAGCATGTAACAGAACAAAAATCATTAAAATGATGCATGAAATGAAGCTATTTAATATGACATTTATTTAGAAAATATGAAAAAAATATGAAATGAAAATAAAAATGCAATTTTATTTTTCTATAATATTCTAGACATCCTAAAGAAAATATTGTAAAAAGAATGAATTAAAAATGGCTTTTTATGAATTTATTATGAATTAATGAAAATTAGTAAAAATTAAAATGAATTAAGAAATAAAATGAATTAAAAATGAGGGAGGGGGGTATGAATAGAATATGCGCCCAGTTAATTATCAAGATGGGCCAGCAACCAGGGGGTGCAATTAGCGCTTTACACTAGGCCCAGAATACACTCAGAATTAGTGAAACAATAGAAGAGCGCTGGGGGGTGAGAATAGGGATAGAAACACGTTGAAATTGGTTTGGGCTCACAACCTGGGGGTGGGGATAACAATAGCACTCAGGCCCGCCCGTTTCAATTAATGAAACGGTGCATTTTGGCCAGCGCATCTCCCTCCAATTCTGAATTGAATATGAACCACACGATCGCCTCCAAGTCAAAGGTCCTACTCAAAATGGAAGGCCACGATTGTGTCTTCTTCATTGCATCTGAAACTTAGGGTTTCACCTCCATGAATGGCCATGCACGAGCACACTTTCTCCCACTCTGTTCTCCATCTCCAGGCCACGAATCCACATGCTATAAACACGAAAATTATTCTAAACCTCTCCCTCTACAATCCTATGATCTTAAATCAATTTGAAACTCACCACAACAACAAACCCGCGCGCAGCAAACTCTGATTATCATGAGATTACTCTGAGATGCACCATTACAATCCTCCATCAAACTTGTACTAAGCTAACCTACAACTAATGGTGATTAATCTGATCAATCAAACTAACATTCTAATGCATTAACCTAAGAGATTTAAACCCTAACAGTTTATTGCACCTGCTAATAACCATCACCAAACCTCTCCAAATTCACCCTAACTACTCTACTAACCACCTAGATCATGTCTAAACTAACAAAGCTATGCCTAACTAACTGAATCAAGCAATTTGAATGAAAACATACCTGGTGTAAAAGCTTGAAAACAGCTATGGAACTCGTGGATCTGAAGCTTCTAGGTGTTGGATCTTGATCAATCCTTGATGTATGTGATTCTGTATGCAATTCCTTGTTGATTCTTGACTTGAATTATGCTGTCCACTTGAATTTGTAGTTTTGATGTTCTTGAAAAAGGTGCTCGAAAATGGATCCTAATCACCAAAACTTTGCTTCAATTCTGATCTAGGATGATGATGGAGCAAGATTGAATTGATGTGGATGATGATTTTGTGAAGAATTTGTGAGATTGGAATGAAACTTCAAAGAGAAAGAATGAGGGAATTTTGTGAAATTCTTGGTGCAAATGAAGCCAACCCTTGATCAATGCACATTTCATGAATATATAGACCCCAATGGTAAGTTCTAGATCCATCTTGCACATTCCCTTGTTTTCCCACTTTGATCCATTTTTGAAATGTTTCTTCAATTACAAGTAACCAAAGATAACTTTCTTTTTTCCTTCTAAACTCAAAAAAGTGTTTGAACCATTGTTCTTAGAATTGCTTTTCCATTCAAAATCATATATTGGAAGTCTCCATTTGGACTTGTAAATCTCCCAAACCATTTTCCATCTTGAATTTATTCACTTTATAAGCCATTTTAGTTCATATTTTGACCAATTATGCAACTTCATGTTATGAGCTTCTCCAATAATTTGTGACCTTCTTTCTAGACTTAAAATCCCATTTGGAGCAAGTTTGATGTTGTAAGTTTTTCCATTTGAGGCCTCCTTGTATGAGTTTTGGACATAGGTTAAAATGACCTGTAATTCACAAATGCCCAAAATACCCTTTGCTTGCCAAGACCATAAGTTGAGTTCTCCACATCATATGAAGGCATGCTATACCATTATAGAAAGCTAAGACAATGAGGAACAATTCTTATGTTGACCAATAATTCATTTGAAATCTCCTTGAGGGGCAAAACTAGCTTGGAAGTCAAGTCACTTTCACAGACAAAAATTCAGATACCTCAGATGACCTGTAACTTGCAAAGACCATAACTTGAGCTCTATAAATCTCCTTGATGCCTTCCACCACTCAAATTAAAGGTATTGAGATCCTCTACAAGTTTCATGTTGGCCAAGAATCCATTTGAAGCTATCACTTTGACTTATCTTGCTTGGAACTTTGACCTAAACTAGGGGATTTTACACAGAAACCCTAATTTAGTAACTCCTCTTCTCCTTGATTTCTCTTGAATTCTCCTTGGCATATCTCCATATCCTTCTTTATATGTTCAATGATGACCCCCACATCTCTCCAATAGACTTGAATGCCCTTTAAATCAGTCAATTGACCTAAGGTTGACCTAGGGTTGACCCAGATGAAACCCTAGTTGACTGTCTTCAACTGTAGCTCTTGTGCTCACATCAACAACTTGTTTTCTTCTCCAAATGACTTTATAAGCCTCTCATAATTCTTGGATACTCTCCATGCCTTCACTTCACAGCTCACAACCCTCTTGCTGATCCTCAGATACCCTCAGCTAGGAGATGGACTCAAGGCTTGATCTGCTGAACTCTTGACCTTCAAATTCTTTCCTGATGACTTGAATGAGATTGAATTGGAACAATAGCCTCTTGATAGGCTTCTAGAGATGATAATAATGATTGGTCCCCTGTTGAATGACTTGCTATGCTTATGCTATGCAGATGGTTAGTCTATGTACATGACTCTATATGCAAATGCTAATGATAATGAAGCATAAACCCCAGGAATAAGGTTGGGCAAATTTTAGGATGCAACAGCTGCCCCTATTCAAGCGACTTGGACCCGATTGGATGAAGAGCCCGGAGCCTTCAGACATTCGCGGTACGAGACGGTTGAATACTAGTGAAACCAGAAATTTGCCAACCGCAAAACCAAATTGCGCTCCTGCTTGGGAACGACATTCATCAGCTGAATCTGACTGCTACGGCAACCCACTGATCTCGTGCGACTGTGCTGGGGATTGTCTTCATCGTTCTGAAGAGGATTCTGTCATAACTGATTGCTTGCTTGTCCACGTTAGGACTCTGTCTGTCATCCATACGAAGAAATCTCAACTAAACCCTGTCCACGTTAGGACTCCACTTGCTGTTAACCCAGGAAAATCTCGGCAACTCCGCTGGGGATAATTCGTCTGCATTTCCATAAACTGAATCGTCCACGTTAGGAATAAAACTCTTCCACGTTAGGAGTAACCTGTCCACGTTAGGAATCATCTTTTCTGCGTCTGTCCACGTCAGGACTAACCCTTTCATCTTTCCACGTCAGGAAGCAATCTTCTTTCCACATAAGGAGAACTATACCAATCTGTCCACGTAAGGACTCCAATCTTTCCACGTAAGGAATTCAACTTTGGTTCTAAACCTGTCCACGTCAGGACTCAACTTTCCACGTAAGGAGTACATCATTCCTCCACGTCAGGAACCAACTTTTCTTGAATCTGTCCACGTAAGGACCTCAATTTCTTCCACGTCAGGAATAATCTCTTTTCTTTCCACGTCAGGAATCAATCTTAATATGTCCGCGTGAGGACTCAATCTTTCCACGTAAGGAATAAACTCGTCTTTCCACGTAAGGAAACCATTTTTTCTTCCACGTAAGGAATGCTCTTGATATGTCCACGTAAGGACTCCACTCTTTCCACGTTAGGAATCTTCTCTTTCCACGTAAGGAATCCAACTTGATATGTCCGCGTATGGACTCAATCTTTCCACGTAAGGAATTCGACCTTGGTTCTGAACCTGTCCACGTCAGGACTCAACTCTTCTTGCATCTGTCCACATAAGGACTCAATCTTTCCACGTAAGGAGTGATCTTGATCTGAATCTGTCCGCGTAAGGACTCTGGCTTGATATGTCCACGTAAGGACTCAATCTTTCCACGTAAGGAATACCATCTTACTCTGTCCACGTAAGGACTATAACCTTTCTACGTTAGGAATCACCTCTTTTGATATATCCACGTGAGGACTACATCGTCCACGTTAGGAATCACTTCTTTTGATATATCCACGTGAGGACTACATCGTCCACGTTAGGAATCACTTCTCCACGTTAGGAATAATAATTTCTTTGATTTGCCCGCGTTAGGACACTGATCTCGTCTTGATTGTCCATGTTAGGACTCAAGCGTCTTCGACCTGCTGAGGAAATAAGACTTGTCCATGTAAGGACTCACACCCTCGTCTGATCTGTCCGCGTCAGGACCCATGCTTTGCCAACACGAAAAAGGATAACTGCTGAGAGTAACTGGTCCACGTCAGGACACCAACACAAAGAGTAATCACTTTTGTCAACGTCATGACCTCACATTCCACTAATTTCGAGAACTCGAACCTGCCCATGATAGGACTAACACCTCTCCCCAATCCAGGGAAACAAACCTGTCCACGTAAGGACGCCCACTTCTGAAGAAAACCCGTCAATATAGGAGTAAATTGTCCACGTCAGGACTTAGTTCTCCACTGATCCTCACCCACAAACTTCTTAGCACTGACGTGACAGCGACTTTGAGGCGGACTCTACTGGGGATGTCTGGAAACCAGCTATCGGACGCCTGCTCTGATAACCGGCGGTGGCCTCTGAAATTCTGATTCATGGAACCTTTTTAATGTTGACGTAACAACAACTTTGCAGGAAACAATCCGCTGACCGGACTAGAGAACTTCAACAAAAACTCTGGCGGGGACATAAGTAACTCTGCTTGGGGGACAAAGAGAAACTTATCCTACTGACTCTGGTGGGGAAAATAAGAGAAATTTACACAAATAACTCTGCTCGGAGACAAAGAGAACTTCATCATGATAACTCTGTGGGGAATAATGCCAAAGCTGATATTGGATGTCCCCTACCGAGATCTTGACTGTTTGGTAGTTCATTTGAGCAAGAGCCCTCTCCACCTGAACTGCCAGAGTACAGAAACTGCTTCAGCAAAATAAATGCTGGAGATAATGCCGACTCCGTCGGGGATAGCTGGATGCTACAGAATTATTCCAACAAAATAAATGCTGGAAAAGTGAAGTCGATTCTGCTGGGAAATTGGGAACTCGGCCCAAACACCTTGTCGAGGTAACCCCCTGCTGGGGAATAGCAGATGTGCATAGTTCGATCGGACTTTCTGCTGGAACGTGAACTGATATCACCAGTATCTCTGACAAAATAAATGACAGGACCCACCACCAACTCTGCTGGGGAGAGTCTTGATCTTCGAATTCCATTGGTAGAAATGAAAACACTTGCAAAGAGAATTCCGCTGGGGATGGGATGATTCTCTCGGGGGAAATTAACTGACTCCGCTGGGGGAGAGTGTATGACCCTGCGGGGAAAGATGAACCTGTCTGAATCCAGCCTTATGATCTTGAAACCGCGAAACTCTGCTGAGGACGAATAACTTCTCTGCTCCCTTTGAGTAGGCTACGGCTAGCTGGGGAATTCTATCCTTCTTCAGGAAGACCATGCACGCCCTGCGGGGATCAAATCTTTCGTTATCGCACTCTTTTGATCACCTTCTTCGTATGGTTACGAAACCTGCAACAACACAAACAAGACACGACAAGCCCGTGCAATCAAATCAATTCAGGTTAGTGACGTTACACTCAGTTAATTCAAAGCTTTAACAATTGTCGGCAAGGGCCAGTGATGTTATACTCATGCTAGCTTCACTAAACTTAGGCGTTTTATCATGCACAAAACAGTAAAGAACAGTGTCAAATACTGAATAACACATTTTCATTGATTGGGCCCCTGAATGGGCGGAGTTTTGTACACGGGATGTAACTCCTGAAATGAGGAAGCTACGCAAAGCAAATACAGAAGTATGCACAAGAAGCATGAATATTTTGACAAATTAAATTTTGTACACATGTCGGCAACGGGATGCAGATGAACACCACGAACTGATCCTCCCATGACTCGTCCGACTCTAATGCTTTCCCGGTATCCCCACTTCTGAAGAGATTGTATCCGATAACTGACTTCTCAAATATATTCTCCCGCATTGATGCTCATTGCAATATCGAATTCGGACCGCAGTCATTTGCTTTTCACATCCCTAACTTTTGCGTGAACCGCCCTTTACGGGTTTTCAGTTCACCGGGATACCCCTTTTTGCCGAAGCCGCCCAGTGTAGGTTTTCAACTTCGCGGGTGTACATTTTTTCAATTTTATCCCTAACTTTTGCCCGAACCTTTCATTCTGTTTTTGGTTCGCCAGGATGCCCCATTTTTGCCTGGACTCTCTTTTTTTTGTCCAGCGGGTCTATTTCAAGCAAAGTATTTTTTAACTGCGTCCGAATTCACAGGTGACGTGAAGTCTTCTCCGTCCATGGTGGACAACAATAACGCTCCTCCTGAAAAGACCTTACTGACAACGTATGGCCCTTCGTAGTTGGGGGTCCACTTGCCCCTGTGATCTGCTTGCGGCGGGAGAATCCTTTTCAGCACAAGGTCGCCCGTCTGAAAGCTTCGCGGAAGTATCTTCTTGTCGTACGCTTTCTTCATTCGTCTTTGGTGCAAACGACCGTATGCCAGAGAAGCTAGCCTCTTCTCATCCATCAAACTCAGTTGGTTCAATCTATTCGTTACCCATTCTGCCTCGTCCAGCTGAACGTCTCGCAACACCCTCAGAGAAGGGATCTCAACTTCCAATGGTAATACCGCTTCCATTCTGTATACCAACGAGAACGGAGTTGCCCCGGTTGATGTGCGTACCGTCGTACGATAACCGTGCAAAGCGAAAGGTAGCATTTCATGCCAATCTTTATAAGTCACCACCATTTTCTGGACAATCTTCTTGATATTCTTATTGGCCGCTTCAACAGCGCCATTCATCTTGGGTCGGTAAGGGGAGGAGTTGTGATGTTCGATCTTGAAATTCTGACAGAGCTCCTTCATCATTTTGTTGTTCAGATTAGAACCATTATCCGTGATTATCCGCTCGGGGATCCCATATCGGCAAATGATATCTCTCTTGATGAATCTAGCCACCACTTGCTTCGTTACATTTGCGTAAGACGCCGCTTCCACCCACTTGGTGAAATAATCGATTGCTACCAGGATGAACCGATGCCCGTTAGACGCCGTCGGCTCGATCTTTCCAATCATATCGATTCCCCACATCGAGAATGGCCATGGAGATGACATCACATTTAGAGGGCTCGGAGGCACGTGTATCTTGTCAGCATAAATTTGGCACTTGTGGCACTTTCTCGCGAACTTGAAACAATCAGTTTCCATTGTCAGCCAAAAATAACCTGCCCGCAGCAGCTTTCTCGTCATAGCATGCCCGCCAGCATGCGTGCCAAAGGCACCTTCGTGAATTTCCTCCATGAGAAGTTTTGCCTCTTTCTCGTCTACGCAACGCAACAACACCAAATCGTGGTTTCTTCTGTACAAGACGCCATCCGGGTTCAAATAGAAATTGCCCGCTAATCTCCTGAGAGTCTTCTGATCTTGACTGGATGCCCCAGCCGGATACTCTTTATTCTTCAGGAAATTAAGGATATCGAAATACCACGGTTTGCCATCAGATGCTTCATCAATAGCAAATACATAAGCTGGCCTGTCCAACCGAGAGATAGTGATTTGGGGAGCTTCGTTCCAGAAATTGACCTTGTACATGGAAGACAAAGTGGCAAGGGCGTCAGCCATTTGATTTTCTGCCCGCGGTACGTGATGCAATTCAACCTTGTCGAAGAAAGGTAACAGTCTCCTTGCATAATTCATGTAATGTATCAAATTGGGCTGACGTGTCTCCCACTCCCCTTTGATCTGATTCACCACCAGAGCTGAGTCTCCGTATACGTCTAGATGTTTGATCCGCAAATCAATGGCTTCTTCAAGCCCCATTATACAAGCTTCGTATTCGGCCTCATTGTTGGTAACGGCAAAGGTCAATCGGGCAGTAAACGGGATGTGCGACCCGTGCGGCGTGGTGATAATTGCCCCTATTCCGCTACCGTAAGCATTCACAGCTCCATCAAATATCATCTTCCACTGGGACCCCGGCTCTGGTCCTTCGTCTGGCAACGGCTCTTCGCAATCCTTCATCTTGAGATACATGATATCCTCGTCAGGAAAATCAAATCTCATTGATTGGTATTCTTCAATAGGCTGCTCCGCCAGATACTCAGACAGCACACTCCCCTTTATAGCCTTTTGCGAGACGTATTGAATATCATATTCAGTCAAGACCATCTGCCAACGGGCAATTCTACCTGACAACGCCTGCTTTTCAAATATATATTTGATTGGATCCATCTTTGAGATGAGCATGGTTGTATGATTCAGCATGTACTGCCTCAAACGCTTGGCGGCCCAGGCTAGCGCGCAACAAGTTTTCTCCAGCATTGAGTATCGAGATTCACAGTCTGTAAATTTCTTACTCAGATAATAGATTGCATGCTCTTTTCTCCCTGTCTCGTCGTGTTGACCGAGAACACAACCCATGCTTCCCTCAAGAACCGTCAAATACATTATCAAGGGTCTCCCTGCCACCGGGGGTATCAAAATAGGAGGCTCCTGCAGATACTTCTTTATTTTGTCGAACGCCTTTTGACAATTTTCGTTCCACGTTACAGCTTGATCTTTCTTCAAGAGCTTGAATAATGGTTCACACGTGGCCGTTAGGTGAGATATGAACCGGGCAATGTAGTTCAATCTCCCCAAAAACCCGCGCACCTCTTTCTCTGTTTTAGGCGTCGGCATTTCTTGAATTGCTTTTATTTTAGCAGGATCGACCTCTATTCCTCTTTCGCTTACTATGAACCCCAGGAGCTTACCCGATCTCACCCCAAAGGTGCATTTGTTAGGATTCAGCCTCAGCCTGAACTTCCTAAGCCTTTTAAACAACTTCAACAGATTCACCAGATGCTCTTCCTCCGTCTGGGATTTGGCAATCATATCGTCAACATAAACTTCGATCTCTTTATGCATCATGTCATGAAAAAGAGTCGTCATAGCACGCTGATATGTTGCCCCAGCATTTTTCAAACCAAAGGGCATCACTTTGTAGCAAAATGTTCCCCAAGGCGTTATGAAAGTAGTCTTCTCCATATCCTCTGGCGCCATTTTAATTTGATTATAGCCTGAAAAGCCATCCATGAAGGAGAATACAGAGTATTGAGCGGTATTATCAACTAACACGTCAATGTGAGGAAGTGGAAAATCGTCTTTTGGGCTTGCTTTATTCAAATCTCTATAATCCACGCACATTCGAACCTTGCCATCTTTCTTTGGCACTGGTACGATGTTAGCAACCCATGAAGGATACTTCGTCACAGCCAGGAAACCAGCGTCCCACTGTTTCTGAACCTCCTCTTTGATCTTCATTGCCATATCTGGTCGAGTTCTGCGAAGCTTTTGCTTTACTGGCGGGCAATCTTCTTTCAGTGGCAGGCGATGCACAACCATATCTGTATCGAGCCCTGGCATATCTTGATACGACCAAGCGAATACATCACTATACTCTCGGAGCATTTCAACCAGTCTTCGCTTGATACCACTCTGCAATGCGGCTCCGATACGAATATTCTTCTCAACCCCTTCCGACCCCAAATTGATAATTTCGATGACCTCGTCGTGAGGCAGAATGGCTCTTTCCTCTTGCTTCACTAACCAAGACAGTTCTTCAGGAACGTCACTATCTTCGACAACCTCTTCTTCGGTCTGGAATACCGGATGCTCAAAGTCGGGACGAGTCATAGGTGGCTCAAGGATGTCATCTGAAAATGTTATCCTGCAAAAGGAATGGTTAAGTGCTTCAAAATGCGTATAAAGCAAATAACCACATTGCCATTTTATTGAAAAATACAAAACAAGAAAGACAGGGATTACAGTATTTGCACATGAAAAAACGCCATTTATTTAATGATTAACACGCAATGTTTATAACAACACAGCCCTAAGCAAATCCTGATGCCCCGGGCAAGACATCAGATTATTCAACAATTAATAAAGCAAAGCATTACTGTTTAAAAGTCACAGGAACAAGCTCCTGAATAGACCAGTTGCATAGTCCTTGTCCTGGCGTGCTGGGCTGAATCCAGACATCCATATCACAGTCGCTATCTCCTTCATCGGATTCCGAAGCAGCATTGACAGTTTCATGACATACTCCACTGGCAGAGATGGTGATTGATTTTCTGAAATGAGGGGCCCCCACGGAAGGAGTTGATGACGACGGTCGGTACCCCAGTCCGAACCGGTCCATCTTCACCGGAATGTCCAGTACTTTACCCCAGCCTTTGGCTTCTCCTGCTTCCACTAGCGCTTGAGCTTCCTTATACGAAGAGACAGCTATCTCTGGCACTTTGCTCGGCCTGGGACCCTTGTCCTTGATGCGCAAACCTTCGAATGCCTGGCATGGTGTCTCGTGGATCTCCCCGTCGACTTCCACATACTTAAACGAAGATAGATGGCTGACCAGGATGTCTTCTTCTCCGCACACGGTGACTACGCTGTCTCCGACCATATACTTTAACTTCTGATGCAGGGTAGACGTGACTGCCCCTGCCCCGTGAATCCAGGGTCTTCCCAGCAAGCAGCTGTACGCAGGCTGTATATCCATGATATAAAACTCCGTTGCAAACACTTCCGGCCCCACTTGCAGAGGCAAGGTAATCGATCCGAAGACTGTTCTCCGCGTGCCGTCAAACGCTCTGACTACCAAATCACTGGGTGTACACAAAATCCCTCGAACATCCAGCTTCATCATCGCCTTCTTAGGCAGCACATTCAAAGACGACCCGATGTCAACCAATACATGCGACATTGTTGATCCCCTACACTCAACAGATACGTGTAATGCCATATTATGATCCCTTCCTTTCGGAGTCAAGTCAAAATCAGTAAAGCCCAGACTGTGGCCTGCATTCACATGTGCCAATACTCCTTCTAGCTGATTTACGGAGACATCCTGGGGTACAAAAGAAGTGTCCAGGACTTTCAGCAAAGCGTTTCTGTGAGCTTCCGAACACAACAGCAATGACAGAATAGATATTTTGGACGGTGTCTGCTGCAGATGTTCCACAATCTTATAATCACTTTTCCGAATTAAGCGCATGAATTCTTCGACATCCTTCGATGCTGCTTCTTTTTCACTTGCTTGTACCGGAACATTTTCAACCGCTTTCCCTTTTCCTTTCGCTATCCTTTCAGCCTCCACTTCAGGAGATATAAAGATCCTGCCGCTCCTCGTCATGCCTCCTGAACCAACAACATTATCCACAATCTCGGCTGACGGCTTGTTGACATCGATCTTTATCCCGTCACAATACACCTCCAGCCCATATGACCATGGGACTGCTCTCGTGTTCTCATACGGGATTGGCCCGGCTTTAGTTATGATAATCGGGGGTCGCTGAGCTGGTGCTGCAATAGTGATCGTCTTCCGCGGAATCGTTACCGTGGCCACATCGCTCTGATCATCCACCACTGCCCCTGCAGGCTCATCAATTGCCGTTCGATCAAACTGCAATATACCATCATCAATTAAGGCCTGAATGCCTTTCTTCAAATCCTCACACCCCCCAGATAGGGCCCAACAGTCTAAGCAGTACTCATTACATCCCGGGTAAACACCTCCTTGCAACAGTCGACTCTTTATCTCGCTCAGCGGCGTCTTTAAATCTTCAACATTCATGATGAGATTCAGACCTTCCTCAGTCAGCACGGCGTTCGCCCCATGATTGGGCATGGGCTTCTGGACTATATTCGGACCTGCCGTTCCGAAGTTGATAGACTTGTTGTCCAAAAGATCCTGCACAACGTGCTTAAAAGCATGGCATCCTTCGATATCGTGGCCCGGGGCCCCAGAATGAAACTCACAGTGCCTGCTTGCATCGTAGCCGAACGGGGGAGTTCCCGTTATCGGTGCCAAGGTTCTTTTCTCTACTAGATTCAATCCCAACAATGTCTGCAATAAATCAGCATAGGTAGAGGGAGGTTTCTCAAACACTCTTCTCGGCTTATTACCCTGAAATATTCGTTGAGCTTGCTGTGCCCCCTACTGAGGCTGCTGCTGCTGTGGCATTGGTTGCTGCTGAACCGGTTGTTGTTGCTGGATTGGTTGCTGTTGATATGGGATAGTAACACTCGACACTTGCTGCTGCTGACGATATTGATTTCTTCCCCTGCCTCGGCCTCGGCCTCGGCCTCCGAATACCGCGCTAGCTTCGCCCTGACGGCGCCCACCATAAGCTTTCTTATTACTGCCAGATGCAGTTGATTCCTCGACTTGGAACTTTCCTTGTTTAATATTACGCTCAATCTTTTCCCCCATCAAGATCAGGTCTGAAAAACTGGCCAGAGAAGTATGAAACAGCATATCATGGAACAGCCCGGTGAATGTGCCGACAAACATATCATTCATTTCTTTATCTTCGACAGGGGGACGGACCCTGGCAGCCATATCGCGCCACCTTTGCGCGTACTCCTTAAAACTCTCCCCCTTCTTCTGTGAAAGCCCGGCCAACTGGACCCGATTGGGTGCCAGGTCGCTGTTATACTTGTAATGGGCTACAAACGCCTCTGCTAATTGCTTCCAAGTCTTGATATCAGTGGGCTCCAACCCCATGTACCACTCTAGGGAAGGACCCGATAGACTATCCTGAAAGAAATGCATGAGCATTCTTTCATCAGTGGAGTATGCAGACATCTTTCTGTAATAAGCTCGTACATGCACCTTCGGGCATGTGTCTCCTTTGTACTTATCGAACGCAGGCGCTTTGAACTTAATTGGCACCCTCAAGCCAGGTACCAAGCCCATTGTTGCCATGTCCAGTCCCACAGCACTTTGATTTAAGACTCCCTTCATTTGCTCTTCCAGCATTCTAATCTTTTGGGAATCATCCATCGGCCCTTCAAAACCTCCTCCAGAGAAGGCGTCTTCCTGCTGATCCTCTTGCCACAGACCATTTCCAGCCCCGTACCCATCGTACGCATTATTACGTCCAGCTCTGTTCTGATTCATCCCCGGACCTCGGCCTCTGTTGCCGTACCCTTGAACACCTCCAGCAGGACCAAAACCCATAATTCCAGTACCATTTCCGTTTCCAAAGCCTCCGTAGCCCTGATTGACCATACCATAACCATCTTGCCCAAAGCCTTGAGCATTAAAGCCATACTTGCCAGTGTTATCGAATCCCTGATCGTTGAATCCGAACCCAGTATTGACAAAACCATTGCCTCCGAGATTATCTCCCACATTGACATCACCCAGCCCAACATTATGGACAACAGTCTCATTCCCCACTCCGACGTTACCATTCACAGCAGCGGTAGCGTTGTTGACATTAGCGGCAGGCATATTGACCACGGGCGGAGCCACGGGCGTGGGAGTGCCGTCTCCATGAGCAGTATCAACCCGGACAGACTGATGATCTTCGTTACCATGACCAGCGTTGCGAGCCAACAGAGGCTGGACCATGGCCTGCAAATTCTCTTGCCCTTTTGCTATAGCTTCCATGGTCTGCATGAAGAGGGCGAGCTTCTCGCGCACATCCTGCATCTCGTTCTGAATCTGGTCCATGACTTTCCGACAGTTGGAGCGTGTAGAATAGCGGTGCGGATGTTGATCTGGAATCCTGTTAAGTACCTGGTACAGAGCAGGAAATAAGACACCCTTCAAAGATTACCTGTAATGAAATATGGATATGAATGCAATGCAATGTGTCTGTGCATTAGGGAAGTTCATTCCCCCAATTCTAGTGCGAAAGTGCCGGTGCAGTGACAGTGCTGACAATAGGAATATCGGAGCTGAATCATAGAAATCCTCATATATTGCAGAGAGAATCAATAAACCCAGAGTGCAGTATCACTGAGAATACAAAGAAGGCATGACCTCAACCAACAATCCTGGTGATGGTCAGCACTATGCAAATAAAGCATATAAGCTGCTACATGAAATGATCAAATCCTCCCAAAAATCTGGTACTCCTCTATCAACTTCTTGGTTTCCGGATGGCTTGGTCGATCAAGCAGCCCTTCAACAAGCTGGTTTCTCCTCTTAAGGACACGGCGTACGTCTTCAGCAGTTTCTTCCCATGTTGCTTCTCCGAAGCAATCTTCTAATTTTCGCTTCTGAGACACCGCTTCGTCTCTGGACTTGATTGCCTTGTTCAGTGCATGCTGGACACTATACCGGGTCATCACTTCTTCCTCGCACTTCTTGATGCTAGACTTCAACTTCTCTTCGAGATCGGAAATTTGCTGCTTCAGCTTATCTTCCCTTTTCTTGTTGTTAGTGAGTGTAGCATTCCAAGTCTTATTGCAAGAGGATATCTCTCGGTGTGCCGCGTCGAGCGCCTTCTTCTTGGCTTCCAGCATGTCATGGGAGCTTCTGAACTCTTGCCCCAGACGTTCACGCTTTTTCTTTTCCTCAGTCAACTCAGCCCCTAACCCGTTTACCAGCTCGATCTGCTGTTGGAAAGCATATACGGCCTTGTTTTTCTCACTGCGTACTTGGGCTAACTCTTGCTCTAACCCTTCGTTAATCTTCATCAAGGCTTCTTTCTCCCTCACAACCTGTTCATAGACTTCTCTAGCAACAGTAGTTGGCTCGGCTACCGGAATAGGAACAAGAATTGGTGCATCTGGAAACGACATCCTCAACTGACTAGCCCTCTCCTGAATCCAAACTCTATAAGGTGCATAGGCCTGACAGTCATTCTTTCCTAACAGTGGCTTCCCTTTGCGGTTAATACGCGTCCAGGCACGTTGCAACTTGGCTAATAATTCTCCCTTCAAATCCCCTGTGAAGTACAGAGATTCCTGTACTTCTTCTTCTTGAGGTGGATTCTTCAGCGCATATCCGAACTGGCGAATGAATAGAGAAGGGTTGTAATTAATACACCCTTTTCTTCCTATCAGCGGCACATTAGGGTATCCAGAACAACTGAAGATAAGCTCAGATCCCAGTAGGTCTCTGTCAAACCATCTAATGTCTTCGGAAGATAGCCTCATCAGGCGTTCGGACCAACTGGCTGGAACGGTAGTCTCTGCAGCAGATCCTCTCTTAGGAAGGTGACTCTCAAACCACATACTCAACAAGGGCACACACAGGTGAACATTCTTTCCTCTTCCCTTCTCATTCTTATAATGCAGTGAGTGATAGAGATCTCCGAGTAGGGTAGGCACAGGATTACCAGCGGCAAACAAGTAGAAAGCATCAAAATCCACAAAATCCGGTATGTTGGGGAACAAAACTATACCATAAATGCACAAGGCCAACACAGCATTGAAAGCAACCCAGCACCCACTCTTAGCGTACTCCTGGGCTTTACCAAC